>JAPDVU010000012.1:27490000-27840000 GCA_026230045.1 Corynorhinus townsendii
TTTAATAAATAATAAATATTACAGTTTTAAATACATAACTGATAACAAATAGAAAAGAAACCTATATAAGATCACAAAATATAATAAGGAAAAACAAAATGGGATTCATCACCATTTTTCTCAATATTTTTAATAAAGGAAATTTTTTTAATATTTAAAGAATATGACATAAAATCAATACTATTCAATGAGATATTTATGCCTCAGAATTTTACTTAAGTAGATGACTGGAGAAGATATGATTATAGTTACCCTAAAAACAGATGACCCTGTCTTAAAAAAATAATCCACTGTAATAACTCTCAAGATGGAACAAAAGAGACACTAACATGTTAGATGTATGCCAACAGTCTAATAACTATAATTATTTCAGAATATAACTCATTTTAAGAGAAAAGGAAAAGAACTGTTAACTAGAATTTCAATGAGTTTAAATTTTAACATTTATTCCAAATGTAAAATCTCGACTATTCCTGGTTCCCAATGCAAAAAAAGAAGTGAGCTCAACAGGTAATATATTTAGCAAGTTTCTGCACCTACTGTGACATATGCTCACTTTTTCCCCCTTAAATTGAACACTATAGATATGGATGAAAAAGGCAATTTAACATCTTCCACAGAAAGTATAAACTTCAATATTCTATACAATGCTAATTAAATAATATTTCAAGAAGTGGTTAGAACACTAGGTCTTCAGTTTCCTAGAATATGGATACCTTAAAGCCTTTCCCATCTTCTATCAAGTCCATAACACAGAAAGCAGAGTATAAGTTGGGACAAAAATGGCAGACTCATTTAATGTGAAAAAATCAAGCCACATAATTCAGGTGAAATCACTTGATTTCCTCCCAAATATCAATGGACAGGAGTTTCCCTAATATTTTGGATCAAAAACAGTCAAACAAAAAGGTTCTCTCTTTATTGAAAGCAAACTGCCCCTCCATGCTTTAATGATCCAGAGGCTCCCCCAAAGAAGCTACTTCTCCCCAACTAAAACACATAAACTTGCATATTGATGAAAGTTACTTTGTGTGTATTAAAATGTGTTTCCTCAAGCTACATATAGGTAAGATTCTGATCTTTCTGAAGTGGAAGCTCAACATCATCTAATTTATAGAGAAGAGCTTATATGAAAGAAGAGGACTAAAAACAATTTGTAGGAAACTTGGAGAAAATACAATTGTGCTTTTTCCTACTTCCACTGCTTCCCCTATGAAGAAAAATAAATCATGCTCCCAATAAATTAGTAAAAAGGCCAAAGAGACTACAAATAGTCCTTTGCCAAAAGTACTTTTATTCTAAAAAACTTTAAACTTAAAATGATGTAGTTTTATATTATGAAAATTTAAAGGATGGCAAACTAGGGTAGAGGAATATAAGGCTAATTACATATTATAATGGAATATTAGCTTCCTATTTTATTCAAAGAGATCACTAATTCTTATACAGTACCTCTACTGAGTTACTGTCAGATCTTCATACTAAATATATGTGGGGCATAGACACTTGCTTTCCTGCATATTCCACCATGTTTCAGATTTGCTTACTCCACTGGGAAGTTAAAAATCTTAGTAACAGAGTAAAAAAAAAAAAGACAATACAGCTAAAATGCATAAGGCATATTTTTGGCTTAAGGAGGGTTCAGTGGATACCAGGGATATTTAGAATCTCCATCCTTTTAAATTTCAGATTGTGAAAAAAATTTTTTTATCTTACCTCCATTCCCTAATGCTTTGCTGTACCATATTCACAGATTAAAATTAATTTGTAAATCTAGAGCCATTCTAGCAGTTAGTGGTTTGGGTACAATGGTATGGAATCCATGTCTCCCTATGATGAATACCCACCTTGCCCTCTGCCCCAAAAATGTTTTTATTCACATTACAAGAACTGCTATGTCCAAAAGTAGATATATTATGATTTCTTACTGAGTATATTCCTATAGGTATTTCTTGCTTCCTTTATCATTGTTTATGAATCTTTATGATCTTCAGGGATTTTTCTTTTTATTTATTTATTTTTAGTCTGTGGAGGTTATTTATTAAAAATTTCTTAGAGCCAGACCTTAAGCAGCAGTTTCCCTTACCCGTACCAAGGTGATATCTATTTATGGTACCCGCCTGCTCCTCACATGCACCTTTCTTTCTGTATCTTCTTTTGTTTTATGTATTTTACCCTAATTCCCTTTCATTCTCTCTTTTTACGGATGTACCTTGTTCTAGTCTAATGGCAGCTCTTAGTAGTGATAAACGTTGTTACTAACCAGAATGTAAAAAACCACTGGTAACGTGTGTACAGTAATAAAGCCCTAAATCAACCAAATGGCTAAGGAAAGATATTCATTTGGTCATTTTCCTTCTGAGTCATTAAGGGACTGTATCTCAAGCAATTTCAAAACCCCCCCCACACACACACACATAAATTGCTGAAAGCAAGTGTACAGCTATTAGAATGTCTAATATATGGCACAAGAATGAAAAAATTATAAATAGCAATAATAGCTAACACCTATTGAGCACTTGCTACATAACAAGTATATTAAGTACTTTACATATATATCTCATTTAATCATTCCTTAAACACTGCAAGATAGAGCTATTGCTGGTATCCTTAGCTTATAACTATTAACACAGCAAGTAAGTGGTAGAACTAGGATCAGAATCCATCCTGACTCGAGAGTCACACTATTGAACAATATGATGTACTATCTAATGTTTATTACTTTAGCTTGTGATAAGTAATTTTAATTATGGTGATCTCTGGCTGCTTTTGAATTTTCAAATTACAAATATGATTTTCTGTAACACATAGATTGATAGCACTCCTGGCATTAGCTCTGTAATGACCATATGTCACCCCTAGGGGTCAGCTATATTTTAAAAGGCAATATTAGAAGCATTTGGCACCAAACAGCTAAAAAAGTAACTCATATAGAAACAATAAATATTTCTCTACAAACTGTCATACTGCTAAAATGTCAGCTTAGAGCAAGTACAGATTCATGAAGTGTTTCAGGTGTTCTTTACCAAGGCTCCTAAGAAGACCTCTAAAATAAGAAAAACTCTTCTTTTTAAAATTCTTTTTGTTTCTGGTGATAAAGCTCCCCTCTAGATTCAAGGCAGAACAAAGCAGCAAGGGTTCAGGCGTCTGCAAAAATATTTTGGCTACTTAGTCCTTGTTTTCCTGGGTTGAATCTAAAAGTAGCTCACTGTTACAGGCAGACCAAGTTGCTTTGCTGCTTGTTAATTTGCATTTGAAGGAAGAGGCAAAGAGAATTGGAGTTGGGGGATAGAAGATAAGATGCCTTAAGAAATCTCTATAAAGTTACTTGAGATATCAGGAAAATAGTTTCTTTTATAGTTGAACTGTGACTGCATGAACTGAAGTAAGTCCGTGTCATTGGGCAATTAGTATAGTTTAATTATATTATTATTTTGCTAGGTTTAATGAAAAGGTCAGTTAAATATCACATAGATTTTGCCAGTATTAGTATTTTCAGTCATAATGACAAGGATGTAATGCTTAACTTTTCCTCAATGGTATCTCATGTAGTGCTTGAAAAAGAACAAAATTATTTTGGAAAATATGTAAATATTAGCACATTTTCATATATTCAACAAATACTGTTTAGATATACTAATTGGCTCTAATAGAGAGAAACCATTCAAGTGAGAATAGAGGTATTGACAAAAACATAATGTCATTACTTTAATGAATGCTGGACAGTTGATTATATATATTTAGTGATTTTAAAAAGCCAAACCAATTTGAATATCTCTTTCTGGGATCCATAAATCAATTACTCAAGTAGTGTCTAACTAGCTACTAGGCATCAAACATGGTACTAAGCTTAAAAGTAACACAGTAAAAATTACTTTTTTAAAGAGTATTATTTTGAAAAAATGCTATTCCGTGTCTTTTTTATTTGTGCAAAGCACATTGCTCAGATATTATCTAACACAGTCACATGGTGCAAATAGAAAGTAAACTCCAAATTTAGAGATTAAAATGTAACATAGGTTCCTATGGTAATATAAATTAAGTAGTGCCTAATGGTTTTGAAGTTTAGATCACAAATCATGGTAAAATTAGGAATGAAATAACTCTAAGCATTTTTTTTCTTTATAGATTAAGGTATTACATATGTGTCCTTATCCACCCATTATCTAAACATTTTTTAAATGGAGTATAAACAATATTCATATAAACTTATTAGCCACTAGATTAAAAAAATCACACACAATAAAAAATAAGAAATTAAAAAATAGTATATAAAATTAAACTGTTGTTAAGTTAGCTTTAATTATAAAATTCTGGAGTGTGATGTCCTACTTTAGGAAGAAACTGATCAGTACCCAAATTGGCTTATCCCATATTCCACAATTTCTGGCATGTTCTCTGTGTTAACTTCTATATTCAACCTTTAGCTTTCATAGCTCTGGGCCCTTCCCTAGACCTCCTTGAACCTGACGCAAGAGAAGTGGGCCCTACTCATTATGAGACAAAGGCATAATGACTGCTAGCTAAATTTTTAGAACTCTGTAACCAAATTTGAAAGCACAATGATTATTCCCTTTTGTTTAAGTTATGAGTTTGTAATAATTAGGAATACTTTAGAAAGTAGTGTAAAGTCAAAAAGAAAAGGGGACATCTTGGAAACCTGAGATGATTACAAGAATAAGTGAGTCTACAAGTGGAGGAGGATATAAAATCCCTCTTCTTCAGGGAAATCTGAGAATGCTTATATAGAGTAGAGGAATGTAAATTTGGATAGCAAAATCAGCACATGGATGTAAATAAGGTATCCTGTGACAACTAGATGACTTAATGAAGCTAATAAATTCCACTAAGTCATTCTCTGTCTGGTTGTTAAGATGCCATTTTTACTGTAAGGAAATATTGCATATATATTAATATTTATTTATCAAAATTTTATAGTACCTCACAAACTTCAGAAGATGCTTTCAAAAAGTTTTGAATTACAATATTCTTTCATAAGTTCTAAGGCATTGTCCATGACTGAGAATTTTGAGGTCCTTTGTTGTATGTTCAAGCTAAATGTGTCAAATATGAAGAAAGAGACAGACATTGCAGGGAGAGTTGGAAAATGAGTGTAATAGGTTATCTACAATAGTAACATGATCGGCATATCATCATGGTTAGCTTATGACTTCAGGCACATTTCTATAAAGAGCTGCACGGACTTGCTTAATCATTCTCAGGGAGCGGGACCTCTGATGGTAAAAACAAGATTGAAATGAACATAAGGAAGATGACAGTTCCTGAAAGTTAAATGATACTTGGAATAACAAAATATTTGGAAAATGAACAAGATTAGTTAAGAGTGTTTTAGTTTTAATTTGTATCAACTTGAAACATATTTGTAAAATTCAGCTAATCTAGAATTATGTCATAGCAATGAAAGAATAGTATCTGCTAAAATTCAAATGTAGTAGATAGTAGAAATGTTAAATATAAGAGCCACACATATATTATCATAATAACATATTAGGGGTTCAATAAAATGCTTTTTTGTTTATGAACATTTCTATTTTATATACAAACAAAACTATTCTAAGTAAACCATCATCAGAATATCACTATAGACTGTACACATAATTACTATGATAAAGAAAGGCTACTCTATTCATCTTTTTAAGCAAAATAAAGTGAAACTACTAACACTTGTGTGATTTAAAATATTGCCTTTGTGAAGATATATTTCAATCATACATTGCTATTTGGCTGAGAATTAGTAAAAAAAAAAAAAGTGAATAGAAGTATGTAGATTGTTTGTTCTACTCTATAAAGGGTAAATAAAGCATCCAGGGCTTGAGATAGGGTACAAAGAACGTTTCCATGGTTACATGCTTTCCCATATCAAATTAGAGCAGCATTTGTGTACAAGAGGTTTGTTGACAGCCTACATAGGCCATAAAAAGAATAGAAGGCTAGGAGTTTGAAATCTAAATATACTTGCAAAGTCTGTTGAGAGAAAGTTGGGTGAAGAAAGTAGCATCAGGAGAGTAGCAGATTAGTTAAAAGTATCAGATGCCATTTTGTAAAAAGATCATTTTTCTTTCAGATGCAGCATGTAAAAGACTCTTCAAATATATGATTAGTAACTCTGTTCTTCATGTCCACAAAGATACCTCAATCTGGTGTCCACCCAAGCTATTAAGAAGAGCCATTATTTGGCATGCAGCAAGAAGCATGAGCTTCACCACATGTCCAGTCTTGCAGATGTCCCCCCACCATATTCCGTCTTAAACATGGGGCCTTCTAAAGGGCAGTTAAAGGGCTCTTCCCACATAAATGCTGGCCAAGCTAGAGCTTTGTTGTACACCTGCCCCTGTTATTCTTATGGGCTATTTAGTAGGAGTGAATTCTATTTTTAGTACATGTTGAGAATTCCAGTTGGGATAAACAGCATCTTATAAATTATAATAACATGTTTGGATGTATGGTCAAAGCACTACTCAGCAATTTTGCCATAGAGGAGTCTTCTCACATGCTTAAATTGTTTTTTATAACATCAGCAAAGGTCCTGGACATTAAAATAATTTCCTATTTTGTGAACTAGGCCACAAAGAATTGGGATGTTTTACTTGTGTCTCTTCCATATTTACTCTGTACAAATGGGGGTGAAATATTGTAAAATGATTACTAAATAAAGAATACTTTTGTAAAACTGCTAATTATATCTGATTATCTTTTTATTATTACATATTATAGTATTTTTAAATATTAAAAATACCTTAACAGTTTATAAAACTAAAGTCACATATGTATAAAAATACTTATACATACAGAACACCAAATTATATGTACTTTTCAAAAGCAGAATCTGCAAAAATTAGCTAATTTCTCTTCCATATATTTTTCAATAAATATGGTAGTAATAACATTTCATTTACTGATTTTCCATTGAAAATTATATGGAAAGAATGAGAACTTATGGTTATAGAGTGTAAACTATTGAAAGGAGTATGTACAAATGAAAAAAATTGACTATTAACCATTAAACTGAAAATTCTGCACATCATTGTATAGTCCTACAAACATAGCAGTTTTTAAAAGCAATGACTTGGCATGAGTGATACATAAGTGCAACATTTGATATGGTCAGTTCAGTGATTTCACATTAAAAAAGTGAAAACAAAAACTAATGAAGAACACAATCTCTTCCTTTGTCAAATATAATTCATACTTAGTTTTATAAGCCGTTGTTTTGTTCTGGCTGGCTGTTTAACAAGTGTTTCTAAATTGGATGGTTAGAAATTTGGGAGGTACAGACTGAAACATTTTTTAAAAATTCTACCTTGTGGCAGAGAATAAGGTATCCATTAGGAGGGAAAGAAAAATCATATAGATGACAGGCAGACTTCTGCACTATTGTGTATACTGAAGGAAATAGCATCTACTAAGCATCATATTCATTCGTGTGAGGGCTAATGGCTAATGGTAGCTTGCACAGTGTACATTATAAAGGCATAAGGCAATATATAAGTAATAACTAGACTCAAAAATTGTTGCCTGGATGGGGAACAAATTGTATCTTTCAATTAATACTAGTTGACTATACCAGATAGCTAGTAAGGAGACGTGACTGGATTGGGGAGAAGCCTCTCCTTCAGTCCTAGTAAAAGGTGAAGGATATGACACTCTTCATTGTGGAATGTAGTATTCAAATTCTGGGTAATGTTTTTGCTATTCCCTCCTAGCCACGTGAAAACATACTAGAGTTTAAAAATGGTCTAAAATTTATGAAATGTTGACAATGGAAAATTGTCAAGAGATTGCTTAAATTAAAAACGTATATCTTTGTGTATAAATAAAGACCTTACTTTTTTATTCTTTTTTTCCCCAATTTTTTTATTAAGGTATTATACTTACTTTTTATTCTTAAGTCTTAAAAATACACGGATCACATGTATAGTGCAGACCACTTACAATAATACTTAATTGGCCAAAAAAGGTCAATTCTATTCTCTAAATTTATCTTACGCACAATCCCACTTAAATTGGGAGACTTGAAGTTGCAAAATACACTTTGTTTTTAAGCATATTCTAAAAAGTGAAGTTCAAAAACCTCTGAAGGTGAAGAGGAAAATTTCATTTATGTGGGTAAATTACTACACCTGACAAACTATTTTTAATGAAGGCATTAAAGTCTTTATTGAGTAAGGCCTGGATTAGAAGCATAAGCCTAAAATATATTAGGTAAGGGAATTAAGAATTTAAAGGGACAAAATAGTATTATTTGCTCCTCAATTCTTGCTCCACACTTAATTTCATGCTACTCTGCATCCTTTTTCCTGAAATTTTTACCCAAACCTTGTCTTACTGATGGTCTCTGACCAAACGCTACGCTGAAGATGTTCAGTTATCACTTGAACAGCTTTACTCAAGTATTTATTTTGGAGTGAGAAGACATAGAAAATACAGTAGGAAAGCCTCTTTATTCTTCAACTTTGTAGCATTATATATATCACCAATAGCTCCATAATTTAGGATAGATGTGGAAAATTTAGATAGAATCAGAAGACAGCCATGAAAATTACTTAACAGTTGATGAAAGGGGCTATTAAACAGTTAAATAAATAGATTGTTATGATTCCCAGCCTCCATTCATTCTAGCATAGTAGTGTGGTTTATAGAAGCAAATTGGAAAATATCTATGATATTCCTTAACTGCAAAGGCAGTTTCTATTAAATGAAAAGAAGAAAAATGGAGATGAAAAGGTTAAAATCAGTAAGAATAAAGTGATTTTTTTCTGAAGAAAAAATCTAAACATATCATTTAAATAAAATTTCCTCAGGGTATATGTGTATGGTACCTGGCATTTAAAAATAAGCCTACTTTAGTTAGCTAAACCATCAAATTAAGAGTACCAATAAAAGATACTAATAATATTGGGCTCTTGAGTATGTACTTGTCTCTATTTATCTCT
This sequence comes from Corynorhinus townsendii, assembly GCA_026230045.1. NCBI lineage: Eukaryota > Metazoa > Chordata > Mammalia > Chiroptera > Vespertilionidae > Corynorhinus > Corynorhinus townsendii. Next base: position 27,498,955 of record JAPDVU010000012.1, read on the forward strand.
ATTCCTTTTCTAACTCAGGCATAAAGTTATATTTTAAAACAAATTCAATTGTTTTCTTCCGGATTTCAATAGCCTTACAGGTTAAGCCCTGTAAAATGGAAATAAAGTATTTTTGCAGAACCCCTAACACATACATAATATATATTGATGCTATTTTATGGATATATGTCAGAATTAAAGAAAACTTTACTTCTAAAAATGTTAAAATTTTGCCAAATGCTGTATTCCTTGATGCTACTTGAGCCTCTTACATTAAGACGGCCTTTTAGAACACTATATTTCATTATTATATATATATTTTTAAAAAGTAGTAAAACATAACACTGCAATGAGCTAACTAAGTCTCTGCTATTTTACATTTTATATATTTTCTTTTAAAGACAGGCTTATATTTGTTACTAAAACCAGCAATGCATAGATTATAATATTGCAACTATAACAAAGTATTCCAGGCCTTGGCTGGGTAGCTCAGTTAGTTAGAGCATCGTCATGATAGACCAAGGTTGCATGTTCAATCCCTGGTGAGGGCACATTCAAGATTCAACCAATGAATACATAAATAAGTGGAACAACAAATAAATGTTTTTTTCTCTCTCTGATCCCTCTCTCTCTCTAAAAATCAATCAATAAGAAAAATAAGCTGAAACCGGTTTGGCTCAGTGGATAGAGCGTCGGCCTGCGGACTGAAGGTCCCGGGTTCGATTCCGGTCAAGGGCATGTACCTTGGTTGCGGGCACATCCCCAGTAGGGGGTGTACAGGAGGCAGCTGATCGATGTTTCTCTCTCATCGATGTTTCTAACTCTCTGTCCGTCTCCCTTCCTCTCTGTAAAAAAATCAATAAAATATATTTAAAAAAAGAAAAATAAAAAAGTGTTCCATTTACCTGTCTATGAAAATTTGCATGTCTGTTTCTCTTCTCATATTTTTGAACCACTAAATTACCAATGGTTTTTTTAAAAACTACCAACATAAAGAGGAGGAGGCTATGAGATGGTTGAAAGGGCATGAACTGAGTTTGGATACAGAAAATTTGGTTTCTACTTTTGTGTTGGTCTTTCACTAGCTATGGTATCTTGAGCAAATCCCTTAAAACACTCTAGGCCTCAATTTCCACATCTTCCAAATAGGGATAATGACATGTACTGTCTTCTTTACCTCAAATTAGAACAGGAAAACGGAGAAAAGCATTATGCAGAAAGGTTGTGTCATTAAAATGCTGTGGGGTTTTTTATTATAAGAAGGGTTTACATTCTCAAAATTACCTATGATTTTTTAGTATATGCTAATGTTAAGTTAAAATGTAAGCACCTTAAAATTATTAACATATTCACTGTATTAAGATTTAATTACATTGGACATGCAATAACTGAAAAGATAATCTAGTACCTTACTTTCTGCTAAATTTGCTAAATGATGAAACAAAGCATTTTAGTAAGCCAGGAATCTGAACATACACTAGGTATTTTCTGGAAAAAATGGATCTTCAGTAGGTAAAAGAAGTAGTCCTATGAATTGCTCTACCTATTCCAAATATTTGGCATAAATAATGCCAAATAATTTCCCCTGGCTGCCCTTTTCAACTATTAGCAAATACAGATTTGGGGCACTTGCTCTCCCTCTATGTATTATATGTAAGCACACGTGAATGCACACACACATACACACACTCACACACACACACACACAATCACACACACATCCAAGTGTAAACCCAAAGTGAAAGTGTGGTTTGTAATGCCACTGTGTGTTAGTGAAGGCACAGAAATCTGCTGGTTAACTTTGACCTTGCCAGTGATTCCTGGAGTCAGCCAAAGAATCAGAATAATTCCTCTCTAAGTTCCCTGCTGTGAAAGCACTCCTAATAAGAGATACTCCAATGAATGATTAATTTTGCTTCTGTAACTTATAACATTTTATGAGTGCTGAAATAAAATTTCAAGAAATCTATACACTTTAAAAAAAAGAGCCTTTAGGATAAATGAAAAAAATTACATCATTTCAATCAATTATGCTCAAGGAATCTTAGTTACTTTCAGAGCACCATCCCCAAATACAATTCTCACACTCAACTGTAGTAGTGTAAAATTATCTTAAAATATCCTATTATTTTTTGCTGAGATTCTGACTTCTAATAGGCCAACAATATTAGGGATTTTTGGTTCACAAAGATGAAGTTTGACTCCCAATATTCAAAACTATGAGAGTGAATTGTAATATTCCCAAGATAAAATAGACTGTTATTGAACCAGAATATTATTTGTAGTTTGAATATACTTGGTCATTGTGAGAGTAAAATAGGTGTTAAATTTTTTTTAAGAAAAAATTTCCTTTTCATATTTTTACAAGTAACATTAAAACTTGCTGGTTTTGTTGGGGGAAAAAAGATTTTCTTTTAATGATGTAAGATTTCTTTCAAATGAAATGCTTAGGAAGAAATATGTATCTTCGTAAATTTTAAATGCATGGCGCAATTTGTTTATGTCTTAAAATTTTATTTCAATCTATTTAAAATACTCATTTCAAACACCTCTTCTTTAATAAACTTGAAAAATAGCACAATTCAATAAAATTGGAAAAGGCAAACAAATTTAACAGGAATTAATTTATTTTATTGATAGAGTATAACCTATCAATATTCTGGAAATACTATAATTTGCCATCATCATATATTTGACAGGAGAGTTAAAATTCATTCTCTATATTTACATAAAACCAAATTCAAAAACAACTTATGTGAATTAAAGAATAATTCTATGCACACAGCAAGCATTCAATAAACATTCTGATGAGTATAAATTAATTAGAAGATTAAGGATACTATCTAGACAAGGAACTTAGCCCAATTATTTTATTTTTATAGTCATTTTCCAGATAAGACATATTAAACTATAATAAAAATATCTGTAAATTACTTCAAAAATTATATTTTAAATGATACATACAAAATATATTGGCATGATTAAAGGTGTGAGATATAAACCTCATTTCAAGAAAATTAAACATACCTGATAACAATGTCATTTGACACAATAAAGTCATAATTCAAAAGAATTTTGCACTTTACTGTTCCCTAAAGTAAATTAAAGCATTTTTCTAAGTATACTATTTTGAAGTATTTGTCTAAAAAGTATAAAATAATACTAACCCGTTTTAAGCTTATTACATTTTATACTGTTAGAATTTAATGATAAAGTTTACTGAAGTCAATTTTACAAGCAGTTCTAAATAGGATATTTTCTACTGAACATTAATAAGGTAAGAGCATATTACCTAATAACCCCAATTATTACCTAATAAATCCCAATTTTAGGTATAGAGATTATTAAAGCAAAAGTAGGTGATTTCTAATGAATGTGAGGTGTTATCTCACTTAAAAGAATCATCTTCAGACTTTATAGGGTTATTGTTCTAAAAAAAGTAAACTCTATTGCTATTCTCTTAAAATATAAGTTACTGTATCAAAAATTAATTTGAAATTTTCAGAATTTATCTTCCAAGAATGCTGTTAGCATAAGCAAACAAGTTTTAAATTTCAAATTTAAGAATTTGAGTTTTTTACTGACAAAGTGACATAGACTTTTTTATAGAATTTAAAGATAGCTACTCTGATAGAAAAATTGCACAAAGCAAGTGTACCTCCAAATTTTCCAACATTTCAATTACGTAACAACTGAATTGTGAAAAATAATTACTCAATGATATATCACAGGGAATTACTTGCCATGGATAAAAGAAAAATATGTCAGTATAGTTTCTTTTCCTAAGTGCCACTTCAGTAGGGGATACCAGTTTGTGATTTCAAAAGATAAATAATGTGAAAGAAAAAATGCATAAAATATTAACTTTTAAGTAATAGCTGCATTAAATAAATAAGATTGGATTAGGATATATGATTACCTCATCAATTATTTTTACAATATGAATGAACCGGAATTAACAAAGGTAAAAATGGATAATCATGAAAAACATGAAACATTCCTGAATTCTCTAAACAAAAGTAATGTATTAAGAGACTATTAAAATAATGTTTACTAAGATCAAATTCTTATGCTCAATCACAAATGTTTTACTTCCTTATGACTACCTCTGTCCTCTCTGCCCATAAATTAGTTATAATATAATCTAATATATTAAAATAGACTTGTTAAATAAAACCTATAGGATGTAGAACACAGACACACACACACACACACACACACACACACACACACACACACACACGCATACAAGTTTAAAATGACCCTAATTGAATATATTTAATGTTCCTTTTTCCTATTAATATTTTCATCCTTTTCTGTGGCATAAACAGTTAAAAAAATAATAGGGTCACTTTACCCACATTAAAATACAGAATTAAGAACTAAACCAATGTAATTATTTTTCTATTGAGTGGTATAGAATTACACATGAAGCTTCTTTTGTCTTTAAAAAGGGTACTTAAAATTTTTGCAGAGAAAGATAATTATGATTAACAAAATGACTAATTTTTTAGCTATACAAATCTTTTGTGATAAAAACTGTTACAAAGAGAACTAGTATAAACTATATGAATTGTCATAAAATCCGACTTCTTTGCTTTTAAATATATTCAAATATTAGTAACAACATTGACAAAGCTGTCAGGAAGTAAAGTTATATTTATTTTATAACTAGTGATATATATCACTGATTTCATTTACTAAATATTTATCTCCAATGAGATTGAATGACAAAACAAAATACAGCTTTTCAGAAGACATATAGAGCAAAAAGTAACCTGATACAGATATGCTTATTACTAAAAAGTTATTCTTTACTATCTATTCTGTGTTAATGCATATTTCCCAGGAGTGGCAATTATATAAATATGTAATTCTTTATAAGCCTTAAAAATGCATCTGATACAGAAAATGATAAAGGCCAAAAATGCTGGAAAAAGTATATATGAGTGCTTTTAAAAACTCGTTAATATATGATCTCTACATATGATTCTACGAATGTTCAGTAATTATTTCTAAACCCATTAAGATGCTTTAAACTAATATATAAAGACTATTTTACTGGATGTATTATTTCATTAAAATATTCCAGATTGTTTTTCAATATAGAGCAAAATTAAAAAAGTAACAAAATGTTTTAATAACTAAGGATCTTAAAAATACATATTATACTACTTAGTTTTTCACTAGGCATATGATCTGATCAGAAATAGAACATTATAAATACTACTCAGATATATTTGGTATTGTGACATATAACTAAGCACTAAACCTCTTCCTTTAATCAAGCAATCATAATTGTCCAGGCATAGGCAAAGAATGAAACCTAAAATACAAGTTAATATTTTAAACTACAGGGAAAAAAACACATTATTTCACATGATATGCACTGAAGAAGACATTTCTATTGCAATTTTCCTACAGCTATTGTGACAGGGGAAAAAATTCTAATAGCTTCAGAATCATATGTATTCAGCTTTTTTTAAAACATCTATAAAACATAAAAACAGTTTAATGTTCATCTCCTACAAGAATCCACAGTCAGAAGACAGTCATCAAAATTTACTACATGTGAAATCGTAATACTGACAGTTATCTAGCTTAACATTTCCTTTGCATCTTCTTGTTTAACATTACTGTATATTGGAAGAGTGCATTTGTTTTTGCTATAGAGTGCTGACTTACAGCATTTAGAGCAATATTAGGTTCTCTATAGGAATACAGAAAACTTTTCAATGCAGTCTGATAAGAGTCAATGTAGAATTTGCAATATGGAAATGAAGAATCCAGTACCAGTAATAGGTTTGGAACTACCTAATTTGAAGGTAAAAAGATTCAGACTACTCTAAGTTTCAATGCGACCCTCAACTCTTTTCCTTTGTAGTAATATATCTGAATAAAATTTTACAGGATTTTTTTTTTAATCCAAAAAAAAACCCACCCAAAAAACAACAAAAAAACCCCACTATTATTTGGCTTAGATTATTCTCTTGAGATATTTGTGTATATGTTATTGTGGCACTGACCTTGTGGAAGAAAGAAACTTAACAACTAGAAAAGAGCTTCAAAGACTTCTTTGGAAGTCTTGAAGAACTACACAGAATTACTGAATTGAAGCAAAAGATCATTTGAATTTTAATGCTTTCCGAAGGATTTATATATAAAATAGAGCCAAAACCAGCAGGAAAAGGACAAGATTCATCTTTCTACAGTTTATGTTGTTTACTGAGTTAGTCACCACACACAAATACATTTAATAGAAATCACAAGCCTAACAATGTTCTTTTTAATCGGTATCTGAGACCTAGGTTATTGTATGGTACTCTTCTCCTCCTTTGATCTTCCTCAGTACTCAGCTCACGGTTAACTGTCCTGGGTGGTCTCCCATCAGGGCTTAGTGATCAGTATCCCTCTCGATTGGCTGCCATCTAGGGATTCCTATCAGCTGTATTCTTACATGCATGTGACAACTTTATTAGCTCACTCAGACTGTGCTTCAGACCATCTCCACAGCACATACACCCTTTCTCAAACAATCACACTTTTGTAGTTGACTTAGAACAAATAACTATATGAACACTTGAGCTGTTATACTCAATAATAAAGTCAAAATAAAGAGAAATTTCACATTATGTATAAGTCAAAGCTTGGTTTTCATGTTCAGGCTAAAAAAAAAATCAATTCCAGATTGATTTTTGTGTATATATCGTTATTGTCAGAGGATTAATTGATGAATTTTTCATTTGATGAGTCAGGTGGAATAAGCTCTGAGGCACTTAGTTGAGCAGAATTCTAATTTACTCTGGCTCCTCATACTCTGCAGTAAATTCATCAATTTTGATATTTTATCTTAATTTACTTGTTCCCAACATGTTCAGAATAAGTTTCAAAAGCAAAATAAAAGGTATATAGTACTGTGAATCTTTGTGTTTACACTTTATATGATTAATGTAGTCCAAATTCTGAAAACAAATTTATACTTTTTGAAAGATATTAAACCTTTACCTGATTCGATCTGTCCACTTTGACTTTTATTACACTGTGATCTAAATCTCCACTATATAACTTGTTTCTATTCAATTACTTATCTGGAAAAGTTCTGCAAGCCAATACAATAACTACAAATATACTATATTTATAACCTAACAGTGTGAAACTAAACATAAAAATTATAGAAATTTTATTTTGGTTCTGAAAAAGGCATATCCCCATGAAAAGCAAAAATGTTAAAAATCCTAAATAAAATGTTTTCAAAGAAAAATTAAATGTATTTTATTAAAAATCCTAAATACAATTTTTAATCATATGCTTTCAAGTGTTTCATAAGAATAAAGAGAAAAAAGAATTTTTTCATATTTCTTAAACACAACATATATTATAATGTTGCTGTGTTTGCTTTCCAGAGGTAATCTGCCACACCTCTTAAGATTTTTTTTTTTATGCCTGAATTTTTCATGTAAAGCAAGATAGTTTTAAGAAGAGAGCTTGAGTAAACATTTTAATGTTGAATATGTATCCAAACGGTCATAACTAGTATCAAAGTTCTTTCAAGATAACTTTCTTTTCCCTCTGGGTTGTTCTTCCCACTGTCTTTCACCTTTATTACTTTCCCATAATCCTCCTTTTCCCCTGCACTTTTTTTCTGGTGCTTAGTCCTTGCCCTAGTTCCAGGGCTGGTGGGAGCAGATGTGGTGGACTGCTCTGATTCTCCACGCTTCATCTTCCTAGAAAGGTCCTATATGTAGAGAAAAGGACTGAAACAGCCTCTTTCTTAGTTTAAACTAATCAGCAGGACTTCCAGTTGGCCTGCAGGAAAGTCAGCTATGATGCTCTGAGCCTCCCAGTGCTGTGAACTGTCTTTACAGAACTAGCAGCATCAAGGACAGAGGGAGCAAGGGTTCATGTTCCACTAATACTAATATAACCTCCTACTTCTCGATTCTTCTATTCTTGCAGGTTCCTCCTTTCTACCTCTCTGACCTTGTCACTTTCCTTCAGTACTTTGTCCTCTTCAGATACTAGAGCCAATAACAACAGCATCTGCACGGGAGAGTAGCTTGGAGCATGAGCTGAATTAAACTGACTCCAAGTCAGTTTTTCCGGCCAATTGTCTACCTCCTTAGAAATAAATAAAAGAGAGCGAGCACTAACCTTGTCCAAAGTTCAGAACCGTCTTTCTCAACAATCAGATATATTTGAGCTATAGCATGAAGATAGGATAATATTTCAGGCAACACAATTTTACTATTTACTCCAAGCAACTTTCATTTTGTCAATTCATAGAAGTTTATAATATTCATTTTTAAGCCTGTATACTAAAATTTATGGCTGCCAGTTCAATATTAACTACTATGCTAAAACCTAATATAAAGGAGCTATTACAATGAATAAACTATTATAACACTGAATAATTTTAATTAATGCAAAGCTAGTTTAATTAATAATACACTAGAAAGAGCTTGGTCAGAGTGTGGAACAAATACCAAACCACACTCTCAAGATCAATCTGCATTAAATATCCTCTTCTCTCTATGCAAGAATATCTCTCCACAGAAGATTCCCATTACAAGGCTGCCAACCCCACTAATTTAGACTACTCTTTCTACTCAAGACAGTGAGTAAAGGAAGCCAAAGTAGACACACTAAAATCTGCTATGTTTTACCAGATGTCATAAAAGGAGTGACTAATGATCAAGTACAGTTTGGGAATCTGTGGATTTTTCTTGTTAGTACCACTTAAATCTCTGTTACCATGGCTAATATAAAGCTATGAGAACTATCTAAGAAAATAATATTGTAGAAGTGAATAAAAAACTGGCAATAAGATACTGAATTTGCCCTTAAGTAATAGTAATCTATGATGCAACAAAAATGTTTTTAAGTTTCAACAACATTATAGGCATCAGTAGGAATCCATATTTCTTATTAAGCTGGGTACAGTTGTACTTTGAAATACAGCATCCAAAATCGTTACAACCCCATTAAAAATAAATTATTTTTGTGTTTGTTTAAATAGTGAGAGTGGCCCAGCCAGCGTAGCTCAGTGGTTGAGTGTTGACCTATGAACCAGGAAGTCATAGTTTGATTCTCAGTCAATTCCGGGTACATTCCCTGGTTGTGAGCTTGATCCCCAGTGGGGGGTGTGCAAGAGGCAGCCAAACAATGATTCACTCTCATCATTGATGTCTCTATCTCCCTCTCCCTCTCCTTTCCTCTCTGAAATCAATAAAAATATATTTTTAAAAAGAATAAAAGATACATTATCAGAAATATGAAAAAGAGAAATAATGAATCATAGTTCCTTTTATCTCTATAATACTAAATTTATGCCTCAGATCACGAATGAAATGAATTTCACAATTCTTTCTAGAAGGATCTATATAGAAATTTATTGATACAGCATAGCAAGAGGTATTTTGAATTACTGAGGGTTAATCTTTTAACTCCAAACTTTCATTTAAACTTGTGAAAAGCTTTCTAAAAATGTGTTAACTCCCACAGTAAATGAGTTAATCAAATGCTGCCTCAATAACTGGGGTCATTATTACTGAACATTAAGTAATTAACCATTATTTCTATGCTATAAATGTGAGTGGTATGAGGTACTGGACTGAATATAGTGGAGGTCAGAGCATTTTATGAAATTTGTTTTCTTAATGATTATCTTTAAGAGTAAAAAGTAGAAAAAAGGGATGATTCCTTATAACATGACATGATTACTATTTTTACTTCCTTATTTACTGAATTAGCAACTTTCTCCTCAGATGTCCTCTTGCCTTCCATTAGCACTGTCTTCTATGCTCTATCAATGACCATGAGTTTTCCAGAACATTCAAAAGCATTCTTTATTTGTACTGGAAAACCAAGCAATCCTGGTCTTCACTGCCTTGTTTACCTTGATAAGGTTAATACTGCCATCTTGTGGACCTAAAAATATTCCTGGTAAAGCTATCAAAGGTAAGTTGCATTTTCTTAACAACAGGTATAAATAGGTATTACTTTTGGGTATCATGCATGGTGAGACACATCAGTGTACCAAATAACCAAGGGTTTACTCTACACAGAACAAAGACTTTTACCTCATCATATAATTAATTTATTCATGATACAATTCTTGGCTGAGCCAGGTAGTCACAAAGGTGCAGTCTAGTGGCTCCCAGGCACAAGTTCACAAAGCTTTGAAGATGTTTTCATGGATATATGAAGATCATAAAGAAATGAGAAAAATAACGATAATGTAATCATTTTTACATAAACTTCTGAAACTTAAATATCGAAGAACCACTGATGTAGGCAATGAATATGGTCTTAAAAAAAAGTGAACTATCTTTGTGATTTTATTTCCTTTCTACTCCATCTCCAAACCCTCAGTTAATGTGTACATATTAGGTTTTCCAACTATGGACATTAAAAGAGAATGCAGAGGGTAACGAGGGAAGATGTTTACACCGGCTGCAGGATCATTATAGAATTCTCTGTTAGAAGCATCCCAGAAGGAAGATTAGAGAGCCAGTGTGATGAGAAACAGTTCTACCATGGCTTGATTATATTTTTGATATTTGTCTGCAGCATTCATGTCTCTCTACCAGTGTTCTCAATATACTCAATGAACCCAAGTACAGGAAGTAGGGCTGGGCACTTACTTACAAACCACAGGAAGATTGAAGTATAGATGTTACCCCTATTTTGCAGAGAAGAAACTATTCATTAGTCTTTATTGTATGTAGTGCCACATACTATTAAAGATAATTTAATTCACTCTTGCGAGTAAGAGCATTAAATGTTATTACATGGACACACTCTCCTATCATTGTGAATTATGAGAAAAACTGATAGTATGTTTATAAGCATGAAAAACAGGCAGAAGCAAACCATCAACCAGAAGAATTTTATCAGGGCAATAACTAAGAAACAGAAACTAAGAACTACTATATAAGTGCAGTTTGGCATTTAGTTTTATGCCAAACAAAAAGCAAAGCTGCTATCATTAAGTATATATGTACGTTTAAAGAAAGGATAAAATGTATATTTACAATGTACTAAACAGTGACTAATATTTTATATTATCCATGCTCTACTAAGTTTAATAGGGCAATTTAAATAGTATTTTCAACTGATATTATTTATGCTTTAAAAAGGAATGTAAAGAAGCATTGAACAGACTGTCAAACTACAGCAGGAAGGCAGGGGAGGTTGGGGGAGGGGGGGGCTGTAAGAGATCAACCGAAAGACTTGTACGCATGCATATAAGCATAACTAATGGATACAAGACACTAGGGGGGGGGGAGGGTGGCGCGGGCAGGTGAAGGCATGTACTGGGGGGTAGGGGAGGCTGGGGGGAGGTCAATGGGGGGGAAAAAAAAGGAGACATATGTACTACTATTTGTAATACTTCAAACAATAATAAAAAAAAAAAGCTGGGGGGGGGGGGAAGGAATGTGACCTATTTCAAGTGTAGTGTGAGGCAAAAGTAGGAACACTTTAGGTTAGCATTAAAGTAATATTTTGTCCCATCGGTTTGCAATTTCAAGAGTCTCAGTCTTGGCTTTTGTTGGCTCTGAGCAGATGGCTAATACTAATTACTAGCTTTACACCCCGACTGCTATACTTTCCTGACCTCAGTACAGCAAGCTGGAGGAAACATTTCATACAATGTGCCTTGTATGAACTCAAAACTCTCCATTCTAAACAGATAATAAAGGAACATTAAGTCAAGGAATTCCTTGAGAATTTAAAATATTGATGACAAAGGTCTTGCAAGATAAATACAGGTAATAACAAAGACAAGTAGTAGCTGATAAACTGAAATTTTACAAAGAAAAGTATGTGAATGTTAGAGTAAAAGAAAGGTAAAACCATAAACATTTGGGCTATTCCATTTGTAGCATGAGTGGAAACAGAATTAGGACTTAACAAAGGTATTCTTTCCCTTCTTGGTATCAGCATCCACGAAATTAATTCTATTTATTTTTTAATTTGAAATATTTACTGAATTCAGACTACAGGCCAGGCACAGAGTTAATGGCCACGGATAACTGATAAGACAAACATAGCCCTTATCCTCATAGCAAAGAGAAAGACAGATAGCCGTCAAAATTGCTTCAAAAGAGAAATGTGTCATAAGAACATATAACAGGTGTTAACATAGTTAGGGATAGTGGAAGGAGGATGGGAAGATTTCCCCATAAACCTGGCATGTAAACTGAGACCTAAAGGTTGAACAGACTAAAGCATAGAGAAACAGAGGGAAGAATAGCTTGAAAGTAGCTGAAACTCAGGTAGTCAATGCATTTAAGAGCCATAGAAGGGTTTAAGATGGAAAGTGACACACTCAAGTATGCGTGTTCAAAGATCACTGTGGCTGCTAAGTAGCACTGGATGGGAAAGGCATGAGGTTGATGTGGAGTTACATTGTAGACAAAGGTAGTAGTCCATGTGAGAGCTGATGGTGGCTTTGACTCTGGTGTGATGTGGAAATCAGCATGAGATTAATTCAAGAGACATTTAAGAAGTAGCAGTGGCAGAATTTGGACATGCGCTGTGGTGGGAATGTTGGTATTATTTACAGGGACAGAGAACATAGGGGAACAAGTTTGTAAGGGATGATGCAAAGAGAGCAATGTGTTCGCTTCTGGTCACATTAATATAAACAAGTCAACGGGAGATCCAAGGAGCCATGTTGGCACTTGGCTAGATGGGTCTGGAGTTCAGAAGAATGGTTGGGTTAGAGATTCACATTTGAGAATTTTAATATATCAACGACAATTAAAGTCATGAAGTGAAAGACACTGCCTAGAGAGAGAATGTGGGTCAGAAAAGGGTCTTCAAGAAAATGCTGAAATGTCCAATATTCAAAAAGCAGATACAAAAGCAATCAAAAGAGAATGTGAGGGACAAGCCAAAGCGACAATTTGCTGTGAAGAATACTTTGCTGAAGGATTTCTGGTGCCATGCCCAAATATGTTTCATATGTTAAAGATATGTCATTAGACAAACTTTAGCATTAACTAGTTAACTGCCACACAAAGGATGGTCCAAAATGGAAACCATCCTTGCATCTATAGACGCTTATGATGTACAAAGGGTTAAAGAAACAATGAGGTAATCCGTATTTTTAAACTGTTATTTTCAATGGCTATAACAATGTGCTTAATGTAATTTTGTAGTTAGCTATATTATTGAGTCACCCAGGTTAGCTCCTTTAATCCTCATTAATCACAACAAAATTATGACAAAGGTATTCACATCATCTCCATTTCCTAATACACCTCAGAGAAGTTAAGTAACCTGCTCTGGGGCACTGTAGCTAGATCCTGCATTTGACCTTGTGTTTGTCCAACACAAAATTTTTTAAAATATATTTTTATTGATTTCAGAGAGGAAAGGAGAAGGAGAGAAACATCAATGATGAAAGAGAATCACTGATTGGCCACCTCCCGCACCCCGCCCCCGCACTGGGGATCGAGCCCACAACCCAGGCAACCTGGGACCCTTCAGTCTGCAGGCTAATACTCCATCCACTGAGCCAAACCAACTCCAAATTTTAACCCCTACTGACTTCTCCAATAATAACGTTGCATGGCATTCCTACAGCACATTACAAATTGGCATATATCATCTCATTTAATCATCTGAAATAACTTAATGAAGGGACATTATCCCAATTTTACAAATGCGAAAATGGATTCAGAAAGGTCAAGTTATTTATCACAATTCTCATAGCTAGTATGAGTTAAGAAGAAACCAGAAGCCACATCATTTCATTTAAGTCCAATGCTTTTTCTAGAACTCCATAGTGATTGTGTCCTAGAAAACCAAAACCAACACACACAAAAACCAAACCTCCAATATAGTGTTTTCTTGTTTAACTTACACATTCACCAAATTACTATACACTATGTATCATCACTGTAAAAAGAGTACTCTTGTTCTTTTTTTCAACAGAAAATTGTGATTCTGTTACCATCTGCTTTTCCTGTTTCATTTTCCTCCAGCAGCTCCCAAATGTGATTGCTTCTCAAACACTCAGCCCTCAGCCCTTTGGTGCCCTCTTTCTATATTCTCTCCTCAGCCACATTTATGGTTTTAACTAGTCTTCTTTTGTTAATGATTCCCAGTCAATCTGGTCCCAATTTCACCTCACCTGAGTATTACTGTCTTATGCTTAACTGCTTACAAATAATCTCCTTTTCAGATATCTATTTTCTCAAAACAAATCAATCAACAACTAAACTCATCAAGGTATACCCAAAGCAATAATCCACCTTTCTGACTTTTGCCACTGATAACACCAGTGTCCTGCTCTGTACCAAACTTCAAGCAAAAAATAAAAAATAGCATTACAGAAAGGAAGCAGAGAAGTAGAGGGCAATTGTGTGTGGAAATTGGTGGAGTTGGTGTCCACCTATCAGAAGAGATTCACAGAACAAGTCAGGTGACTTTATATCTATAGGATGAGGGGGTTAGACTACGTATTGAATTCCTTCCAAATTTAAAACTCTGTTCTTTGGTTCCCCTATTGCTTCCTACCTGAAGCCACTACATACTAAAGATTTTTTCTTTCCCACTTTTTGTGGATTCTTTCCTGATTCCCTAAAACAGCAATTCATAACATTGGCTGTACATTGTCATCACCTGGGATGCTTAGAGTACAGTTGACCCTAGAATCCTTGAATCTTGCCCAGAGAACAATTTCTATTAGATGCCCTAAAATGCTGAATTACAAACAATAAAATAAATAAATACATCTCTGTCCTTTTTATTTGTAAGTGGGGGCAAGTACAGAATCCTGCCTCTTTCAGATGCAATTTCTTTTTTTACAAAGTCAAATAAAAGTTTAATTTAAACTTCTTTACTTAGAAAACTCTTTTTCTACACAAATAGAACAAGGCCTGAATTAAATATATTCCCAATTGATGGTAAGCTTACTTCTCAGAACATCTAACTCTCCATATATAAATCCGCTTTTCTCTCCCCCTGTATTGAGATTTTCTGGAAGAAAATAACAAGTAAATTTATATGGCATGAAATATATTAAATCAAAACAAAATTTACATGAATCTCTATTGTTTTACTGAAGAATAAATAAACTGCTATAGTACAGTCTCCTTGAAGGGCTGTGGAAAAGAAAAACAAGTTGCTTTAGGAAAGGTTAAGTAACTGGTTCCACTTTACATAGAAACATTGATAAATCCAAGACTTAATGCCCAAGTTTTTAGCTATTATATGCCACTACCTTCTTGTAATCCCTCAGGAAATGTATACTGAATAAATAACCAGAGAAATGAAAGTAAATTTTCTTAATAAATATTGGTACATGGGTTATTTGGACCACTTAGAGAGAATGGCAGAGAGAGTGCCAATTTGTAATCCACTGAAAAAGCTTCTAATATCATCAAGAGAGTTGAGGAATCTTTTAAACCCACAATTCATTTATCTGTATATTTATTCCCAATAATTGTTGTCAGGATGGCATAAGATTCTGGAAAGGAAAACCAAGAGATAGGAGAAACAACTAGGTAAGAGTGAGTATATCCGCAAAAAACTTAAGTGTTCTAGCCTTGTTCTGTGGTTCTACCCAGAGGGTTTAGCTTAGAGGGAAGTTTGGGGGAAGAAACATGTAACTCAAAAAATAGGTTGGGCAGGTGACACAGGGAAAGTATTAAAGTATACAGGTTTCTAACTAGACCTCTACTCTTGCTCAGTCCACTTAAAAAATAACTTAATTCTCACATACCCACATAGTTTATTTATTCCATGTTTTCAGGGAGTGGAAAATGAATGTAGACCTTGGGTGTTGTCAAATGTAAAATGACTCTGAATGTTTAATTATCACTAGATGAAGGTGAGCAATCTTACATTAGCAGTAATGGAAAGAATTTCCAAATTTTCAAAAGGTATAGTCATTTAAAGAAAGAATGCTTACAAGGCATTTTTCCCATGGAATGATAAACTTTAGATCACTATAAATTATAATTTCTTATTCTATTTGTATCTATTAATTATAAGAATGATGACTAAGAGACAAATCACAGAAAATATCTGATAATAAGAAAACCCTACTTAGTCACTTCTTCCTTTATGTCATATACACATAGTACTGTACTAGACTGTGATGATAAGAAACTATCTGAAAGACCCTAGAGAATGTGAAACTTTCAATTTCATTTAAAGTACCCAAGTTGAAGCTATAGTAAACAGAATATGTCAAAATAAATCACTACATTGGATGGACAATGACCAGTACATGAATCTTACAAAATTTGTTCACACTCTCCATGACTCACTAAGGTAGATTAGTTTTGAGTTCCCAGGGTCAGGCAGCTGAAGTGAACTTCCTGTCACAGAGCTAGTTAAATGGTATGTGTGACATATCAAAGATGGCTACAAAAACTTTGATACTCCTTCAATTGAGACATTGGGGTTAAGGCCCTGCTTCTTAATTTGGCCTGGCCGGTGATGCTTTGATCAACCGAGTATGATAAAGTGACACTGTGCCAGTTCCTGGCCTAACTTTTAAAAGGACTGGCAGTTTCTGCATTCTTCCCTACAGGAGCTATCATGTATAAAGTCTGACTACTCCGAGACTGTTATACTATGTCATATTAAATATGAGCATTACTACTTAAAGTACCAATTTTTAAACTGTTAAACTATATCACACTTAAAGCACTTCTAACTTTCATGATACTCCAACAACATGAAATGCCCCAGAAGAGCTGGTATTTGGGGCCATTCATTGAAATAGCCCCACTATCTAAAACAGTGCCTTATATATACATATCAGATACTCAATAAATATGTTAAGTGAATGAATAAGTAGTCTTGAAATAATTATTAGAAAAGAAGCTCAACATATCTCTTACCACCTGAGAAAAAAAACATCTCCAATGCAGTTGGTGAAAAAGTAATCTCAAATTAAATTTTAAAGAAGAGCCCTAATTCTGTTTCACTAATGAAGGACTTTCACTATTAAAGACCAGCTTTTCTGGTTTCCCACGAGCCATGACTTTTCTCTGTTACAGAATCAGTTTCATAATTACCTGAGTGGGGATATCAATTTTCTTAATAAGCACAATATATGCTACTGTTTCAGATCACAGTACAAAAATATAGAATGCAATACATTGCAGATATCTTCCATTTGCCAAGCCATGTCTGCACAGTCCATGAACAGACAGAATGTTTTTCCTGCCTCAGGCAATTTCCAATGCTTAAGTATAATCCTAATATGCTGTATACGCTGGCAAATATGGCATATTTAAACTTTTATTCTGAAGAAAAAATTGTAAAGACTTTCTTTTGCTCTCATTCTTGTGCATTTAGCTAGGTGATTCATGTAGCCCTCTTCTGTAAAAATTCACTGTGGATTGATGGTTTACTCCAGATGGACTGTGGTGAATGTGATAAAATACAATTATGAGTTTCTTCAATGCTAATTCAAGAAAGAAGCCAATCCTAAGGAAGTATGCGTGGATCAAATGAAGATATTAACAACATGTGGTTTGAAGTGAAAATTATTTTTTCAAAGTACTGACAAGCTTCTGGTGCAGGTAGGCATGTGACAGACCAGGGGAGTTGTTGTTCAACTGAATAAATGTAAAAGGCAAGGTGCAAAGATAACAGAAGGGTCAAGGTAACAACAAACTCACCTCAAGGGATCTGAGCAAGACAACATAAGCAAAGGAAGGAACTAACACAGGAGATTCCACTAGAATGTAGGTCACTGAGACCGAGGGAAAGGCTCACCCCACAACAAGAGAACCTGGAGTCTGTCAGAAGAGGATCTCCTCACAGAAACAAGAGCACTCAGCAGGTGTTGGCAGCTAGGGAAAGTATATGAAAATAGAAAATAAGGCAAAGAGAAGCTTAGAGACACAAAGGAGTTAAAAAAAAAAAAAAAAAAAGAATGTGCTCCTAGGGTAGTGGTTGGCAAACTCATTAGTCAACAGAGCGGCTCACGAGCTGCAGTTTGCCGACCACTGTCCTGGGGCATATTTTAAAATATGCATTTTTTTTCAAAGCATCCCTGATGAATATGATAACTTGTGAAAGGATGGTAGGGGATTTGGCTTTGGAGTGACATCTGGATTATAGAGCTCAGCTTCACTCTGTTAGGGGGAGACACTTAGCTGCCACCCACTAGTCTCCATGTGGATTAATAATTCTTGCCTTGCTCCTCCCCCTTTCTCATTCTTTCCTGGTATCAGAATGCAACCTATGTGATTGGTAAACTGCTGTTGGTAACCTAGTAGCTTTCTCCCACCTGGGTAGCCTTAGAAAGCACACATCATTCTCTGCTTCTCAGTGCCATAAGCTTCACCAGGCCAGGCCTATGGGTAAGTCTGCCAAATTCTGGGAAGATGTATCAGCTAACCAGTTTGGCTAGTAGATCAAACCTATTCCCCCAACATATTATTTATCAGTTGTAAAGATGATACATTCATTTCCATCATCCTACTCTTTTTCTCTCACTGGTTCTAAATTTGGGTGGGGAAAAGACAGCTGCTTCCCAATTTCAGAGGTGTTTAAATGTAAAGAAAATGTGCATCTTAGAATTGACAAAACACAGTCATTTGATACTTTAGTATTATGAATTGCTAATTTGTGTGTGTATATATGAAAGAGAGGAGAGAAAAGAAAAAGGAGAGGGAGATGGATTATTAATATTCAACTATCAATTATCCAAATAAGGGCTTATGTACAAAAATACCTAAATTTCCTGTAGATATAGTAGCTCTACTTGGGTTTCTATTCTAAAACTGACATTACTAATCCCTTTATATTTTCCTACAACTTTTAGTCCAGCAGGACCTGGAAGTTATGGAAAGTTAAGGTAACATATCCACTTAGGCCTAGAGTTTAGGGTTAGATCATAAACTAACTCCCTTATTTTTCTAAAATTCTGGAAGAATTGCTGAGATTGGTCTTTTGCAGCAATCACTTTGTAATGCTATTTATCCAAAATATGAAAAGGAAAATATGAAAGTATTGTTTAAGGAGGAAGAACAGAGGTGATTTTAGAGCTCGATTTTGACATGGAGAGTTCATTAGTTTGATTGAAGTGTTTGTTATGAGTATCCTGAATGACTGATGGACCCACATTAACTCGAAATACAAATTTGTCCATAGGCAAATATAAATGAGATTTAGATGTTTATTCCTACTATTTATTCTCACCTTCCTTAAAATATAGTGACCTAAGAACTTTTCCAATAAGAAGATACTGGATCTCAAACAACTTATGTATAAAGCACTTTTCTTTAAAGCACAATGCATATCACAAGTGAAATATACTGATATGAACACAAGTTATGTGGCTCCTTTATTACCTAAATATGCTCACAGAGATCTAAATGAACATATCATGACAGATTTTTTTAAAAATGTTTTTCCAACTTTAGATTATGACTTAAACTTTTATCTTTTGTGCAATTGATATGTTAATAATGGACACACAGGACAAGAAAACTACAGATTTACAATAGTATTTTTAAAAGTTGCAAATATAGATAAGGGAGTTTTGTATTAATTATAAAAAACTGCAGTACCAACAAAAATATTGATGGGATATATGAGAGAAATACCAACGCATGTACTTGGATATATTAGAGAAAAAAATAATACTCTTTTAGCCTCCTTGTACATATTTTCTGTATAAAAACAGGCAGCTTATAAATTCTTCAATGTAAAACAACGTCAACTGGTAATCCTTACATTCTATAAAAAGGAAGACATTTTTAGGTAATAGCTTTTGTGACAGTCTTCAAATTATTTAAAAGTGGAAAAGTGCTTAATTGTAATGCATTCCTATGTTAAAATTAATACCTTCCCACCGTGAGATACATATTCAGAATCAGGTTTCTAATCATGCTACAACTCCCAAATACTGTAAAATAATTTTGTTCTTTTCATATCAATGCATTTCCATTTTCACTAGAACTAATTACCTTTAAATAAATGATTCAGAGATGTCAAAAGTGACTCTCAGGGAATGTTTCAAGAGGTCCCAGTTTCCTGAATTATAGCCTAGAACATCTGCTGAGCAATCTGGCAAGTAGTATGAAGCCAAAACAGAGCATCTCAGATATAGTAGTTGTATCTGACCTCAAGAATGTGACAGCTGGCTATTTGCCTATAACCTTTATACTGTAAAAATCTAAAATTCTGCATGCGAGAGAGACTAATAAAAACAAGAGCGCCGACACCAGAAGCATGGAGTGGAAAAGGAAAACAAGATGCTTTAGGAAAGAATATTTGGCTTCTTCCTGCCAAGGGAATTAGCAAACATTGTTAAAAGAATTTAGGAAGAAAACTGAAGGCAACATAACAACTTGTTTTTTCTTACAACCCACAGAAACAAAACTAAACTAAGCAAATATAAAAAGTTAAACCTGTTATAAAATTGGAGTAAATAAAATTAAAACTAAAATTTGACCCTCCCATAAATGAAGAGTGGTTAAGATAGAAACTGTCAGAGGCATTTGAGGATAAAATGAGATAGAGAAGAAATGAGTTTATCACTACATAAGTACAAATTAATTCTCTTCAAAATGGCAAACAGTAGTTATAAGCCACTTGACATACACGCTAAAACCAGACATAAACGCACCAGCTGGAGGGTGTCCATAAGTGGACAAGTGAGTACTGTAGTAGTCTCAACCTGATCTTCACTAATCAGCAGGTAATGATACTTACCTGAACACACAAAACAGGACACTCCTTCAGTCCAATCTCGATTAAAATTGTTCTTGGGACTTTTAACTAATTTCAGATTCAGAGGTCTAGATACATGATAATCTTTTATGAGATCTAGCTTTTTATTAGATCATGGCTGATCCCACATTACTAATAAGGCATACTAGTATGTATCTTACAAACTGTCTTAATGGAAAGAAGGTTTGAAACTTCCCAACACCTACCATATATTCATGGATAGAGAGAGAGAAACCCATCAGTTGCCTCCTATACATGCCCTCACTGGGGATTGAACCCACAATCTAGGTATGTGCCCTGACTGGGAATTGAACCTGTAACTTCTTGGTGTACAGGACAGTGCTCCAACCAAATGAACCATCCGGCCATTGCTCTAACAAAATTTTAATTAAAGTATTACATACATAGAGATAACTGCACAAACCCTAAGTGTACAGCCTGATAAATTTTCAAGAAGTGAACATACCCATGTAACTAACAAATTTTTAAAGTGAAACCTACCAGCAGCCTGGAAGCCCTCACCAGGAAACCACCCTTTAAGCATAAACTTTGCATTGATTTCTAACACACAAATTAGTTTTGCTTATTTCTAAACTTTATTTAAATGGTATCATAAAATCTGTACTTTTTGTGACTGGCTCTTTTAATTCAACAGTGAATTTGATATTTCATCCATGCTGTTGTATGTAGTTTCAAGTTTTCTAATTCTTATTGCAGTATAAAATTCTATTTTATAAATATAGTATATTTAGAATTTATAACTGGAAGCTAAATCAACCATGGTTTTTTAAATGAGTATTTAATATTTACACAATAGAAACTGACAAACAGTATAAGTCATTTATTGTTCTGTTGATAGTATAGATTTAATAAAGTGAGGTCAAGTGTTAATTGTAAGGATTAAACTTGAAAGTGTGTCTTATATGTAGCTGTTACACTATGAATAGCATATAACATTAAGGAAATGTTCTCCCAGTATTTGAAAACTGTAATCTAAAGTGCTCACATATAAGTAGTCTGTTTTCACTTTTGTCTTAGTGCTAACACAATGAAAATTGCAACCATTTTTGTAACCACAGGATGGCTTAACTATAAGAGTCAGCAAAAATCAACAAGAGCATTCTATGAGACTCAACTGGCTATATGGTATTTACTCTGAATACTGTATATTTCATTATTTGGAAATAAAACTACTGGATCTCCAGGTACATGTATATTCAACTTTGATACTTCTAAACAGTTTCAAAGCAGTTAATTTACACTTCTGCCAGGATTGTGTGAATAATCCAGTGGATCCATGTCTTCTGTAAAATTTTGCTTTCCAAAATATTATTACAAATGATGATGTTATTCTCTAACATTGTTTAGAGATGTAGTCCAATTTCAATCCCACCATTTAAATAAAATTTTTTAAATTAAAAAAAAAAAGACAGGAAAGTGGGTTGATGGGAGAGGAGAAATGGTAGAGTCAATGAATTCCTGGTGTAGATGAGGTTAAAGAATTGTAATAATTACACAGAAAGTGGGCTGAATATGAGAGAATGTTGTTTTTTGAGAGGGTGATGTTTGAATTTGTGATTTTTGAACTAATCTGTTTTTATAATAATACGAGATTGAAGAAATAAATTATTACATGCTAATATATATGCATATCTTTTTTATGGAATGTAACATAGTCATTAAATATGATGTGTAAAAAATAATTATATGGAAAGATATTCATTCTATGTAAGTGATAAAGAGAAACTACAAAATAAAATATCATCTGAGAAATGCTTGGAGTAAAAATTGAAGGGATACATGCTAAAATGCTGACTGATTATCTCTACATGGTAAAAGAGTATGTGTCATTCAATTTTTTTACAGTTCTTAAAAATGATAAAATATATTAATTTAGTATTCAAAATAAGCCCCTTTCCCCTTTTTCATTTTGAATGCCTTTGACTGTAATCGAACCCAGGACCCTTCAGTCCACAGGCTGATGCTCTATCCACTGAGCAAAACCAGCCAGGGCAATTTTTGTGATTTAAAAAAAAAAAATTTATTTTTTCTTTTTATTGAATTTATTGTGGTGTAACTAGGGTTTAATCTCTAAAATTTACAGGGAACTCATACAACTTAACAAAGGAAGATAAACAATCCAATCAAAAAATGGGCAAAGGATCTAAATAGATACTTTTCAAAACAGGACAAACATAAAGCCAAGAGACATATGTAAACATGCTTAAAATCACTAATCATCCAAGATATGCAAATCAAAACGACAATGAGGTACCATCTCACACCTGTCAGAATGGCTATCATCAACAAATCAACAAATGACAAGTGCTGGAGAGGATGTGGAGAAAAAGGAAGGAAGTCTTGTGTACTGCTGGTGGGAATGCAAACTGGTGCATCCACTGTGGAAAACAGTATAGAGATTCCTCAAAAAATTAAAAATGGAACTGCCATTCAACCCAGTAATCCCACTTCTGGGAATATATCCTAAGAAATCAGAAAGGACATAAGCACCCCTATGTTCATAGCAGCACAATTTACAATAGCTAAGATTTGGAAACAGCCTAAGTGCCCATCAGCAGATGAGTGGATTAGAAAACTGTGGTACATCTACACAATGGAATACTACGCTGCTATAAAAAAGAAGGAACTTTTACCATTTGCAACAGCATGGATATACCTGGAGAGCATTATGCTAAGTGAAATAAGCCAGTCAGAGAAAGGTAAATATCACAAGGTCTCATTCATATGTGGGATATAATGAACAACATAAACTGATGAACAAAAATAGATCCAAAGACAAAGAAACACTGAACAGACAACCAACCTCAGAGAGAAGGAAGAGGGTGGGGGGTGGGGGGGGGTGGTAAGAGATCAACCAAAGACTTGTATGCATGCATATAAGCATAACCAATGGACACTTGGGTGGTGGGGGCTTGTCCTGGGGGGCAGGAGTGGCAGAGGGAATGTCAATCAGGGAAAAAGGAGACATATATAATACTTTAAACAATAAAAAAATACACATTTATGCATTATAAAATAATATTTTAATAAAAAAATTGGTTGCCCAAAATCTCAGACTATACACATATGGACAGCAAAGAGTTCGTTTGCATTAACCTTTAATCCAGTGGTTCTCAAACAAGGGCATTCCCACCCTCTGGGAACATTTGGCAATGTCTGGAAATATTTTGGTTTTTATAACTGCCAGGGTACTATTAGAATGCTGCTTACCATCCTACAGTGCACAGGGCAGCGCACCTAACAAAGACTTATCTGACCCAAAATGCCAACTAATAGTTCTAAAGCTGAGAAACCCTGCTCAAATCTAACCAATTCCCTATTAAATACATATTGTTGTCTGCAAAGAAAAAAAAGCAGGTGAGACTGAACTGTTCTAGGATGAACATCATTAGTATAAGCAATTCAATACACACAGGTTCTATTAATTATGTCCAAGGAATGTACATAATGCATAGAAAGCATCAATGTTATCTAAACAATTAATCAAAGATTACAATGTTTTATATCTCACAAGAGACAGAAATGCATTTTACTATTATGTAATGGATCATGAAAAATAGAATCTGAATTTAAAATTATTTACTGCCTATGGTTTCTTCTAGGATTTTTATGGTTTCACAACTTACATTTAAGTCTTTTATCTATTTTGAGTTTATTTTTGTGTATGGTATAAGTTGGTAGTCTAGTTTCATTTAAAAATTTTTTAAAGTTATATAATTTTTTTTCTAAAAGTCCACTAGATTTAGATTAATATGGCATAAAAAGAAAAAAAATGAAGGAGAAAATGTCAGCCAACATATACATAGAAAAATTAATGGCTATTCCATTATATTGTCATTTGAGATACAATGCTATTTAAATAAAAATATCTATTTATAATTCCTTAAAATAAATCTGTACTTCTCTTGAGTAATAATAAATGAACTGACTTTATTTCAATATATTTACCATGCTTGAACACACTATACTAAAGGTATGCCTAGAAGTAATAATAAACTGAAAGTAAAACTAAAATTATTGTTCTAACAATATGAAGGCAAGTTAAAAACTCATTTTGTTCTTTTTCAAAACATCCAAGCATTTTGAATCCTTGTAACTGAAATATTCTCTTTAGTAATATTCCTAAATGGATATTTCCTCTCTTAAGAAAAATTTGTGATTGCTAGTATATAAGATGAGAGATTATGAAAGCCAATGAAAAACTTGCAAAGTTTTATAAAATTTTTAATGAAATTAGCTTTACACTGCTTCTTGAAATTGAAAGTAAAGTGAGCTGTAAGTTCAGAGATAAGAATAACTCAAAAAAATTGTGCTATACCACCAACAAATACATTTCATTCTCAGAAAACATCTGAATATAGAAATGTAATTAATAGTTATTTCTCAGTAGTAAGAACAGATAATAAATTAATCTTATTTGGCAGTAATCAAAAAAGTATACTTGTTGAGTATGACCAGTGCTCAGTGGTCAAGAATAATCACTATTATTGCATGCTATGAAAGAAAGATGAAAACTTCGGACCATAATTATATTCTTTCTTTTAATCTCCTTCATAACCATAATTCTGTTTTCAACAGCTTCAAAAGAGGAATATAATTTTGAGGAGAGAAAAAATTAAAATAACTAGTATTGATTGTTTTGGTTAAAACTATATAGAACAAATGGTCACCAATTGTTTTGTTTGTTTGCTCTTAATCCTAAAATGCCAATTCAGGAATAGTTTTAGCATTCAATTAATAAATTAAAAAATTACAAAGATTTAATATAAGGCACACTGAGTTTAAATTGGTGGTAAAAGGCAAATTAATAGTTGTCCATACAATTATGAGTCCTTTTATTCTTTGCCTATTAAGATTTCCTTAACTTATTTTCATATATAAGTAGTTCTTGAATTTATGATTTTAGAGTAGTTTTTAGCTCCTGGTGTTGTATTTTACCACTTAAACTTGAGTATGAGAAACTGGATAAGCAGGCTCGGAAACTAAAATCAAGATTGAGAATTTCTATAAAGCCTAGGCTAAAAATAAAGCCATTTCATTTTCAAAAATCAAGTCTCATTCTCTAAATAACTTATGACAGCAAATCTTGAATTATTTCATGCATATGTAACCTTATGAAAATGATCAACAAATTGCTCCATTTTTCAATTTGTGTTTCTTCATACTGTTAGCACCTTAATGGAGTTCTCTAGAAAGAAAAGCACTTTTTATTTTATCTGAGTTAACCTGCATTGCAATCCCCTCCAAAGAATCATCCTATCTAATAAAAGAGTAATATGCAAATTGACCATGACTCCAACACACAAGATGGCTGCCCCCATGTGGCCAAAAGATGGCTGCCCCCATGTGGACACAAGATGGCCGCGACAAGATGGCCAGCAGGGGAGGGCAGTTGAGAGGGACCAGGCCTGCAAGGGAGGGCAGTTGGGGGTGATCAAGCCCGCAGGGGAAGGCAGTTAGGGGTGACCAGGCTGGCAGAGGAGGGAAGTTGGGGGCAACCGGGCCTGCAGGGAAGGGCAGTGGGGGGGGGGGGGACCCAGGCCTGCAGGGGAGAGCAGTTGGGGGGGGGCCCAGGCCTGCAGGGGAGGGCAGTTGGGGGGGAGGGCCAGGCCTGCAGGGGAGGGCAGTTAGGGGCAAACAGGCTGGCAGGGGAGCAGTTAGGCATCAATCAGGCTGGCAGGGTAGTGGTTAGGGGGTGATCAGGCTGGCAGGCAGAAGCGGTTAGGGGTAAACAGGAAGGCAGGCAGGCGAGCAGTTGGGAGCCAGCAGTCCTGGATTGTGAGAGGGATGTCTGACTGCCCATTTAGCCCCAGTAGGGATCAGTCGGACATCCCTCAAGGGGTCCCAGATTGGAGAGGGTGCAGGCTGGGCTGAGGGACACACACCCCCGTGCACAAATTTCGTGCACCGGGCCTCTAGTATATAATAAGACACTGAACTAAGAAATTACTTCTACTAATGCTAATATTACATAGACAATAAGATATTAAGCTAAGAAACTCCCTTTACTAACACTAACAAATGGATAACTTTCTTACCAAAGCTTCTATTATCTAGTGTCTTTGATAAATACATGTCACTCAATGAATAAAGGTTGAGTCTTCTCTAATTTTTATAGCAATTCTTTTTGTTTTTATAACAGCATGCAAGAAAGATTTCCATACTAATTATTCACTTGGAGGCCTACAAATATAAAATCTGACTTTTACATACTTCAACTATCAATGCAACAAAGGCATCTAAGTATGCTGTTTTTATTCCACAAAAGAAGAAAAAGATGCCTAACTAGGCTAAACGACTTTTTCTAAGGTAATGAGCAAGTTAGTAAGAGAAGTTAGGACCCTAAGCCAAGGCTGAATTAAATTTATTTCCAGACGTAACTTTAGAAGAAGCAGCAGGGGGTATTTCAGAAGGGATGACAGTGAGCAAAAGACCTAAGAGCTGCTCCTTTTAAATAACTTTTAAAAATTCAAATGCAATGAGAGATAGCAAATAAGTATTTCTTATCCAAGCAAGAATGTATGTGCCCCTTCTTACAAAAAGGTTATTTCCTGAAGCCTGCTTCCTCACTCCCACTTTATAGTTCACCAACTCCTGTTCTTCCCAACCTTCCTTTTCTCCCCAGTCCACAGGGCTGACAATCCAAATATCTAGCTTACGCCTTTTTAATGTCTATATAGCCAGAGGACCTTTATTTGACTTAATACTGTCTACTCCATACCAGCTCTTCCCATTCAAAGTCTCCTTCTCTAAGGCATTTACTATCCATATCTAGACATGAGAGAGCCTATTTACCACCTGAAATTGTTGAATTAGTACATACATATTGAAAGAAAACCTGCTGACTGTCTTTAGGTGCCAGGTGCTTTGCTAGTTCTACTTTTTCAATTATAGCAACACTTCAGTATAGCAATCTCTTCTCTCCATTCCCCAAGCAATAAATGATCTCTTAATGAGTATATTAATACAAATAATTTAATATTGACAAGATCTCTGTAATAAATCTTTTACAAAACAATATTTGTTTTTGTAATTAGAAAAGTTTAATATTAAAAGGAAATAGAAAAAATAGATTAAATATTCTTGAGAAATAAAACCAAATTTTTTGTTTTGATTACATAAAGTGGGGCATACCTGTGTCAGAAGAAAATATTATTATAAAAATAGAAATACAGAATCAATTTAAAACCTAGGAAAACCAATTGAGACCATCTACTATACCCCCTTTTTTAAAGAAATAAGAAAATAACTTTTTATTAATATAGTTATAGTAAGAGGAGTCATGTAGTCTCGGTCTTATCTCTCCATTTCATATCAAACTCTATGTTCAAGCTTTATTCAACCAATCCCTCAATCTGGAATACTTCTCCAATTTCCAACTGCCTCCTCATAATTGAGGACTTTATGTAAATACCACTTCTGTTGGGAAGCATTTTCATAGAGATGGCATTAAGAGATACCTTCAATGCTTGGGGGTTTGGGGGTACATATCACACCACACTGAATTTGCCTGTCTCCCTCATTAAACCAGAATGTCTTGAGGGCAGGCACTTTGTTTTCTTCATTATTGTACTTCCCCAAACTTAGAACAGTGCTTGGCCCTCAATAAATACTTGATGGATTTATAAATGAATTGGAAGACTGATGGACGGATAGAAGGGTGGATTTCATGGAGTTAAGAGGGTTAGAAAAATTTTCCATTTACAATTGAGTTAAAAAGAAATCACTTTCCAAAAGCTTATGTTTCTACTTCCTAGGCACAGTTTATCTGTGGAGGATGATTTTAGAAGCTTATCTACATTTCCAAGGCTAAAACCAACTTAATCTCATGCCCTCTGGGTCCTTAGAATAGTTGATAATATAGAACCAGAAAAATCACTGCCAATACAACTAGATGCAGAAGAGATCCAGTCATACTGTTATAGAAATAGGATGCAGAGTGGCAGGATTTGTAGAGGAAAAGGAAGTAAACCAAAAACAAAACAATACACTAAGTAATTACCTTCTTACATCTCTACCTTCTTCGCTATTAACATTCATTAAGTACGCATTATGTGACAGCTATTATAATAAGAACTTGTGTACATGATGCTCCTATTTAAGAAGAGAGGAACTGAAATCACATACTATTTTAATAGATTTAACAAAAAGAATGGTGCCTGCCAATAAGCCATCATATTCCTCTTTTGTTAATGAAAATTCATTTATCCCTCCATCCATAAAAAGTTTTAAAAATCAGCTTCATGCCTAGTGGTAAGTGCTTTTCATATATTTAGTCATTTCATCTTCAGGATAATCCTCTCAGTTTGTATTATTATTATAATAATTTTATGGATTAAAAAAGAAAAACAAGACTAAACAGTCCAAAACACTTGACAATATAACACAACTATTAAGTCACTAAAAGTAGTGGCTAGAGCGAGAGAATCCAAGATGGCGGCGTAGGTAAACACCTAAACTGCTGCCTCCCACAACAATTTAAACTGCAACTAAAAGACAAAACGTCTATCACCCAGAACCATGGGAAAGCTGGCTGAGTGGAAGTTCTACAACTAGAAGGAAAGAGAAAAGAGCATTGAGACGTGCAAAAGCGCTGAAAAGCTGAGGTACGGAGGCGCGTAATCTGGGCTGGCTGCGGGCGACTGGGTGCGTTGCTTTTTTCAACCCGAACGGAGACAAGCCCCCTGATTACTCTGAAATCCAGTCTCTGGGGAGACGTGGGGGACCCAAACTCCTATGGAGAGAAGCTGGACTGTCTGCCAGTGAGGGTGGCTTGCTTGCAGAGCTGCGCGCAGGAATAATTGTTTACTGCACTGGGGCACGGGACTCATGGATGCCTTTGGGGACGCAGAGCCAGCTAACTAGCAGCCATTGCTGTTTGCCACGCCCTAACCTAGTGACACCCTGAGGCCCTGCCCTGCACAACCTACAAACCCACCCAAGCTCCAAGCAGCGGAGTTAGCATAAGAAAGGCCTGCCCTATCGCAGCTTAACCTAGCAAACTTGCAGCCTGGGTCAGACAGCTCCAAAACCTCCAAACCCCAAGCAAAGAGGAGAAAACTGCAGCTCTCACTGTAGCTCCTGCTGAGTGGCCTCAGACAGTAGCTGACCTGCACCCCATTGGAGATCCAGAAGCCAGTGTACCTAGTGGTCAGTGTGAGACACCAGATTTCAACTCCTCACATCCATAAGTGACACATTCAAGAGGCAGACTCAGTGAGCACCAAAGCCCCACTGAAACAAGTCCTGCCCCATAAGCATGTCTTCAGTGCAGCAGTTCTTCCATTATAGACACAGGGAGTGCTCACAGCTAATTGGCCTGGAGGTCAATTCCTCCCAGTGTACCAACAGCAATTAAGGCTTAACTACACCAAGACTTTGCACTTAGCCCACAAAGGGGTGTACCAAGAGCATCCACCTCATGTGATTGAGGAGGCTGAGCTACTGCCCCCTACAGATCACCTACCACACAAAGCTACTCCATCAACACAGGGAAGCAGCCAAAATGTGGAGACAAAGAAACATGTCACGAATGAAAGAAACGGAGGAAAGCAAACTACTGGATGACATAGAGTTCAGAACCACATTTATAAGGTTACTCAAGAAGCTTAATGAGAATGCCAAAAAAATGGAAAAAGATCAGTCAGAATGCCAAAAAAATGGAAAAGGATCAGTGTATGAAGCATACACTGTCTGAAATAAAGAATATGCAGAAACTCAACTGTAGATCAACGTACCCCAAGAATCAAACCAAAGATCTGAAATATGTGGAAACAAAAAACATCCAACCAGAAAAACAAAAAGAAAAAAGAATCCAAAAATATGAAGATAGTGTAAGGAGCCTCTGGGACAACTTCAAGCGACCAACATCCGAATTTTTGGGGTGCCAGAAGAAGGGAGAGAGCAAAATATTGAAAACCTATTAGAAGAAATAATGACAGAAAACTTTCCCTACCTGGTGAAAGAAATAGACTTACAAGTTCAGGAAGCGCACAGAACCCCATACAAGAGGAACCCAAAGAGGACCACACCAAGACACATCATAATTAAAATGCCAAGGGCAAAAGACAAAGAGAGAATATTAAAAGCAGCAAGAGAAAAACAGTTAATTACCTACAAGGGAGTACCCATACGACTGTCAGCTGATTTCTCGGCAGAAACTATGCAGGCCAGAAGGGAGTGGCAAGAAATATTCAAAGTGATGAACAGCAAGAACCTACAACCAAGATTACTCTACCCAGCAAAGCTATCATTCAGAGTTGAAGTTGAGATAAAGAGCTTCACAGACAAGAAAAAGCTAAAGGAGTTCATCGCCACCAAACCAGGATTACACGAAATGCTGAAGGGTATCCTTTAAGAAGAGGAAGAAGAAGCAAAAGGTAAAGATAAAAATTATGAACAACAAAATGACATCAAATACATACCTACCAACAAGTGAATCTAAAAATCAAGTGAATGAAAAATCTGAACAACAGAATGGACTGGTGAATATAATAGAATCAGGGACATAGAAAGGGCGTGGACTGATGATTCTCAGGGGAAGCAGGTGTGAGGGGTGTGGGAAGAGATTGGACAAAAATCTTACTCCTATGGATGAAGACAGTGGCGGGGGGTAAGGGCATGGGGTGGGGTGGGGAATCAGGTGGAGGGGAGCTATGGGGAAAAATAAAAGAGGAACACCTGTAATAATCTGAACAATAAAGATTTATTTAAAAAAAAAAAGTAGTGGCTGGAAATGCTTAAAAGGAGAATGTTTTAGGAAAGCTAAAACTGGTAACTAGGAATATTTAAACCCAAAGCTTATATACTTATCTACTACACTGTACTGCTGGGCAATGGTGAAAAATGTATGATCCCTGCCTTCAGTGAGCTCACAGTTTAGTGAGAAACATTAGCACACCTAAAATATTTGACAAAATAAAATTACTATTAAAATTCAAGTTGTTACAAGGTCAAGTGTGGTTCATATATCATAAACAAAGTAAAAGGGTATTTCCTAAGCTATAGTATTTAGGAGGCTTAACTGAATCATTCTTGTACATGAAAAAAGTAACAAATTGAGTTGTAGAAGCATAAAATGAGAGGACATGGCTTTCTTCTAAAAGCTCTTTGAAGCAATTCTTAATGTTAAAATTGTCATAAAATAATTCAAATGTATTCTCAGGGATTAAACAGGGGAAAAAAGGAATTAAGACTATATATACAAACAACTTATTTTATACACACACACACACACACACACATACACACACACAAAATTCCTTTTCAAAAGCAATCTTAAATCCTACTGCTATGGTATTTATACAGATTTGAGCATCACAAAGAACACACACAATAAGTTAACACCATTCTCTCTCTTATAAAATTGTTTCTATAGTATGTTGCAGCAAAATGATTCACTTGCAGAGTAAAATTAAAATTTCTAATCGGCATACTCTAACAGATAAAACTCCTCTCCAGCCAAATGAACTAATTCATTTAATTTAGTCATCATAAAATACAAACACTGCACTAGTTTTTAATTTTCAATGTTAACTTTTACGATTTTACTGTACCAAAATAATAAAAGGAGGAGCCTTAAGGAATTATTGGGTCACCCAGCCAGAGTGGCGCAGTTGATTGAGCATTGTCCTGTTCACCATAAGGTTGTCTGTTGGATTCCCAGTCACGGCACATGCCTGGGTTGAGGGTTTGGTCCTGGTCAGGGCACATCTGGAAAGCAACCAATCAATGTTTCGCTCTCTCTCTCCTTGCCCTCTCTCGAAAATAAAAAAAATATATATATTTTTAAATAAATTATTGGGTCAGTATTCTTCATTGTTTATAGAATTAACCATCCCAAAATACATTTCCTTTTTAAAATTAACTCATGGCTTTAAACTTGTTAATGCATTGTTGTAAATGCTTCCTACACAACTCAATTTTTTTCCCCTCTAAAGTGAACACTGCAAATTGCCTTGGATGGGTGATAATGAAAAAGCAACACCATTTATTAATTTTGTATAAGTTATCCTCCACCCCTGAGATTCCTTGGAGGGGAAGAACATGTCTGAATTTCACCATACAGTGCCACAGGCAGAAAGTGAAACTAAACAAATACATCATGGAGGAAGAGAAAATGCCTGCAACAGAAAATGACCTACTACATACCTCTCTATACTGGCTTTGATGTTCTAATTTGTTAATTGCTGGGGTTAGAGATAATTACCAATTGTTTAAGTTTGTTCGAATAGAAGTAGCTAACTTCTTTAAATTTCTGATCACAAACAACACGCGCTGTTCAAAAGGGCAATACATTTTCAAACCATTACAATATAAGTTAATGTGCATGAGAAGTTCAACAAAAACACATTGTCTTACTGTCAGAAAAATGCAAACTAAGAACATTTTAAGAAAGTGTAAAATGATTCTTGGCATGTATTTCTCTGGAAAAATGTTATCTTAAATATTTTCAAGATCAATTCATAGAAAGATAATTTTATTCAAATATGCAGCTCATAGTATGAATAATCAAGTACTCATTTCCCAATAGAATTGACAAGTCTTTCAAATAATGGTTTTAAAAAAATCAACTCTACTGGGTTAGCAATTTGGAATTTTAACATACACAGAAATTTGTAAGTGTGTTTGTATTATAACACAAATGTTCCAAAACATACCCATTTTAAATAATGAAATAAATTGATCCTTAGTAATGTGAGTTACTATTTAACATCCTATGTTCAAACTGCACTTTAACAGAAATACATAGATGCTATACATATAAGTTCATTATCTTAATTTTAACTAAGTTTGCAATCTATCTAAGTAACCATAAAAATAACAATTTAACAGAATTGCTTTAAACAGGCATAAAGATAACAACTTAATAAAATTCTTTTAAAAGCTTCAGTCACACTATTAAATATCAACAAACTGTAAAAATTATTTAAAAAGCAATGGTCTTCTTTAGCAAAAGGCAAGGCAAGGTTGAATTGCTTGCTTATATTTTCTCTAATTTTTTAAGTAAGTTTTCTTTGGCAATACACTTGTATTATTTATCACTATCACTGTGTTACTGTAGAAACAAAAGGTCAAAAAGAGCTTCTTACAACTTTAATTTTCTTCAGTGATGTTAAGAGAATATTTTATTCTGTAGTACTTATTTAAAAATAATAAATTGTAAAATAACTTATTTTCATTCAGAATTTAAATTATAGCATACATGTTCATTTAATTTAAACTCTAGGTAAAACATAACAGTTTGCTATGCTTACTCTTATTTAATAGATTTCTGTATGGTATTCCTAACCTAATTGGCTTAAATTTTATGATCTTCTTAAATCAAATATGAATGGCCCTAAAATAATATCAGATTTTAAAAAATTGTTTAATGTATACCTAACACAATACTACTGTGTGCTTTTTACTAACACAGTAGTATTTGTCCTTTTTGTATTTTATTAATAATAATTTTTATTATTTACACTTCAAGCTTCATGAGACATACTCATCCCTGTACTGTATCCATTTCATAAACAAGATACATTCTCCTTTTCAATAAGGATTATGAACACAAAGCAGCAACATAGCTCTTAAGATTGCTGACATCTGAATACACACATGACAGTACAGGGATACTGATTTAACTTACATTTGAAGTAAACTAATAAAAGTTTAAAGTTTATTTATTTTAAGACATAAAAGAACACGATTCTAAATATACAAAGTATGTCAAGGTACTCCATCTAATTCTTACAACGCTTCACTACGAATTGTTAATAGTGATTTGTTTTATGTCCAGGAAAAAGAATTAAAATACAGGCCTGCTACTATACAGACTTACTGTTGAAATTCAGTTTTAGTTTAAGAACATCATATTGCAAATTTTAAAAAGGTAATTAATAGATGTCTTTTCAGATTAAATCTTTAATTCATAATTAGGTATTAGTTAGAATCTCTAAAAATATCATATTTAGAAATAGGCAACTTATCTAGAAATTAATATTTTGAAATATGCCTTTTACTTACATCATGTAAACAGTTGAATAAAGTCATCACCAAATAACATCAGAAACATGAAATGCTACCAAACAATGCTCCTGGAAACTAGTAATTATTTACCCTTAAAATGCACTCAACATTATTTTCTTTCAAAAAAATCTTATCTTAGTCATTATGTAAATATCACACATTGACTCTCTAATGTTTGGTGACTTAAACTAATGTGCAAACTACACTTCCATAAAAAAAATTACTTATCGTTCCTAATTTACTGTCTCAACGATTTCAAGTAAAAGTTTATACTATTTCCTATGAGTAAAGGAGAGCACTCTTTCCATTTTTTTCTCCTCAAATTAAAGTAACTCAGGGGATAAACCAATAAATACTGGAAGTTATTATTTTTTTAAAAATTATGTTCAATATAAACAAAAGTGTGAAGACTAAAAAACAAAAGAAATTAAAAGCATAGTGAAAAATGCAAAGCTGACTATCTTTAATCTTTTCTTGTTAAACCGAGGCTACTCAAGAACTGTCAACTAATTATTCCATTTTATTGATGGCATTTTCCTCTAGGGAAGTTATTTTAAAAGTTTAATCCTGGAGCAAGTCATGGCTTCTCCAATCTTTGAAAGTGTCCAAAGCATTGATTATAACTGCAGGAGATGTTACCTTCTACCCAGAGAATCTCACCCTGAACAATCTTACTCTCTCACTCCCAAAACAGCTTTGATTCTACAATTCAAACTGCTTCAGCTGATATTAAAGGAAGGACCACAGAAAAGGAATCAGCAGTTAAAACAAAATAAAAATGGGGGAAAAACAGATCATGGATATAATAGCACAAAGCTCAAGAGTAAAGCAGATTTGAAAAACACATCAGAGTGATTCCAAAAAGAACATGACAGAAATTAAACAAGATTTTTATGTTTGCCTTCTATGCATTTGAATTCATCTCAACCTCCATTGAAATTCTGATCATACACAAACCCCAAGGCTTTTGACATACTTTCAAAACCCATACTCTCTCTTTCTAAGTCTCCAGAGTCACTTTTTAGGTAGGAAAAAAAAAAAGAAAAAGGAAAAAAAAGAATTCAAATATGCATCTAATAAGACTAAATTATAATTTAATTATAACCAATATTTTCTCATGTAAAAATGGTGCCTAATTGTTTTAAAATTCAGTATTTTTTCTCTTGCAGTTAGTGAAAAGGCCTCTGTCTATAAGTTATTTGACATTAGGTATAAACATAGGTACAGGAATAAATATTAAACATAAGAGGCCTGTAATTTTTCCCTGGGATGACGTCAGAATATCCAGGTGCTCTATGCTATTATTGCTTCCTCTCCACTTGACTATAGGAAATATATGATTAATTAGTTTATTAGTTCAGTATCAGAGAACAATCTAGATGCAAAGAGCTATCACAGAATGCCTTAATCACATGTATTTCAGAAACAGTGACCAAAATTCCAGAAAGTAATTGGATTTTCAAAACTGAATGCAGTCCCTGTCCCCCTCCCAACTCAGTCATGACAGGGCCAGAAGGTAATGATATATCTGCCGTTGATGCAACTAGCAGACCTGTCTTCTGTCAAGAGTTGAAATCATAAAGGAATAAGCTGTCGTTAACAACCTCTCTCCAAACACTAGAGCTGTCATTTCCTTGTTTTCTTTTGCTGGCATGGGGGCTGGTGTAGCCTCATATACCTTGTCAGTTTAGTAATGTGCTAAGCTTTTAACCTTTACTGGAATTCCTCACTTGAACAATCTTTGATGAAGTCTATAATGTAACAACTTATATTTTCTTTGGTTAATTCGGTTTCTTTCAGTTTACTTTTATTATTATAAAAGTTTTTTCCCCAGAAAATTTCAAAGTTTACTTTTAAAATTTGGAATTAGTGCTGTTGGTTTCAACCTACAGTTTAGTAGTCCGTATTTCAAACAGGAATAAAATTAGCATTTATTTTTAAGAAGTCTGAAATGTAAATTTTAGTAATCTAAAGTCTGCCAGTCTTTAATGGGAAAAAGCAATAATTATTTAAAGAAGTTGTTTGCAATTTTATAATACAACATTAAATTCTTGTAGAAATGGTTAATTGAATAATATTACCGTAATATATTTCAGAAATATTTTCTTAAAATGTTTTTGTGGGTTTTTTTCCAAGAAAAATGATTTTAAATATGATGTTACATGCAATAAACACCAATTATTCAAGAAAAGTGATCTTACATATAATATTACATGCAATAAATATTAATATTTCAAGAATAAAAGGATTTTAAGTATAATATTATTACCAAAATAGTATATCACAAAAGTTGTAGGAAATAATAAAAATCCTCAAATAACAGGATTAATTCTAATATATCCTAGAATATTTTTCCCCCTATGGCTCTATTTATGTTCATCAGTTTATGTTGTTCATAAATGAGTGAGATCGTATGACATTCATCCTTCTCCGACTTGCTTATTTCGCTTAGCATTATGCTTTTAAAGTCTATTTTGTCAGATATGAGTATTGCTACTCCAGCTTTTTTTTTCCCATTTGCATGGAAAAATTTTTCCCATCCCTTCACTTTCATCCTGTTGTGTGTCTTTTGTTTTGAGGTGTGTCTCTTGTAGACAGCATATAGTTGGGTCATGTTTTTGTATCCATTCAGCTACCCTACACCTTTTGATTGGAGCATTTAATCCATTTACATTTAGGGTTATTATTGACAGGTACTTATTTATAGCCATTTTAATTGTGTATGGCTAGGTTTCTCTCTGTTCTTCTCAGCAATCCCTTACAGCAATCCTTTTAGCATTTCTTGTAATGCTGGCTTGGTAGTGATGAACTCTGTTAGCCTTTTTTTTTTGTCTGGGAAGCGCTTTATTTGACTATTTTGAATGATAGCCTTGCTGGATATATAGTAATCTTGGTCTCAGATCGTTGCTTTCTATCACCTTGAGTACTTCATGCCATTCCCTTCTGGCCTGTAGAGTTTCTGATGAGAAATCAGATGTCAGCCTTATGGGAATTCCTTTGTAAGTAAGTTTCTTTCCTCTTGCTGCCTTTAAGATGCTCTCTTTGTCTTTAATTTTTGGCATTTTAATTATGATGTGTCTGGGTGTGGCTCTGTTTGGGTTCTTGTTTGGGGTTCTCTGTGTCTCTTGAACTTGTGTGATTTTTTCTTTTACCAGGTTAGGGAAGTTTCCTACCATTATTTCTTCAAACACCTTCTCTATTCCTTTCTTCCCTTTTTGCATCTTCTGGCACACCTACTATTCTAATATTGTTACATTTCACATTGTCCCACAGCTCCCTTAAGATGTGCTCCTGTTTTTTAATTGTTTTTTATTTTTGGTTCTCTAATTGAGTGATATTTTCAACTCTGTCTTCTAATTCACTGATTCAATCCTCAGCTTCCCCTCATTTGCTGTGTATTCCTCCTGATGTGTTCTTTATTTGTGTTATGTCATTCTTTATTTCAGGCTTATTTTTCCATAGTTACTATATCTTTTTTCATACTGTTAAGCATTTTTAACATCATTATTCTGAACTCTGTTTCAGATAAATTTCTTATTTCTGCTTCATTTATCTCTTCTTCTGGAGAATTCACTAGTTCTTTCATTTGGGGGTTGTTCTTTGTTTCCATTTTGGATGTCTGTTTGGGTTTGTGACTATGTTTTAGAGAGATCCTCTATACCAGTGGTCGGCAAACTGCGGCTCGTGAGCCGCGGTTTGCCACTCTGCTGACTAATGAGTTTGCTGACCACTGCTGTATACCACTCAATCTCTAGTGCAGGACAGTGTTAAAGGCTGTTTCTGACTAATTGGATCAGGCAAAGACTCAAAGCCTCCAGAGACTGCCTCTGTCTACAGACTAAGAGGATTCCAACTTGAACTGCCCCCAGGCAATTGTCCTCAGGTGTGGAGAGAATTTTTTCCAACAGGGTGAGGCAGCTGCTTTTGCCTGAAGGCTAATTGTTACTTTTAATCTCTTAAATGGCCTCAGGGCAAGGTGTTTTCCAATAGGGTGTATGCTGTTTTCCCTCCAAGCAAGGCAGATGTCTATGTGGGAAAGATGTCCTCTGCTGTGTGAAGAATTAAAATTAAATATTTGTACCTTTGACCCTAAATTGCATTTGAAGGAATTTATTTTAGAGTAGCCATAAAGTATAGGGTGTGCCCAAAAATGTGTACACATATTTTGAATAATTATAAAGGCAGTGTTTATTAAAAAACATTTCATTTTCATTGTTGGAGTATCTGCCTTCTGAGGTCTATCCTCCCAGTCCCCGGTCCTGGGCTCTGCTCTCACAGCTCCAGTCCACTTCACCCTCCCTCTGCCAGAGCACAAGGTGGGTGGCTCCACAGGGAATTTTTGTGCATTGGGCCTTTAAGAGGGTGCCCAAACCTTCAGTTGCCACTCCCTGGCAGACAGCACCCCACTGCTTTACACAGCTAGATGTTATGTGGGTACCCTCTTCAGTTTGGTGCTCTCTGCTGGAGTGCCCAGCTTCAGGATTAGATTCCAGAATTCTCAGTGGCACTCCCCCCACAACTGAGATATCTTCCCAGGACTTCAGTTGCTGTCTGTGGGTTCCAGTCCAGCCCTTTTGCGCCTCTGCCCCTCCTACCAGTCTCTTTGCGGTCTCCACCTTCGGTCTTTGGATATTAGGGTTCTCTCCTGTGAGTTTTCCATTGATTATTCAGGAAGCCTTTCCATATTTCAGTTGTAATTCCAGCTTGTTCCTGGAAGCATGTCCATGCAGCATCCTCCTATACTGCACCATTTTTAATCTTAAAATGTTTTAAATTAAAATTATAAACGTAATAACTGCTCAAAGTAAAAATGGAACAAAAGAATTGAATATAAAAATTGAAAATAAAAAGCAAAAGAAAAAATCTCATGGTTTCTTGCATAAACTTCCAAGAACATCAATATATATCCATGTAGTTTTATGTGTATGCAAGTTTAAGTATAATTTTTAACAAATGATCTCATTCTTGTGTTTTAATCTGATAACACTTAGACATCATTCCATATGAATGAACACACATAAATAAACTACAATTCATCCTTCTTAATAACCAGTCTTCCACAATATGTATATACCATAATTTAATCAAATAGTTCCCTACTGGTGGGTACTGAGGTGGTTAGAAGTATTTGTGGTATTACAAACTACTGTGATAAGGATCCTCATACATATACAAGGTGTCCCCAAAAATGTGTACACACTATAACAGCTGATAGCTCAATTTTGAAAATGAAATGTTTTTAAATAAACACTGCTTTTATCATTAGTCAAAGTGTGTGTACACTTTTTTGGGGACACTCTATACTTTGTGGCTACACTAAATGAAACACATTTTTGGGGACATCCTATACTTTGTGGCTACTCTAGAGTAAATTCCTTCACATGGAATTTAGGGTCAAAGGTATGTATATTAAATTTTGGAAAATATAACAATACTGCCATCTAAAAAGATTGCTTCAATTTACATTCCCACAAATATCTAAACTTAGTATATCATAAAATGTAATAACAATTTATATGCCAATTTTATTTGTTGAAAAATGGCACCTTGCTTTAATAAGCATGTCTTTAATTCCACAAATACTTTGAATGACTATACAAAGCATAAAAGCATATAAATCAATTTAACAAAAGTGTATTTAAAAGCTCTGAAGAAATTTTCATGTTCTTGAGGCTTCTGAGACCCTAAAAATACATCTCCTGGCAAATTATATGTTGCTTGCACTACATAAATGCTAAATAATTTCCTATAAGCTACTATATGGCATTGCTATTGCTAAAAATAAAAGCTATGCTCTAAATTGTTACTATCTACAAACCATGGAAAACCCACTAGAAAGAATCCTATCACATTTCCTGCTCAACTACTTTGTCAGCTACTTATGTTGAAATAGCAAGAGCTTGCAGTACTTAGTTGGAAGACTTTGAATTCACGGTAAAAGTTATAAAAATGTTACCAAAAATTTTTTACTCAAGTTATTTAAAACAATAACAACTATACCCTCTTTTTAGATACCCATCTATAATGGTTCCATGTACATTTAAAGAAAAAAAATCCTAATATTGTAATCAATCAGTTTTATAAATGGGCCCATCAAAAAAAGGAGAGAAAACCCAAAATGAATTAAGATGAATCAAAAAGTCAACAGCCAGAATAGAAAAGTTAAAGCTACAGCTTATTAAAAGGGAAGCAAGTGATTTAAAAACTAAAAAGCTCTAAATCGACTTTTGAAGTATGTGATTCATATCAAAGTTAAGCAACACTTAACATATTCTTTAGTCTCCTTACAATCATAATGATATCTAAAACAAAATCTCAAAATATTCTAGTGTGATGAATACTGCCACATAAGGATGTCTCCTGGGGTCTACAGAGCATGTGTTATATAGAAAATTCATGTTATTTACTTTAAAAACATATGAGTTGTAATGTGACTGTCATTGGAACAACCATATAAAAAACATGTACTTAAAATGTTATACTTTAGATTATCACTATTTCTTCCACAAATCACAGTAAAATATTAGTCTAAAAAGTAGGAGTGATACTAACCTAATTAAAATGCTATACTTTAGACTGCCACTAATCCTTCCAGAGATTACAGTAAAATTTTTTAAAAACTTGGAGTTGCTCTAGCTGGTTTGGCTCAGTGGATAGAGCATAAGCCTATGGACTGAGGAGTCCCGGGTTCAATTCCTGTCAAGGGCACATGCCTGGGGCGCGGGCTCGATACCGAAAAGGGAGTGTGCAGGAGGCAGCCAATCAATGATTCTCTCTCATCATTGATGTTTCTATCTCTTTCTCCTCTCCCTTCCTCTCTGAAATCAATAAAAATATATTTTTAAAAAACTTTGAGTGGTATTGTCTCATCAGGACAAAATAAACAGAAGGGGAGAGATTAAAGGATACAGATGCCAATAAAT
Organism: Corynorhinus townsendii; assembly: GCA_026230045.1. Classification (NCBI taxonomy): domain Eukaryota; kingdom Metazoa; phylum Chordata; class Mammalia; order Chiroptera; family Vespertilionidae; genus Corynorhinus; species Corynorhinus townsendii. Next base: position 27,540,606 of record JAPDVU010000012.1, read on the forward strand.
TTTTAAAAGACTGTAAGCTGACGGAACAGGCTTTGTATTACAGCAGAAATTCAAGTTTAAGTGCATTGGAGAAGAATAATGACGAGAAGCATGCCAACTCACTCACAGAATTTCAGAAAAACTCAGAAACTGGGGTGCCAGTTATCTTGGTAAGTAGAGGTAGCCTTGAGTTAACAGAGGCACTAGTTGTAAGTTCACATAAGGTAGTTAACTCCAACCCACCAAAATAAACCCAGAATAAATGTTGATGGAAAGAGACTTAACTTGGGGTACAATACAATATACAGATGATGTATTATGGAATTGTTCTCTTGAAATCTATATAACTTTATTAACCAATGTCATCCCAACAAATTCAATAAAAAATTTTAAAAAACAAATAAAACCACTTACATTTTATTAAAATAAACTGCAGGTTTTTCCTTCAGCGAAACATTTTCAGAACATGAAAGGGGAAGAAAGCGACACAAATTTCAATCAGGTGTACTATGTAGAAGTCTACAAAGTAAATAAAGAGTTCCATACTCCAATATGATAGAAGAACTTTAAAAATTCTATAAAAGGATTAAAAAAAGTAGGTAACATCCCAGGAATTAGAGCCAAAACAGATGGAAGAGAAAGTATATACAATTAGATAAGACGGATAAGAAAATTAGAAACTCCATCCACAACTCCCAAACCATATGCTAAAGAAAGACTTAAATTATCAAGAAACACCACAAATTTCTTTCTCAGAATTAAGGATCACGAAATAGAAAGTAATCATCGTCAAGTGCCCAACACAATGAATCAAAAAAACAAAAACAAACCCATACTGAAGCATAGGACATTTCTTAAAAGCAATATGAAGAAAGAAAAGAAACCTCTATAGAGGAGAACAAAAGGATTCAAGATCAGAATGGTACTAGACTTTTCAATTAAACCAATGAAAACTAGAAGACAATGAAACAAAGCTTTCACATTTCTGAATGAAAATGACTTTTGAAGTGGTGAAGAAGTAAAATAAAGGCATTGTTTAGAAATACAAGTTTAAAATTTTTATCTTGCATTCATTCTTTGATGACTCCAACAAAATGAGGGCATATATCCAAAAGCAAGGGTTAATTAGATCCAGGAAACAGAAGGTCAAACAAGGAAAATTCAAAGGGGTGTGCCATGATGAGAGAGAAAGGAAGGCAGGTTTAGAAAGTGACCAATCAAGACTGGAACAAAAGTCCACAGAATTCCAAAAGAGAGTTCTCTAGAAGAACGTGAAACTGGAAGATTATCTGATAAAATTGACGATGTAAAAAATTGCTGACTAATCAAGAGATGAATTAATAATTATTACAAAGAAAATAATTATAAAAACCTATGAAATTAATTTCATAAAAACAAATATAGCAAAAATGAAAAGCAATCATAGTACCTACATGGCTCAGCCATAAGCAATATTAAAGTAGTAGTAATATTATAAAGTTTGATTGCTGATTTAATTCAAAAACTGTTTATCCATAACAGAAAATGAGTGATATATCAAGAGACAGTGCTATAATTCTAAATGTGAAATAGCAAATATAAGTAAAACTAAAAGTATTGAGAGTGATTATATCTAGGGAACAGAACTAATAGATGGGAAAAAATATTAGGAAAGGATAATCACTATTTTGATATATGCCTTTGGCTTTTACTTGACTTTTAAGATTATATGCATGCAGAAAAGAAAAAATAAATAAAACAAAAAAAAGAGGAAAAAAAGAATATGTGCATACATCCTTTAACGTTCTGCAGTTTATTTTAATAAAATGTAAGTGGTTTTGTTTGTTTTTTTAAATTTTTTATTGATTTATTGGGATGACATTGGTTAATAAAGTTATATAGATTTCAAGAGTACAATTCTATAATACATCATCTGTATATTGTATTGTACCTCAAGTTAAGTCTCTTTCCATCAACATTTATTCTACCTTTACCCTCTTCCATTTCCCCACACCCCTTTTGCTCTGGTAATCACCATACTGTTGAGTGTGTCTATGATTTTTTTTTTTTTTTTTTTGGCTTAATCTCATCACCTTTTCTACTCAGCCCCACCAATCCCCATTCCTTTGGACAGCTGTTAGTCTGTTCTCTATATCTATGAGTCTGTTTCTATTTTGTTTGTTTATTTTGTTCATGAGTTTCCACATGTAAGTGAAATCATATGGTGTTTGTCTTTCTTTGACTGGTTTATGTCACTTAGCATAATACTCTCCAGATCCATCTATCCTGTTGCAAAAGATTTTCTTCTTTTTTATGGTCACACAGTATTCCGTTGTGTATATTTACCACTGTTTTTTTAGTTACTCATTTACTGTTGGGCATTTGGGCTGTTTCCAGATCTTGGCTACTGTAAATAATGTTGCTATGACCATAGGGGGTGCATAAATTCTTTTGCATTGGTGTCTTGAAATTCTTAGGATATATTTCTAGAAGTGGGATTATTGGGTCAAAAAAGCAGTTCTGTTTTTAATTTTCTGAGGAAACTCCACACTGTTTTCCACTATGACTGTACCAATCTGCATCCCTACCAGCAGTGTACTAGGGTTCCTTTTTCTCCATACTTGTCCACCTGCACTGACCCCCACCCCAACAAACACAGAGCAGCCCTTGAAGAACTACCAGAGAAACATTATGAAAAGGTAAAACCCAAATAATAAAATAACTTTATCTTGACTAAAAAGAAATATTATTTTAAAATATTCAGTATGTAGAAAATTACTACATCTTTTATTTTATAGTAACTATTCAGTTACTATAAAATAAAAGAATAAAGTATATAAATTAAAAATTTCAAAGTACACAACATACTGAATATACTAAATATTAAAAAAGTATTTAGAAATCAGCTGCTTTTTACTTTAATTTTTTCAAGTAATCATGAGTTGCTATGATTGAGAAAAGGAAAAAAAAAAAGTCAAGGTAATGAAATGTTATCCCCAAAACACTATTCCTACTTATAAGAACAAGATGACTGACTATTCTAATGTCACTAACAAACTTGCTCCCTCCTGTTTGGGATATTAACAGATAGTCAATTCAAAGATGTTTGGTATGGATTCCCACTGACACCTTTCACCTCAAAAAACCTTATGCAACAATAAAAAAAAAATTAAGAATGGGAAAGGCTTAATTAATATAGTAGCAGGAACAATATAATTACATAAAGTATTTCACTTAGCTCTCAAACATACAAACATCTGATTTTCTTTACTAAATTAAATTTTCAAATATTCACTGAATTGTGATCACTTTTCATGTACTAGTGTAACGTTAAAATACATCAAAAGGGTCTGTTCTAACCACAAACTACTTTGTCAGAAAGTTCATTCATTATTCATATCCTGAAGTATGAAACAGTTTAAATAATATTTCAAATGAGTTACTGCAATATAACCTCAATTATTTTAGTTAGTTCAATTCTACTAAAACCACACCAATGAAGTTTGCAACCAATCAAAAGTAGTAATGCCTTTATGTTCTTTGCATATTCATAAAGACTGAAAAAAATATACAATTCACCTACGAAATTCTACCTACAACATTTAAAAGCCTCAAAATCTATTAACCAAAATATTATTTGAGAGTTGGGTTGTGCCTTAAATACAGTTGACCCCTGAACAACATGTGTTTGAACTGCAGATCCACTTATATGTGGATTTTTTCAATAAATATGTATAGTAGTGAAGTACTTTCTCTTCCTATAACTTTCCTAATAATATTTTCTTTTCTGTAGCTTAGTTTATTGTCAGAATTCAGTATATAAAACCTAATATACAAAATATGTGTTAAGCAACTATTATGTTATAGGTAAGGTTTTGGTCAACAGTAGACTATTAATAGTTAAGTTTTGAGTGAGTCAAGTTATATACAGATTTTTGACTGTACACGGGGCAAGCATGGGGTAACAGTGGCCCTAATGCTCAGATTGTTCAAGGGTCAACTGTATTAACATTTCAGAATAAAGTAGAGAACATATTATCTTTGACCTTTGTAATTAATCATCAGTGTATCAAAGAATTCCTTCCCAATTTTAATTACAAAAATAAACGTTACATTTTTATATTATACAAGATGCCACTTTATTTTTTTCTGAAGCAAAACTCTACATATAAGTAAAAGAAATCCATACTTTACAAAATTTGGCTATTCAACAGAGCCTAAGAATAAGTCAGTAAAACAAAAGTAGCCTAACAGATATTGAATACTAGGCCAGAAAAAAAAATTTTTTTTCACTATTATAGGAAAGAAAACCTTAAACATGATTTTAAAACACCAATTTCTAAAAGGTTTAAATTCAAAAAAGTAATTCAGTAAATATTGCAATTTACCATTTTGTATGTATATTGTATGCTTAAGGCATTTTATATGTGCCTCTAAAGAGTATTTTTCAAAGAAATAACTTTAAAAATACTGAGTTAATCCATCTCTTCTTTAAAAGAATAAAAGATTAGTTTAAAGTAGATTTCCTTTAGTTTCTAACATCATTAAACTAAGTAGGAAAAGATTTACAAAAGCAGTCATATTTTTTTCAGAAGTATTTCAATCTTATTGATAAGTAGTTGATAGTTTAAGTGATATTTCAAATAATAATAAACAAAAAATTAAGAATAAAAAATATTCATTTCAAGGACATTATCTAAATTTTTATACACTTAAGATATTTTGTTTTTATTGTAACTGCAAAATAATGCAGAACAATTTTTCATTACAAATAAATAATAACAATTTAAGGATAAGAGTATGTATAGGAGATACGTTAGAAGAAACATGTTAAAATAAATTATAAACATAATAAAGCAGAGCTATAAAATGACCCCCCAAAAAATATAAAAAAGAAAGTGCACTTACATCCATAGCTCTCTTAATAAATGGTATCTGTGTGCCACTGTCCAGATCTTCATTTATAATAAGCCTTCTAGCCCACTGACCTGCCCTGACAACACCACTACCATGAATTAAAACCATCAGTTTCTGTGGATTTGTCAAAGCATCCTCACTCATAAAGATAAAACTCTTTGGTTCACTCTCAGAGGCATCTACCTGTAATTAAAAAAAGTTAAATAATAAATAAATGTTTTCTGATCAGGCATAAATAGAAATGAAAAAAAACAAAACAAATAATGCTTACTAGAAATTATAAAATGGTTATTACAGAATTATAGGAGTAAAAAAGTTTAAAATAAAATTAAAATATTCATTAGAGAGTAACAATTACATATACAGTAGGTGAGTAAAAAAAAGGCATGATAGTATAAAAATATGAAAAAAGAATATTGGAAATATATGTAGCCTACATTATTGTTGTACTAGAGGCCCAGTTCATGAATTCGTGCACCAGTGGGATCCCTTGGCCTGGCCTGTGGGATCGGGCCAAAACTGACTCTCTGACATCCCCCAAGGGGTCCCAGATTGCAAGAGGGTGCAGGCTGAGGGACCCCACTGGTGCACAATAAGGGCCAGGAAGGGACCATGGGAGGGCTTCAGGATGTGACCAGCCCATCTAACTCAGTCCCAAATCAGCCGGACCCCAGCAGCAAGCTAACCTACCGGTCAGAGCATCTGCCCCCTGGTGGTCAGTGCATGTCACAGTGAGCAGTTGAGTGGCCTTAGCATACCATTAGCATATTACACTTTGATTGGTTGAACAGATGATCGATGACCAGACACTTAGCATATTAGGCTTTTATTATACAGGGTATTGTCATTATATATAAGAAAGAATAACTAATTTTTGTCTAGATATTATGCAAAATATTTTTAAAATATTATCTCAATCACAATACCATTAAGGTGGTACTATTATTATACTCATTTATAGATGAAGAAATTGAGATCAAGAGAATTTAAATAACTTGCCCAAGGTCACAGAGCTATTAAGTCTATAATTCTATCATAGAAGAATACTGCACCTAAAATAGAAACAGAAAGACTCAATTGGAGGAAACACCTATTGGAAAATCATATATTACGTACAAATACCACTAAGCTTTTAAAAGGTGGAGAGGAAACTATTAAAAATTCACAAATATACTGTTCTATGTAAATGGACTTTAAAATTTCATTCAGAATATGAACATAAGGTAATGTAATAATTATTTAATAAGGGAATGTTATTTGTGTACTCTGATGACTTATTTTATGTACCAGCTATCTATGGATGACAAGTAAATATTTTTATTCATTTTGATTGTACTTAATATTTAGGTTTAAACTAGATGATATATGATTTAGATTTGAAAGACAAAATGAAGGGCTGATTCCCCAGTCATTAACTACATATGCCACGGCAGGCTCTGAGTGACATTCCACATCAGTAGTGGCGAGTAACTAGGAATGGAAACCTCTATGCAGCCTGGTCAGAGACAGAAACTACCGTCTTGATGGCAGGTAGTACACACCCTCGAATAGAGAGGGTCAATCCACCTGCTATGTAATTCAATAGTTCTTTACTTCATCAATGGTATATATCCATGCAGTTATCAAAATAAGAAATAACTAAAAACTCTAGATACCAAAAATGCCCTGGATTCCAAATATTCCCAGTCACTATTCCCGGGAGGAGAAAAAAAACAAAATTCCTCTACTTCTAAAACAATCAGATTGATATAACAGAGGTTTAGAAATTCATGTAAACAGAGCACAAAGGGCAATTATTTCATCAAGAAGAACATGGTCACAGAGATTAAGAAAAAATTCCACCTTCTCAGTAAAGCCTTCCCTAACCACCAACCTTTTAACTAATATCCCAAGAATTCTCTAGTTCCCTTCTCTCTTTTATTTTCCTCCATAGCACATGCCACATCTAATAAATTGTATGCTTTACTTTATATATTTGTTCCTATAACTGTTTATTAACCTTCTGCTTCCTCCACTAGAATGTAAGTTTAGGAAGGCACGAACTTTCCTGTTTGTATCTAGCTACATTCCCAATATCTAAAGGAGAGACAGCATATTGTAGGCACTCTGTAAATAAAGGAATGAATAAACTTTTGGAAATCTTATCAAGCATCACCAGTGACTTTCTTTAGATAAAAGGTATTTAGCTAAACAATGCATCCTATAACTGGTTATAACTTGCCTGGTTCAGAAAATATATATTGAATATTAAACTAGTACATAATTATAAAGAGTTTTAAAAGAGCTACACATGCTAATAAAATTGTGTAATTGTATCTTTATTAGTAGTAATTAAGTATGCAGAAAGAGAGATATGAAGTGTAACAGAATCACTTTAGCTTCAACTGGATGAGATGTCCTGAGTAAACAAATTACAGTGACAGCAGGTATGATCAAAGCCACAGAGGAAAGGAAGAGGATGAGAGAAAGTGGAAAACCTAATCTAGGTAATTCCAATTTATTTAAAACCATTATAGGAAAACAGAGGAATGTCTAAGTTAAAGTGGCTCAAAACAAAACAAAATAAAACAAAACAGGAAAATGGTGATAAGAAAAAAGAAAAAATTAAAAAGCAAAATTGTCAGTGTGTAATAAAAAAGAGGCCATGGAGGTTTCTAGTCATGCATTTACCAAAGAGTACATCTAAACATGCACAAATAAAAATGCCTCTTAAAGTCAGTGAGGCCTTAATGGAGCCCAGAATGCTATGGAAATGGACATCTATATATCTTAGCTCTGGACTTTCCAGTAGGGGCCGAGCACTGTTTCTTTTTACTATTTGACTAAATCCCATTACCAAGAAATTCAGTGAATTTTTTAAGGAATGAAATCTTGGTAATTTAAATTCTACAGTAATTACTTTAAAACTGGAAGAGTACTTTTTTTCAGAAGATAAAAATGTGGTTTTTTAATTATAACGTTTAAAATATTTTAAGGGGCTATAAATTAAGGTAACCATGAATAAGCCATGTTACTTCAACATCCCGAAATGTTAAGTTTAAAAGTATGAGAACATTAGAAAATTCAAGGTAATGAAACTGAATTATGTAATGGTACTAAAGATTAAGGAGTAAGGGTAGTATTTGAGCTGGTTATTGGCTAGTATATCAGTTTAACACAGAACTCTGACTTTGCAGTTGGTAACTATAACTTACTTGTATAAAGTTAATGATAATTTCCATTAGTAAAATTTCTATATAATGAGTAACATATTTTTTCTTCATTAACTAAAGTTTAGAAATGGCTGTTCCAGGTCAATTTATCTTCAAACAATAGTAATTCATTAAGCTGAGCTTTCATTAGGAGTACATACATATAAAGGTCATTCCAGTGTACCAACTCACTTCAAACAAATAAATAAGTAATGATAAATTATATCAATAAATGGGAAAGGGTGGAGAAGGGTGGTCCTTCTAATTACATTATCATTTTTAAAAAAGGATGGAAATCAGTCTTATTTTTTTAAGGTGGGTATTAGTGTTTCTTACCTACTTATATTTTATTACCTTTTTCAATTACAGTTTGCATTCAACATTATTCTGCATTAGTTTCAGCACACAGCCTAGGGGCCAATCATACACCTTACCAAGTGTTCCCCTCTGTGACTTTAAGTACCACCAGGTACCACACACAATTATTACAATATCACTGGCTATATTCCCCATGTTGTACCTAATATACCGTGTCTATTTTGTAGTATACCTCATCTCATTGTGCACAATAGTTCTGAAGATTTTTACTATTTAAGAACTATTATACACAATGAGATAAGGAATACTAACAGGAATTTAATACCATCTCTATCAATATCAAAATACTAGAACCTTAATATTTAAACTTAGCACAGTTAACCTAAAACAAAATTTTCTTCTGAATTGAAAACTACTTTATTTGGAAGTATAAACATTTTAAAAAATTGGACTTACTGGTATAGATATTTTTTTCAAATTACAGTCCTTTTCCAGAAGCTCATATACATACTTTGTGATGATCTAGGTAGGAAAGAAATAACACATTAAGATGCAATGTTGTTCATTATCAAATTCATATAAATTATTATCACTTATTGTTCTGAATGAGTATCTCTCTATTTTGGAATGTTCTTATACTAAATTAAGAGACTCTTTACTGATTACTTGTAAAAGTTTATTTCCTGTTTCTGTGTGAATAACTACTAGTATGAATCTTAATATTATGGATTAGGACCAGTTAATATAAACTCACAAATAAGGATTTCCTATTTTTTAAAGCAATACTCTGTGAGCATATTTTTTTTAGTTATTTCTGGAATCTGTTTCCCCTATAATTTACTTACAGATATTATATCTAATATAATACTATTGTGACTGAATCGTAACACCTCTTTTGTATTTACTGAATCAAAGAGGGAAAGGTAGGAGGTATTCTAAACAGAAACAAACGATTCAGCAAAGTCAGGCACCAGGTAGTATCACTGTCTGTAACATGGGTAGGCAGAAACGTTGGTTCCCAAAAAAGTCCACATCTTAACTTCCAGAACCTGTTAATGTGTTACGTTAGATGGAAAAAGAAACTCTGCAGATATGATTAATGTTAAGAATCCAAGATGGGGAGATTACCCTGGGTTATCTGAGTGGATCCAAATCTAATCATGTAGCCTTAAAAGTGGAAGATTATGGAAAAACTGTGTCAGAAAAATGCAAACTGAGAAGGCCCTGACTGGCCATGCTATTTCTGAAGATGGAAAGAAATCCAAAGAACCTAGGAGGAAAGGCTGATTCAGGGCCTGGAGCACAGAATGTGCAAGGTGAGTCAGAAAATAAAATTTTGCACCAAAAAATAAGAAAATACTGAAAGAATGATGAATAAATGTTAAAAGAACACAAAACTTGTTTGATAATAAGTCATCTGGCCAAATCTAGAATTATCTAGGCATCAAAATAATGATAGCCATGGATTATATAATCCATTGAATAAAATAAGAATCATCCGTGGAGCAAGGATCGACCAAATCGACGCCTTTAGTTCTGACTTGAGACTGAATGCTCCCCAAAGGCCTGTTTTCTCTTCTCAAGGCCTCCTGAGTCCCCATTCATACCATCTTTGTACCCACAATTATACTGATGTTAAAAAAAAAAAATTCATTGTGTTTTTACTATTTCATTTCTGGCATTAATAAAAGTTTTGTAAGGAGGGGGAAAAAAAGAATCAATGATTCCTAATGATATAAATAAAGTAAAAAGAAAAGAAGAAATTTCCTACAATAGTATGCCAACTAATGGATACAGAATGATGGAGATAGAGAATCAGCAATAGATTCTAAAATTAAAAGGTGGAAGTTTCATAAAAGAACATAGTCTAAAATATTTCCCCCAAAATTACTGATTAATTACAAAGAGCAAAATAATGGTAACTCTATGGTATGACCTAACATACATCACCAATATTGGAGCAAACCAAAATTGTGTACTCTTGAAATCATGCATGGAAGACAAAGATCACATCGAAGGTACTTCTGTCAAAAAAGCATGACCTAAATCTACTTATGAGAATACATATGACAAACTCAAATTGAGGGTCATTGTATAAATGTCCTATACTTCAAAACAAATGTCAATATCAATAAAGTTTTAAAAAGACTAAGGAATGGTTCCACATTAAAGGAGATTAAAGAGACATGACAACTAAATGCGAAGTGTGAACCTAAATTTAGTCCTGGAGTTGAGGAATATCAGATATCAAGTACATTATGTGACAATTAACGAACTTTTAAGCATGGCTTGTAGGTTGATAATATTGAATCAATGTAAAGTTTCCTGATTCTGATAACTACACTGTAATTATGAAAGAATATTAATATTCTTAGGAAATATGTACCAATGTATTAGAGGTAAAAGGGTATAAAATTTCCAACTTTTCTCTCAAATGGTTCAGAAAAAAATTATGTAAGTAATATATTATATATATGGTCTTTGTAATCACTCAACTTTTCTGTGTAAAATTATATCAAAATACATTGCTATTTAAAAATTCCCCATACTGTACATATTCTTAGTTCAGGTGCTACTGATACTGCCTGTATTTTAAAAAGTATTTCAATGTAGATGTGGCCAATGACAAACAAGGTAACAACAACCCGCTTTCATCAAAATATTTTAATTTCTTGAAATGTTACAAGACCACAGCTTTTCTCAAGGATAATTGTCATCCATATTGCTTGTCAAAAGTAAAGATTCACTGATTTTCCATGTTTGTGCCTATGTTCACCCCCCACCTAAAATTCTCTTAACTTTCCCATTTTTCTCCAATTGCTCAAAAAACAATTCAAATGCTACCTCCTGCCTAAAGTTTTCACTGATCCTGCCAATGACCATGCCTTTCTTATGACATTTAGTGCTCCATAGTGATTACCTCACATTCTCATTTGCCCACCAAAGTGAGCCCTTAATAAATAAGAATTATATGTATCCTACTTTATATGTATTGAAAGTAAATTCACAAGATTTAAACATGAAAACAGGATAACACAATAGACATTGAGAAGTCTCACTCCCACCCGTCTGCCTACATTATATACCCCCTCATTCTAACCCTTATTGGTAATCGTACTAGTTTCTTATGCATCTTCCAGTGTTTCTTAGTGCAGTCTAAGCAAATAAAAATGTATTATTACCCTCTGTTTCTTAGAAAAGACAGCATACTGTACACACTCTTTCTTATAGAAAACCAAATACTGTGTAACTTATCTTTCTTATAGAAATCCAAATACTGTGTAACTTATCATCTAAAAATTTATATTAATGATCTCCTCTCTCAGAAATAGAGACCTTTATTAAAAATGGAACTCCCATTTGACCCAGTAATCCCACTCCTAGGACTATATCCCAAGAAACCAGAAACACCAATCAGAAAGGATATATGCATCCCCATGTTCACAGCAGCACAATTTACAATAGCTAAGATCTGGAAACAGCATAAATGCCCTTCAGCAGATAAGTGGATTAGAAAACTGTGGTACATCTACTCAATGGAATACTATGCCCCTATAAAAAAGAAGGAACTTTTAACATTTGCAACAACATGGATGGAACTGGAGTGCAATATGCTAAGTGAAATAAGCCAGTCAGAGAAAGATAAATATCACATGATCTCACTTATATGTGGGATATAATGATCAACATAATTTGATGAACAAGAATAGACTGATCTAGAAACAAATGGTAGGGGAGGGGGGGGTTAGAGAATAACCAAAAGACTTGTATGCATGCATATTAATTAGCATAACCAATGGACACAGGCACTGGGGCGATGGGGGCTTGCTCGGGGTGGAAATGGCTGGGGCAGGTGGTCAAATGGGGAAAAAGGAGACATATGTAAAACTTTAGACAATAAAAAACAACAACAAAGCCCTTTATTCTTCTTCATTAGTTATAGTATTTCACTGTGTGGATGTACCATAGTTTAGTAAAAATTTCAAAAATTATTTAATGCTTCACAAAAAATAGTCACTAAGGAAAACATACATAACCTTAAGCATTATTTATTAAATCCTATGCAATTAAATTTATACAAAGTTATTACCTTGGAACTTAGAAATAATTTTAAATTATTTTTTCCACTCTGCAAGTTACCTAATTATTTTAAAAAGAAAAACTCTTTTCCCATTTTATGTCTCATTTATCTAAATATTTCATCCTAGCTTCCTCCTGGGTAGGAATGATGGGAGAGTAGAAAAAAAGGAAAGATGGAGGGAGGGGTATAGAGAAAGAAGGAAAAAGAAATAGAATAATTTTCTTAATAATTAAGGTTTAATATTATTCAATAATGTCAGTTTGGCTAAGCCTAAAAGGGCTCCTCTAGCATCTTTACATTAAAGAGACTATGATATGAATGGCAATCAGTTGTCTAATTAGAACTAAAGAATATTTACACTGAGTGTATATCCTCTTAAGTCAGAACTACATCTTAAATTTCACTAAAATCATCTTCATTTTGGCCCAATTTTCCCCCTTTAAAACCTTTTATACTTCATTCTTCGTGGGTACATTCTAAACTTTAAAAAATCTTTTGAAGTAACTGCTTTTTCAGCATATCTTTGAAATAAAATTCATTCCTCCAACTTTCCATTAGCATTCCCTGGAGTCCAGTCTATATCCCCAGCTGTCCTTCATTTACATCAGCTTCAGATCATTTGCTCACACATTTTCCTTTTACCTGCTCTAAAGAAGAGACCTCCTTTAAGCCATCCTTAAATAGCTTCTTAAATAGCTTACCAGAGACATAGACTTATAAATGTGTCCAACTAACTACATATTATCTCCTTGCAGCAATTTCACAGGCACCTCAAATTCAATATGTTCAAACTGAATCCATCTACACATGTCCAAACCTATTTCTCCTTAAGTGTGCTCACCAACTCCATAATGGTACTACCATCCACCTAACTGCTCGAGCCAAAAGCCTAAATAAATATCATGACTCTGTGTCCTTCTTTTATTCCTTACAATCAATCATCAAGTCCTTCAAACTAATATTGCAAGATCCCTAGATCTACCCACCTCTACTATCACCACTCTAGTCTATCAACGGGTTATTATCTCTTCTTTGGATTGCTTCTGAAGCCTCCTTCTGCTATATCTAATGTAGCACAATTTCCTTCAGATCATATCTCCTGTTAGCAGACATGTTACCCCTTTAAAAATGCAAATCTAATAGCTTCCCTGTGCTATAAGGCAGGATAAGACCCCAGTCCTTAAATCCAGAAAGGCCCTACCAGATCTGGCCCCTGCCTACTTCTCAAATTTCATCCTATACCACGCTTTCCTCACTCTCTGTATTGTGTAATCACATTTTCTTTTGAATACTCAGATGCATAAGGATCTTTTTTTTACCACAGAGCCTTAGCAAATAATGTTTCTTTGCCTGTAATGCTAGCCCATTCTTTCCTTGCCCAGCTTTAACACCTTCCTTGCCTGGCATTTCAACCTATTTTCAAGACATAGCTAAGTAAGAATTTTGAATTACTCCTTCCCAACTCTAGGTTATTAATAATGTCTTTTCCAAGATCTTTAACATTGGACTTTAAGCTTTTGGAAGAGAAGCAACTATATGTTCAGAAGTTTAAATCTTATTTCAGAGTATGAGATCATAACGATTCACCTCTAATGCAATTCATGGCATTTAAAAAATAGATTTCATTCTAGCGAAGACCTAACAAGAAAAATCTGGTTCTATTCTAAAGTTCAGACATATAGACCAAAGGAACAGAATAGAGAACCCAGAAACCGACCCAAACCTCTGTGCTCAATTAATATTTGACAAAGAAGACAAGAGTATACAATGGAATCAAGACAGTCTCTTCAATAAATAGTGTTGGGAAAATTGGACAGATACATGCAAAAATATTAAACTAGACCACCAACTTACACCATACACAAAAATAAACTCAAAATGGATACAGGACTTAAACATAAGACGGGAAACCATAAAAATACTAGAGGAATCCACAGGCAGCAAAATCTCAGACAAATGCTGAAGCACTATCTTCACCAATACAGCTCCTAGGGCAATGGAAACTAAGGAGAAAATAAACAAACGGGACTACATCAAAATAAAAAGCTTCTGCACAGCAAAAGAAACCATCAATAAAACGACAAGAAAGCCCACTGCATGGGAGAACATATTTGCCAATGTTATCACCAACAAGGGTTTAATCTTCAACATTTACAGGGAACTCATACAACTTAACAAAAGGAAGATAAACAACCCAATCAAAAAATGGGCAAGGGACCTAAATAGATACTTTTCAAAAGACATACAGAAGGCCAAGAGACATATGAAAACATGCTCGAAGTCACTAATCATCTGAGAGATGAAAATCAAAACAATGAAGTACCATCTCACACCTGTTAGAATAGCTATCATCAACAAATCAACAAATGACAAGTGCTGGCGAGGATGTGGAGAAAAAGGAACCCTCATACACTGCTGCTGGGAATGCAGTCTGGTGCAACCACTGTGGAGAACAGGATGAAATTTCCTAAAAAAAAAACTAAAAATTGGACTCACATTTGACCCAGTGATCCCACTTCTAGGAATATATCCCAAGAAACTAGAAACACCAATCAGAAGGGATATATGCACCCCTATGTTCATAGCAGCAAAATTTATAATAGCTACAATTTGGAAACATCCTACGTCCCCATCAGCAGATGAGTGGATTAAAAAACTATGGTACATCCACACAATGGAATACTATGCTGCTGTAAAAAGGAAGGAACTTTTACCATTTACAACAGCATGGATGGACTTGGAGGGCATTATGCTAAGTGAAATAAGCCAGTCAGAGAAAGATAAATATCACATGATCTCACTCATTTGTGGAATGTAATGAACAACATAAACAGATCAGACTGTCAAACCTCAGAGGGAAGACAGGGGAGGGTGGAAGTAAGAGGGAGAGATCAACCAAAGAACTTGTATGCATGTATATAAGCATAACCGATGGACACAGAGACTAGGGGGGTGAGGGCACGAGTGGGTGGAGATGTAGGGGGGCAATGGCGGATAAGGACACATATGTAATACCTTAATCCAGTGGTCAGCAAACTGCGGCTCACGAGCCACATGCGGCTCACGAGCCACAGTTTGCAGCTCTGTTAACTAATGAGTTTGCCGACCACTGACCTAGACTCTTAATTCCAATAATTACAGGCTGTGTTGTTCCTTGTGATTAAGCCCCTAATCAATAAAGAAAAAAGAAAAAAAGAGAAAGAAACCAAAAAACCTTTTGAATGAGTCCTACATAATTTCAAAAAATAAACTCTGAAGGCATATATATTAGTTTAATGAACACATACTAAAGAGATTAGTTGTCATTAAAATAGAAAACAGAAAACTCCTTAAACTGAAAGATTATCTTAGTATTTTGGCTTAACAAAAGCAAACTTTAAAAAAATTACCTTAAATACATAATATGTAACTTCAGTGATATCTGAAAGCTATTTTATTATATAAAATATTTTGCTTTGGAGAGCCTCACCAGCTGGTAGCATTTGCCCAGAGAGACAGCTGTTTTTTTTTAATTTCCCTATCTCAGCACGTTTCCAACTGTCAATTCTATCTGTATGCAATCCCATAGTGACAGAATACTTTAAGAAATATGGCTCATTAACTGTAAATCTACGACGTCCACTCTCTTCAGTGAATTCAAATTAAGTCCACAGACTTGCTAGATCATAACAGAATTCCCCACACATTTTTGTTGTTCTTTTGCATTGCAGACTTAAAATAAAATATTCACCCCATCTACTATAAAATATTTTGCTCAATTCTATAAATGCACTGACATAAAAATGTTAGTGGAAGTTTACTTTTAAAAATTATGAGTTGCAAAGCTATTTTAATAAAATAAGAACTTCCAAATGATTTTACAATGCAAGTGGCTTACAATTTTGCAGAGAGATTAGTTTGGACAATAATGCTCAAATTTAAAATGAATAAGAGTTTCTTAGAAAATTACCAGTAACAACTCTAAGAGGACACTGATCACACATAAGAATACTATCTAATAAAGAGGGAATATGCAAATTGACTATCACACTGTCACAAAGATGATGGCGCCCACAGCGGAGGCGGGGCTTCCATAACACAAGATGGCTGCACCCACAGCGGAGGCCAAGTTCCCCTAACTAGCTTTAACGAGCAATTAGCAGGGACCTGAGGCTGTGCCCCCCCCCCACCCAGAGGGGCTTGATTGGGACCTCAAGGTGCGCCCCCTGCCCCGACCCAGGCTGGGAGACCTCAGGCCATGCCCCCCTGCCCTGGTGCTGGGCCAGGGGACCTTAGGCCACGCCCCCCGCCTTGGCACCGGGCCAAGGGACCTTAGGCTGCGCCCCCTAACCCGGCGCCGGGCCGGGGGACCTCAGGCCATGCCCCCGGCTTGGTGGGGCTTGATGGGGAACCCTCAGGTGCCGCCCTGGCACCGGGCCAAAGGACTTGAGGGTATGCTGGGGAACCTGAGGCTGCGCCCCCTTGCCTGGCAGGGCTTGACAGGGGCCCTGAGGCTGCACCACCCGCCTGGCACTGGGCCAGGGGACCTGAGGCTGTGCCCCCCTTCCTGGCAAGGCTTGACAAGGGTGGGGCCAGCCAGGTCTGGACCTCACCCGATGGGCGTGGGGCCAGCTGGGTCTGGGTCTCATGCGATTTTGAAGCACCGTGGGTGGGCAGAGACTTGACTCTGGGTCCCGCTGTGCACCCAGACTCTGAAAGGAGGAAGATTTTCATATACATTTTACTAATTTTCTTTCATCTCTGACACTTCTATTATAGAGAAAGGGCAAACAGCAATATTAAAATATTTCCTCTAATTAATCCCCTTTTAATGTGCACCAATTTTGTGCACCAGACCATTAGTCAAATTTATAAGAATCAAATGAGGTAATACAAATAATAAAGCTTCAAGAAAAGAAAATCAGTTTTTAAGTGCAAGGTGTTTTTACTATTGATACAAGTAAATTACCTTCATAAATCTTTTGGAAAGAATTATAGCAACATAAGCACAGGCCATCTGAGGCAGATGCATATTGAATACACACACATACACACACACCAAGCGCATGTCACTCGGGGATAATCACAGTCATTGGAAAAGTTGGAGACCTTGTACACTGTTGGTGGGAATGTAAAATGGTACAAGCCACAATGGAAATAGTATAAAGCTTCCTTAAAAAGTTAAAAATAGAATTATGACCCAACAGTCCTACTCTGGGTATATATCCAAAAGATGTCTAAGGTATCTGCATTCCCACATCCGGTACAGCATTATAACAATAGGGAAGATAGGAAAACAACCCAAATGCCAATCAATGGATGCATGAATGGATAAAGAAAATGTGGTATATAAATATAACTGAATATTATTCAGCCTTAGAAAAGAAGGAAATTCAGCCATATGCTACAACTTGGATGAAACTGAAGGACATTATGCTGAGTGAAATAGTTAAACTCAGAGAAACAGAAAGTAAAATGGTAGCTGCCAGAGGCTAGTGAAGGGGGAAATGGGAAGTTGCTATTCAATGAGTATACAGTTTCAGTTTTACAAGAGTAATTAGCTCTGGAGATCTGCGGTTCAAATAGTGCTTATGGTAACAATACTGTACTTTGCACTTAATTTTTTTTCAAGAGGATAGAGCTCATGTTAAGTGTTCTTATTACAATTATATACAAGGTGTCCAAATGTATACACACTTTAACAGCTGATAGCTCACTTTTGAAAATGAAATGAATATTAGTAAATACTGCCTTTATAATTTATTCAAAGTGTGTCTGTACATATTTAGGATACCCTATATATATACATATATAGTTTATGATAAGTATAAAAATCTCATAGCCCTATCGCATATCATTACAAACACAAAAGAAGAATTGCTAGAACTAAAAGAAACTTCTCTAAAGAAGTACCATATTGGGCATGCAGTGATTTGAAGACAAAGTCACAGAAAACTATGGTCCCTTCTTCATTTTCTTCCAAATGCTCTTCCCTAAATAGATGGACAATGCTTGAAGAATTATCACATATGTGGAGACCAAGTCTCTTCTCTACTGACTGTAAGAACATCTGCGGACCAAGACTGTCAGCCCACATCACTTTTGGAACTACTCAGAAACCACCACTAATTAGGGATGATGTGACAGTTTTAATCTAATAATACATTATATAGCCTGAGTGGTGTGGCTTAGTGGTTGATCATCAACCTATTAACCCAGGAGGTCCGGGTTTGATTCCAGTCAGGGCATATGTTCGGGTTGTGGGCTTCATCCCCAGTGTGGGGTGTGCAGAAGGTAGTCAATTAATGATTCTCTCTCTCCTTGATGTTTCTACCTCTCTCTCCTTCTCCCTTCCTTTCTGAAATCAATAAAAAAAAATTTAGTATATATATATATATATATATATATATATATATATATATATATATAATCTATATCCCTCTATCAATATCTATCTACCTACCTAAATGTATATACCCAAACATGCATACATACATATACAATCTAGGCATTAAATAAGTTACTGACCTTAGGAAAAATAAATTAATAACTTTCTCCACAGGTATACACAGGTTTCTAAAATATGAACAGATATCTTTATGGAATCATTAGAACAATGGGCAGTATCCTTTATAAATTTATGGGCAGTGCATTGTTTATGGAGCTAAAGTTTGTATGGGATGCAAAGTGTTGGACTAGTTGTAAGATTTAGGGGTTGTGCATTGTCACTGAGGTATCCCAGATAAACTCTCACAGGTTCACAAATTCAAGTTTGAATTCTTACACAGGCCGCTCTAATATCTCAATTAAGATCAATCTGCATTCTGGGATCCACTAAATTGTTCTATAACCATTGACTTCCACTGTTACAAACCTGAAAAAGAAACTGCTTTCCTAAAGTGAAATTTTCCCATTTCACTATTCTTTTTTATTCAAGGAACTGATGCTTTGAAAATGTTTCTCATTTACAAATATATATATATATATACACACACACACACACATATATATAGTGATTATTTTCTAAGAAATAATTATGATCTGAGATAACTTAGTAATATCCTGTTTGAAAGCAAACAAAAATAATTCTTAACCCTCCACATAAAGTATTCTTCCCTGATTACAGCAATGAATACAACATTGCTTAATGTGAAGCCTAATTCATGCTCTCTGTCAGGTAGTTTGTTGAATCAACAAATATTTCTTGGGAAGCTACTATGTGCCAGTCATTGATCCAGGCACTGGGGTTATAGAAGAGAAAATACAAACATCTGCTCTCAGGAGACAGATACTAAAAAGTAAAAAAATAAATCTGATAGTTCTTTATTACTTCACAGACTACATAATTCCTGATTGAACCTTTCACCTCTAGTTTCTGTGTGACAGGTGGATCTGCCAGCTATTTCTTCTCCCCAACTGTCAACACTCACACTCTTATTTTTCTACCAAATCAACCATTACTAAATATAAGTTGTTAGAGTGACTTATTGTCAAACTCCAAAAGATATCTAGCTCAGATAATTTAGGATTTAGCAAACAAATACTTTATTTGATAAACTTGTTGTGTCCCTCAGTTGATTTTAACATTTAGTATAACATGAAGACAAATGCTCAAGGAACTAGATGGGAAATTAGTACAGATGAGCCCAGATTATGTTTTTTTTTTTAAGAACTCTGACATAGCTTCAACTAGTTATTCTATATTCAAAAAGACATTCAGGACCCTAAGCAAAGCCAAAAAGTATACATAGTTTTTTTTATGTAATACAGTCTACATCCTTATTAGCAATCAAAACCCACATTTGATCTTAGGTTTGGAAAACCCAATGCCTGCAAACATTTTCACGAACTGCTCTTCCCTCCATCAAGTTACATCTGCTCTCCCTCCTAGAAAAAGGTACTTCTGAAAAGGAGTTCAAATGCCCTTGAAATATATGACTTTTTAATTCTAGACTGAATAATCTTATGCAATCAGTTAACCTCTACCTCAGAATACTTCATTGATAAAAATGGCCAAACACAACTTTCTGCACCGGAAAATATTTTAAAATCAACATATATAGTCAATGGCTTTTAACAGTTTTAGTTAAAGTATTCCATAAAACTTTCAATTGTGTTATATTGACCTCAAATACTTATTCTGAATAAAGTTCTAAAATTCTTTCTAAATTCCATATCATACTGTAAAATAATCAGAATCCCTGTTCTTTTTCTTCTTTTTTAAAAATATGTTTTTATTGTTTTCAGAAAGGAAGGGAGGGAGGGAGAGGGAGAGGGAGAGGGAGAGGGAGAGGGAGAGGGAGAGGGAGAGGGAGAGGGAGAGGGGGAAGGGAGGGAGAGAGAGAGAGAGAAGAGAGAATGAATCATGGATCAGCTGCCTCCTGCACATCCGCAACCTGGGCATGTGCCCTGACCAGGAATCAAACTGGGACCTCCTGGTTTATGGGTCAACGCTCAATCACCGAGCAACACTAGCTGGGTGGAATCCTTCTGTTCTGATCAAATAGTGCACAACCCAAAAAGAGATTCCCAATAGTATATGTGTCTGTACACACACACACACACACACACACACACACACACACACACACAGAGGAATATGGATATGTGTGGATACATAAGAACATCCCCAAAGGAGAAAGAGGTTCAAGGAACAATTTGTGCAGTTTCTTCTTCAAAAGTAAGAGAAAAAAACCCACAAAACTGACAAATTCATGAACCGGAATAAAATAAAGAGTGTAATGAGGAGTCCCATCTGCCTATGACATAATAGCCAAGCATGATTTTTTAGAATCTTTTTCCTTTAACTAATTTACCAAAATGTTCTTAAAACCTAGAAGTATTGAGATGGAGATGTGATGGGGAGGTATAAATTAGCATATATTTTGCAATATATGCAAATATAGTTTATCTTTATTGGTAATCGTAGGATTTAGCCTAGTTTTTATTTCTATTATTTCCAAAATCCTAATCAATCTTGAGGAAATAAGATAATAAATAAAAATATAAACAAACTTAGAATAAACCCATCCTTCCTCTGGCTCATGCAAAATATATTTGTAAAATATTTGCATGTAAAAACAAACTGCAAATTTTGCAAACTACATTTCATGCAAAATATACTTTGCATTAAATATCTACCTGAATAAAGATTTTTTTCCACAGCACAGAAAGATAAAGATTTAGTACAAAAGGACATTGGCTCAGAATAACATACCAGATGAACATAAAAGGTTAATTTTAATAATCAAATTCATAATTCATTTAATCTAGGAAATGCCAAGAATAGTTGAAAGAGATATTCCATTTAACGTGAACTAATACACCAACTGTTAGTAACAGTGAAGATGACTAAATGATTCTGAAATACAATATGCTTGTGTTTAATGACATCAATAGACATGTAGAAAATTTACAATAGGTTATTTGCCCAGCTACCATGATGCTTGTAAAACCATTACTAGGCTACAAATCGTGTTCTACTTTTAGAGCTACCCATGGGGCAAGGGGAAAAAAATAGCATAAAACATATTATTCTTTTCTTAGACAGGTACAATTCAAGGAAAATACAGTTTTAAGAAGGTTATGCTTTCGTTTCTGGCACAGAAAAACATCTCTAAGCATTATTCATATTATTTCTCTCCCCTAAAGTTAACATACTTTAATGCCATATGGGCACAAATTTACTTCTGTTCATTTAAACTTGCAATTAAACTTTATAACATAGAAAACCGCTAAAGTAAAATAATCCCATTCCACTGAAAGGCTTTTTTTTTTTTTCTAAAATAACATGGGTGATGTGCCAAATGGCTGGGGTAGTAGCTCATTATACCTTCAGAAAGAATCCAAGTTTTAGGCTTATCTTGCATTCTCACATGTAGCGTCAAAACCTTGGAGTGCTATCAAGGGTTAGAAAGGGCAGATCAAATTTCTGAATTAAGTAAATTCTATTCCGAGAGCATTCGTTGTTTAGTGATCTAATGAACAATGCGTCAGTAGTCTATTGACCAATACATTTTATTTTAACTTTATTAAGTGACAAAAGTCCTTATATCTAAAATATTCAAACCATTTCACAGAGAGAAGCCCTTGTGTTGCCCATAAAATGTTCTGGTTTTTTAAAAATCTACATCAACTCTTTTAAAATAAAAAAAATTCCATTTAGTGGACTGAAAAAATAACTTGTAAAATTCTGATTTATAGGGAATCAGAAAGCTAATATACTTTATAGGAAGTAAACATCAGGATGTGGTCCAGCATACCATTCTTGCTAAATATATGTTCATTGTTTCATTTTTAAATTTATTGGGTGACACTGGTTAATAGGACCATACAGGTCTAAAGTATACATTTCTATGACACATGATCTGTACACCACCCAAAGTCAAATCATCTTCCGTCACCATATGTTTGGCCCCCTTTAAACCAAGTTTCTTAGATGTATCAATGGATAGGTTTTCATGATTGATAAAATATTTAAAATAGATTTCACTTACTATATCAGTAAGTTTCACTAAATGTACTTTCTGTGTGTTTATTTACTTTTTTTAATGCAAGATATAATTCACATACAGTAAAATGTACTCTTTCATAGTATATAACTTAGTGGCTTTTGGTCTATTCACAAAGTAATGTAATTATCACCAATCTATAATTCCTGAACATTTTCATCACTCCCAAAATGAAATCCAGCCCCATTAGCAGTCATTTCCCTCCCTTCTCTCTGCTCAGCCTCTTGCAACTACTAAACTAATTTGTCTTTTATGGATTTTAAGTGGGCACATGAAAAGAGAAGGCATAACCAATTATAGTAGCAAGGCCAAAGAAAGATTTCTAAGGAATCAGGCAGCAATATGGGGAGTGGGGAGAGGGTGAGGGGATTAAGCCTGGACATATAAAACAACATTCTCCATAGGACCAACGATGATAAATTTTTACTCCATATTTGGAGAGTTTGAGTAATGTTTTAGGGCACTTAAATTATTTAATGTTAATTAACTACACAAATTCTAGTGGTTGGCACCATGACAAATAAGCCAAAAAATCCCACAAAAAAACAGATTGAGTTCAAAAGCAAAAATAAATACTTCATTTTGAAACTGAAATGCAGTCACATATTCAATTATATTAGTCAACTTGCTAAAAAGCCTCCACAATAAACTTACAGCAAACATTATATTTAATGGCAAAAGTCTGAATACTTTCTCCATAAGCCTAAGAACAAAGCAAAGATTTTCACTTTCAATATTTTATCCAACATAGTACTAGAAGTTTTGACCAATGCAATAAAAGGGGAATAAAAATAAATAAAAATCTCTTTTTGCAGATGACATGTTTGTCTACACAGAAAATCCCAAAAAATCTTGCAAGAAAAAATAAATTCCTAGAATAAATGAGGGCAGCACGAAATAAGATAAACTTATAAACATCAATTGTATTTCTATATACAGCAATAAAAACATGAATGCTAAAACTGAAACTATTATACCATTTAAAACAACTCATACAAATGAAATACTCAGGTGCAAAATTAACAAAATATGTACAAGACTTGTAACCTGAAAAGTATGAAATACTGGTGAAAGAAATAAAAGACATAAAGAAATGCAAAAAATACTATTTCATGTAAGACTTTACATAATAAAGATGCTTATCTCTACAAATTGATAAGCAGATTAATGCAATTCCTATTCAAATCCAAGCAAGATTTTTTTTAGATATACACAGGATTATTTTTAAAAATATATAAAATACATATGGAAAAAATATATGAAAAAGTAAAGGAACTAGAGTAGATAAAACAATTTTGAAAAATAAAGTGGGAAGGATCAGCCTACCCAATTTCCAGACTTATTACATAGCTACAGAAATCCAAACAATGTGGTGTTGACAGAATGATAAACATACAGATCAATGACACAAAACAGAAAACTCAAAAGCAGACACACATATATGAGTTTTGAGAAATGTATAAAAGCAATTCAATGGAGAAAAGATAGTCTTTTTAACAAATGGTAGCAGAGTAATTGAATATCCATAGACAAAAAAAGAACTTTAGCCTGTCTCACACCTTATACAAAACAATTCAAAATGTGAAGTATAAAGCTGTAAAATTTCTAGAAAAAAAAAAAAAAACAGAAGAAAATATTCAGGGTGTAGGACTAGGCAGTCTTTAGATTTTACATCAGAAGCATGATCCATAAAAGAAAAAATTGATAAGCTGGATTTCATCAGAATTAAAAGCTTTTTCTCTGTGAAGGACCTGTTAAGTGAATGAAAAGATTATACAACTGATTCTTATTATTCACGGTAATTATGCTCTACGAATTCTCCATGAACACTGAATCAACTAAAACTGAAATACAGATTCCTGCAAGTCTCTGGTAACAACATTATCATCAACCAATCAATACATAAACTTGTTTTATGTGTGTTTCTGTTTAAAGTCACCTTATTTAATACATAGTGATTCATTAGAATTGAACTCATAGTCAATATAGCACTATCACTCATGCGTGAACAAAGCTTATCTAAAGCAGGGATTTTCTCTGTAGGGCACATCACAGTACAAAGATACAAGAAGTATGGTATGAAATAATCTATGAAATGAACTCTTGTTTACAATATGAGAATTAAAACAAGAAGGCAGAGCATCACCTTGCTTAACCCCACCTGGAAATGTGCATGTCAGGTGACTCAAAATTTCTGCTGCTCTGTGCATGTTTCAAATGACTGTAAAATCACCAAAAGTATTGATTCAAGGTTACAAATTAATTTTAACAAGTAGACAAATTTGCAAATAGGAATTCCATAAAATAATGAGCAATGACTATATTTGCAAACTACATATCTGGAAATGAACTATTATCCAGAATATAAAGTATTCTCAAAATTTTAGAGTAATAAATCCGAAGAATCCAATCAGAAAATTGCAAAAAAGACATTGAGATATTTTACTGAAGAGGATATAGAGATGTCAAATAAGCACATGAAAATAGGTCCAACATCAATAGCCATTAGGGAAATGCAAATTAAAACAACAAAGAAACATCACTACACATCTATGAGAATGGCTAAAATAAAACACAGTGATGACTCAAATGCTGGTGAGGACGCACAGAAACTAGATCACTCATATACTGCTGGCGGGAATGTAAAATGAAACAGCCACTCTAGAAAACAGCTTGGCAGTTTCTAAAAATATAAACATGTTAACTTACCATACAAGCCAGCAATTTCACTCCTGGGCATTTATCCCAGAGTAATAAGCAATTATTCTGACACAAAACCTGTATATAAATGTTTAGAGCAGTTTTATTCATA
This sequence comes from Corynorhinus townsendii, assembly GCA_026230045.1. NCBI lineage: Eukaryota > Metazoa > Chordata > Mammalia > Chiroptera > Vespertilionidae > Corynorhinus > Corynorhinus townsendii. The sequence continues at coordinate 27,566,373 of JAPDVU010000012.1, forward strand.
ATAGTTCCAAACTTAAAACAATCCAGATGTCCATAAACAGTGGTTAAACAAACTGTGGTACATCTATACTATGGAATAATGCTCAGCAATAAAAAAAGAACAAACATAGCCCTGGCACGGTGGTTCAGTTGGCTGGAGCATCAAAAGGTTGTGGGTTTGACTCCTGGTCGGGGCATGTAAGGGATGCAACCAGATCAATGTTTCTCTCTCACGTCAAAGTTTCTCTCTCTCTCTCTCTCTCTCTCTCTCTCTCTCTCTCTCTCTCTCTCTCTCCCCCTCTCTCTCTCTTTCTCTCTCTCCCCCCCCTTCACCCCTCCCAACCCCCTTCTCCTCCCTCTAAAATCAATAAACGTATCTTCAGGCAAAGATAAAAAAATAACAACTATTGACACATGGAACAACCAGAATGAATTTTCAGAGAATTATGCTGAGTGAAAACAGATAACCCCAAAAGGTTACATACCAACTCTATGGCCCCATTTATATAACATTAAATGACAGAATTCCAGAACTGAAGAAATATTAATGATTACCAGGAGTTAAGAAGGGAACTGAAGTGGGTGTAGGAATATACAGAAGATCCTTGTGGTGATGGAGATGTTCAATATCTTGACTGTTTCAATATCAATATTCTGGGTGAATCACTGTACTATCCTTTTGCAAGATGCTAGCATTGAGGGAAATGGGGTCAAGGGCCACAAGATATCTCTGTTTTATTTCTAACAATATATGAATCTACAACCATCACAAATTAGAACAGTAATGCAATTACATTTTCAAGTATTTTACTTAGTATATCATACTGTTTTCTTAAGGTAGAAATTATTTAGCTCTGAAACTCATATTCTTTATTTTACTTCAAATAAATCTAATAACTTAACAGATGTATATGCATTAAAAAGTGAGTAGAAAGATAAAATACATTAAAGTAAAATAATGAAGTAAAATGTTGAAATGAAATTGCTTACACAAAAGAGACTTGTTTTTAAACTTCCAGAGCAACATCAATAAGTCCTTCATTATTCTTTTTCCTCAACATAAAATCAGAGTTATTTAGGCTTCGGAGAAACCAAGATGGCGGCATAGGTAAGCACCTAAACTGCTGCCTCGCGCAACAATTTCAAAACTACAACTAAAAGACAGAATGGACACCATCCAGAACCACAGGAAAGCTGGCTGAGTGGAAATTCTACAACTAGAAGGAAAGAGAAAAGCTCACGGAGAATTGGAGGAACGGCAAAGGGTTGAAGTACCGCAAAGGGCCTCTGTGCACGCAGAGAGGAAAGGCAGCTGAGAGCCTGGCTGACTTTCTCTGGCCCGAGGGAGAAGAAAGCCCCCAACTGCACTGAACCGCAGTTCTGACTGCACTGAACCCCAGTTCCGGGTGGAAGCCCGTGGACCCAGGCTCATACAGGGGGAGTCTGGACTGTCAGGTAGAGAGAAAGGCACTCAGAGACTCAGAGACCTGGGGGAGAGCCAGGGGAGCCCCCGGCAGGCAGGAGTCTGAAAGCGCGCGCACGCGCGCGCGAGTGTGCACAAAGACTGCAGAGGTTGCCACGGGCTTTCCCTAGCAGAGGGGACTCGGAGGCTCCTGACTGCGCCTGGGCCCCAGTTCTGACTGCACTGAACCCCGGTTCTGACCGCACTGAACCCCAGTTCCAGGTGAGCCCATGAGGACCCACGCTCTTGCGGGGGGAATCTGGACTCTCGGGAGAAAGCTCGGGAGCCGGGGAAGGCTGCACGCGCACAAGGGCAGGGCTGACAGGAAGCCAAGACTGTCTGCTCCACCCTGAGATTCCACCCCATCCAAGCTGAACACAGAGGCTTTTGCAATTTGGCAAGTCTAATCCTATAAGGCTGTCTCCAGCACCAAACTTCTCCCAGCGTAGACACAGCTGATCCTCACAGCCAACTGGCCTGGAGGTCAATTCCTCCCAGTGATACCAACAAAATCAAGACTTAACTACAACAAGGCTGTACACACAGTCCACAAAGGGGTGCACCAAGAGTGTCCACCTCAGGTAACTGGGAGACGGACCCACTGGGCCATATAGGAAACCTAGCACACAAAGCTACCCTACCAACTCAGGGAAGCAGTGAAAATGCGGAGACAAAGAAACAGATCACAAACGAAAGAAATGGAGGAAAACAAACGACTGGATATAGAATTCAAAACCATGGATATAAGGCTTTTCAAGAATATCCTAGAAAAGGCCGATAAATATAATGAGATCCTCAAAGATATGAAAAAGGACCAACTAGAAATTAAACATACACTGACTGAAATAAAAAATATTATACAGAGACCCAACAACAGACTAGAGAAACGCAAGAATCAAGTCAAAGAATTGAAATATAAAGAAGCAAAAAACACTCAACCGAAAAAGCAAAATGAAAAAACAATCCAAAAAGTTGAATATAATGTAAGAAGCCTCTGGGACAACCTCAAGCATACCAACATCAGAATTATGGGGGTGCCAGAAGAAGAGAGAGAGCAAGATACTGAAAACCTATTTGAAGAAATAATGACTGAAAACTTCCCCCACCTGGTGAAAGAAATAGACTTACAAGTCAAGGAAGTGCACAGAACCCCAAACAAAAGAATCAAAGGGGACCACATCAAGACACATCATAATTAAAATGCCAAGAGCAAAAGACAAAGAGAGAATATTAAAAGCAGCAAGACAAATCAGTTAATTACCTACAAGGGAGCACCCATAGGACTGTCAGCTGATTTCTCAAGAGAAACGACGCAGGCCAGACGGGAGTGGCAAGAAATCTACAAAGTGATGAATAGCAAGAACCTACAACCAAGATTACTCTACCCAGCAAAGCTATCATTCAGAATTGAAGGTCAGATAAAGAGCTTCACAGACAGGAAAAAGCTCAAGGAGTTCATCACCACCAAACCAGTATTATATGAAATGCTGAAAGGTATTCTTTAAGAAGAGGAAGAAGAAAAAAGTAAAGATAAAAATTATGAACAAATACATATCTATCAACAAATGAACCTAAAAATCAAGTGAATTAAAAACCTGAGGAACAGAATAAACTGGTGAATATAATAGAATCAGGGGCATAGAGAGGGAGTGGACTGATAATTCTCAGGGGGAAAGGGGTATGGGGGGGTGCAGGAAGAGACTGGACAAAAATCGTACCCCTATGGATGAGGACAGTGGGAGGGGAGGTAAGGGCAGACGGGGTGGGAACCGGGTGGAGGGGAGCTATGGGGGGAAAAAGGAGAAACAATTGTAATAATCTGAATAAAGATTTATTTAAAAATAAAAAAAAATAAAATCAGAGTTATTTAAAAATTACAAATAAAAGTAAGGATCTTTATGGTTTAGAGTGCAAGTATAGCATTAATTTAGTTTTAAAGAATATAATACCACAAATTAGATCCAACTATAGATATAGTTATTGTTCTATTTTCTGGCCACTGGTTGCTTCTCTAACATACCATCTGACAAATATATATCCCCTAAGAAAGGGACTGAAACAATACCCAAATTTAATTCTCCTTCACAAAAGAAAAAAAGAAATCAGGAGAAAAGAGAAAAAACAACTAATAGATTTTAGATTGTTTGGCACTATCTTTAGAACATATCACAAAAAGCTAGAAAACTTCATCAAGGAAAAGTTAATCTACCTTCTATTTCTAAATGATGGAGCAATTATATATGTTAGTTAGAAAAGATCATAAGTGTGAAAGAAAAAAATCACTATCTGCAATAAAAAATTTAACATCTGTGCTACAGAATATAGCAACCATATCTAGGTTGATCAAGTTTAACAGGTTCCAACTCTCAAGAACTGTGAAGAGCCTGAAAGCTAAAAATTAGCATACTACTGCTTCAAGGATGCTGGCAGAAGACACAAGACTCATGAGTCTGAAACAAAGGTCTTTATTAATTATGGCACAGCAAGCAACAAAGTATATTTGTATCAGTTCCCCTTACCTCAAAGTCCCATGGGGAAACACAAAGGGCTCAGATGACACCTGCATCTTCATATTGTGGAGCCTTGGGCCAGGGGCCCAGCACTTTTTGAATAAGCAGCAAATTTTGTTGCAAACTCTCCTAGGAAAGTGGCTCAAAACAGTAGATGGATAAGTCCTCCAATCTGGCACACTCAGCAAGAATGTACAGGAAGGTTCAGGGGCTTTCTTCAACAACAGCATTTATTCTTTCTTAAGTAACAATGTTTACACAACACAGAAGACTTCAGAGAAACTTCAGATATATTAAGAAATTAAACAATTGAATTACTACAAAATGTAAGTTTTGGCCGGCCAGTGTGGGTCAGTGGTTGAGCATCGACCTATGAACCAGGAGTTCGGGGTCAATTCCTGGTCAGGACACATGCCCGGGTTGCGGGCTTGGTCCTTAGTAGGGGGTATGCAGGAAGCAGCTGATGGATGATTCTCTCTCATCACTAATGTTTCTATCTCTATCTCTCTCCCTTCCTCTCTCTGAAATCAATAAAAACGTATTAAAAAAAAACACGCTTTGTATTTTCTTTTAAAGTGAAATACACAAAAAAAATAAATATTAGTTCACCTTCACACCATATGAAAGATTCAGTGCACATGTTCACTAAGCAAAATTAACCTGTATCTGGAATCTACAAAGGAATCAGCATTCCTTTGCCATCTTTTATTCACCAGTGAGGCTGTAAATTGCTATAAAGCAACCTAACTTTCAAAGTCTGAGACATGAGTTGAAGAAGTGTTAGAAGTGTAGGAGAAATAGCGGAAAATAAAGAGGGTTGACATTTCTAAAAATGTTTTCAGAAAGAAGGCCATGCAATATAGTCCCACAAAGGGTCACCTCTCCAAAAGAAATTGTTTGATTCTTCTCAAATTTTAATGTGCCTGTTAATCACCTGGATATAGTATTAAAATATAGACTAATTCAGGAGGTCTGGGAGTAGAGATTCCTAATAAGCTGTCAGATGCTGCTTTGAGTAGACACACTTTGTGTATAAGGGTTAGATTTTTAATTCACTGCCAAACCACTGCCTATGCAAAGTCTCTGGTACATTACAATCTAAACTTAAACTTGTTCAACAGATGAGATTTGAAATTTTATGCCACTAGGAAAAAAATCTTGTTACTTTTGTATTCTGCCTCTAATTTGTCGCTAATAATTAAAAACTGTTTGCAAGTAATGTTGAGTCAAATTCATATGATTATATGTTCTGCATAATAAATCTATGTGCCATTCTCCACACAAAAATATTTGGAGCACATTGGTCCTTGAGATTATCTTAATGTAGTTCTTAATTATCTTCTGGTATGTGATCTATGTATAAAGGTAGTACTGATTCCAACTTCAATTAACCAATTTAGCTCACAATGTGCTCTTCCTGCTGCTAGTATTAAGAATAAACCTAAATATATAATTCATTTCTTGGCACTTTTTAAAAGGTCTTTTGATAACATTTTAGCAATATGTAGGTTTCTGTACAAGTTCAGAGAATAAACTCATTTTAACAGGGTTGTGAAAACTTACATGTTGAGAATAAACTAATTTGGTTTCTAGAAAGAAATGTCAGGATCATGTATTAAGTATTATACCTCTCAAAATTAATTTGTCTTTAGAAATCCCAAGAAATATGACTATTTCACAGAATAATGGCAAGTGGTTCTGTTCACACTCAAAAAGTCTGTCTCTCCTCAAATAATTTAGACTATTAACAAAGGGTACTATTCAGAATCAAGTAGTTATATACAAAACAATGTAATATTTATAAGTATTATAAAAAAATTAACTCATCCAAAAGAACCCAAGCTCCCATCTGTTTTCAATAAATGAACCAATATATCAATAATACACAATTACTATTATTTTTGTCTGTGATTTTGCTACTCAAAATTCCTCAGTATAAGCACAAAAGTCTGGATAACAAGATCCTAAGAAGTCATTGAATAAGAATATCTCACCCTTATGTAATCCTCTAATAAAATCTTTTACAAGGAGTTAATCATCATATAATCTATAACTCTGATGAATAATAAGATTGATTAATACAAAATTATTCCACAAATTATCTCCTGATCGAGCCAAAATACATTAAAAATACAGATTTGAAGACAACCAAGCACACAAAATATTTTGTTTTCATATTTATATTTATATTTATATTTTTAATACATTATTTTTTCTCATATTAAAACCAGAGCCATCTTAAAGAAACGGTTAAAATCTGTATTAACATTACTATAATTTCTCCAGTGTGACCTTTACAAATGTTTGGTAGAATTCACCATTGATACCATCCTAGGTCTATAGTTTTCTTTAAGAAAAGATTTTTAGCTATTTCTGTTAAAGAAATATTTCCTAACCAGAAATAGTTAAACAAAACTAAAATCCTATCTAATAAAAGAGTAATATGCAAATTGACCATCACTCCAAGACACAAGATGGCCACCCCCATGTGGTCAAAGATGGCTGTCCCAAGTGGACACAAGAGGGCCGCCACAAGATGGCCAACAGGGGAGGGCAGTTGTGAGCAGTTAGGGGTGACCAGGCCAGCAGAGGAGGGCAGTTGGGGGGGAACCTAGGCCAGCAGAGGAGGGCAGTTAGGAGAGACCAGGCCAGCAGGGGAGGGCAGTTGGGGAGGAACAGGCATGCAGGGGAGGGCAGTTCGGGGGAACCCAGGCCTGCAGGGGAGGGCAATTAGGGGTGACCAGGCTGGCAGGAGAGGGCAGTTAGGGGCAATCGGGCCAGCCGGGGAGCAGTTAGGTGTCGATCAGGCTGGCAGGGGAGTGGTTAGGGGGTGATCAGGCTGGCAGGCAGAAGTGGTTAGGGGCAATCAGGCAGAGGCAGGCGAGCGGTTGGGAGCCAGCAGTCCTGGATCAGGCCTAAATGGGAAGTTGGACATCCCTCAAGGGGTCCCAGATTGGAAAGGGTGCAGGCTGGGCTGAGGGACACCCCCTCCCCGTGCACGAATTTTGTGCACCAGGCCTCTAGTACTTTAATGAAAATAGTTTTTAAAAAAACCTATTTGGATTATCTATTTCTGAGATTTTATACTTTGTTTTTCAAGGACTTTGTGCAACTTAGCTAAGTTATTGAATTTATTGGTATGGAGTTTTTCATATTAATATTCCCTTACTATCTGCTAAATGTCTGTACTATATGTAGTGATAACCCCTCTTTTACACATTAAATTGCCAATTTGTGTCTCCTAGCTAAGGGTTTATCAAAATTTCTGATATCATCAAAGAGCCAGCTTTTGGTTTTATTGAATTTTTTTCCCTTTAATGCCTTTCTGTTATTTATTTAATTCATTTCTGCTCTTTATTATTCTTTCTTCAACTTACTTGGGTTTTGTTTGCTCTTCTTTACGTAGTTTCTTAAAAGTGGAAGCTTAGGTCATCAATCTTAAACCTTTGTACTTTTCTAATATAAACATTTAATGTTATGAGTGTTCCTGTAAGCATTGCTTTAGCTGTACTCCGCTAGTATGCTATATTTCAATTTTTAGTAAATTACATATATTTTCTAATTCTCCCTGGAATATTTTCTTTGACTCATGGGCTATTCAAATTGTATTATTTAGTTTTAGACAATAAAATTAGGATTTTTTTTCCAGATAGCTATCAGAGAACATATTGTGCATGATCAGAAAACACACTTTTTATTACTTGAATCCTTTTAATTTTGTTGAGACTTCCATTATGGCCAAGAATATGGTCTATTTTGGTAAATGTTCTGAGTGCACTAGAAAAAGGCATATTCTTATATTGTTGGATGGAGTGTTCTAAAAATATCTTTTCAATAATGTTGGATAATGGTGTTGTTTCAAAGAGGGAGAGATAGATAGAAACATCAATGATAAGAATCATTGATCAGCTGGGGATGGAGCCAGCAACCCAAGTATATGCTCTGATTGGCAGTGGAACTGTGACCTCCTGGTTCAGGGGTCGTCACTCAACCACTGAACCACGCCTGCCGGGCAGTCCTTTATTACTTTGTACTGCCAATAATATTTCACTGTATGAAGATGCCACACTTGGCTTACCCTATAATACTAAAGTTGTATCACATAATTTAATATCAAAGGACTACAGGCTTTTATTAGAAAACAATCTGTTTACCAAAGTAAGCCTCATAAAATGGCAAGTGCTTAGAAGAGCCTAGAACTCAGTTTGTGTGATAGGAAGAACAAACAGACCAGGGGAAAGGGATGGCACATACAATTTCTCAGACAACAATAACCAATGTTCACAGTATGGCAAACAGCCTCATGTAGCAAGAGAATGTCAGTATAGGATTTTGCACCAATAAATCAGTTATTACCAAATAGGAATATATAGCATATTACCTATATAATTTTAAAATGACAAAATAGCTAGGTTTTCTTGGAGAACCCTTACAAAATCAGTATCTTAAATTAAGTGATCCTTTAACAAACTATAGAACTAATTTATTAAAAGAACTTTGAAAAGAAGAGACAACCTTCCTAAATGCTCAGCTTAACTTCATAGGAGGAATTTACCATGTTCGAAATACTGATTGAGAGCATTACAAAGAATGGTCTAGCTTAAACATTTTAAAGTACAAAATCTAACTGTGTTAAAATAAAAAATTATGCATTACATTACCGTAATACCAGGCCAAATTTGCTAAAAAATTCCTCATGAATATACTTTTGAATCAAAGTTTCTGATGTACAATATTGGAAAACAATATGATTAAGAAATATGAATATGGGATCTAATAACAACACTAAATGTTCTTAGACAAGTCATTTATCTTTTTTTGCTCTATTTCATCATATCTCAAATCTTCACAAGGAACTTTAAAAGTCATGCAGCATAGGATAAGTTCCAAATATAGAGTAAATGAAGTGTAATCAGTTATTCAGACTATCACAAGAGAAAGCAGTACTTCCCTAAGGCTACAGCTAATTATTTTTTAATATGGTACCTTCAAAATCCACTGCTCTGAGAGCTTCTAAGGCTATTCCACTGTCTATCAGTTCTATTAGTGTATAAGCAGAGAACTCTTCTTTGTATCTTCAACTTTTCTTTCCTTAGCTGCAGGCAACGGCTGCCTTCCCACAATCTTCAGAGAATAAAATAATTCCCTTCTTCATTTATAGTGTAACCTTGAAGGAATCTATAAACTATGATGAAGTTTTCTGGAGTCTTCTCGTTTCTAGTCTGTATACTATGTGTGGCAGTTAATAATGTGGATTTTTTTCAATAGATGGAGTTACACATATGTTGATATACAATGAGTGACCAGATTATTATGATCTCTGAACACATAATAATCTGGTCACTCAGAGTGTGTGTGTGTGTGTGTGTGTGTGTGTGTGTGTGTGTGTGTGTGTTTGTATATACTAGAGGCCCTGTGTGGGGGGGGAAGGAGGGGGGTGTCCCTCAGTCCAGCCTGCACCCTTTCCAATCTGGGACCCCTTGAGGGATGTCTGGCTGCCCAACGTGATCGGGCCTAAACGGGCAGTTGGACATCCCTCTCACAATCCAGGACTGTTAGCTCCCAACCACTCACCTGCCTGCCAGCCTGATCACCCCCTAACAATTCCCCTGCCAGCCTGATTGATGCCTAACTGCTCACCTGCCGGCCCGATTGCCCCTAACAGACCTCCCCTGCAGGCCTAGTCACCCCAAACTGCCCTTCCCTGCTGGGCCAGTCACCCCTAACTGCCCTCCCTTGCCAGCCTGGTCAACCCTAATTGCCCTCCCCTGTCGGCCTGGTTGCCCATAACTGCCCTCCCCTGCAGTCCTGGTTCCCCCTCAACTGCCCTCCCCTGCAGGCCTGGTCACCCCCAACTCCCCTGCCTTGCCAGCCTGGTCACCACTAACTTCCCTTCCCTGCAGGCCTGGTCCCCCCCAACTGCCCTCCTATGCAGACCTGGTTGCCCCAAACTGCCCTCCTCTACTGCTCCGGTCACCCCTAACTGCCCTCCCCTGCAGGCTTGATCGCCCCCAACTGCCATCCCTTGCAGGCCTGGTCCCTCCCAACTGCCCTCCCCTGCTGTCCATCTTGTGGCAGCCATCTTGTATCCACATGGGGTGGCCATCTTTGACCACATGGGGGCAGCTATCTTGTGTGTTGGAGTGATGGTCAATTTGCATATTACATCTTTATTATATGGGATTAGAGGCCCGGTGCATGAATTCGTGCATGGGTGGGGTCCGGCCAGCCTGGCCAGGGGGAGAGGACATGGGCGGTTGGCCGGCCTGCCTGCTGGTCGAACTCCTGGTTGAGGGGACAATTTGCATATTAGCCTTTTATTATATAGGATATACACTGAGTGGCCAGATTATTATGCGTTCAGAGATCATAATAATCTGGACACTCAGTGTATATATGATTTGATATGTATGCTATTTTGTTGTATTGACAGCAAGCTTCAAAACTTCATATGTCAAATTTGCTGAAGGTGTTAACATCATATATATTTTTACGCTTAAAAATGTCAAATTTTGTGCCAAAAAAAGAGCATTTGCGGGAAGTTTTAATTCATTACTTTAGTTTGAAGAAAAGTGCTGTTGAAAGCTTCGGGAAGCTTATGGTAAACATGCTCCATCTCAAGATACTTGTGAATGCTGGTTTAAACACTACGAAAGTGATGACTTTGATATAAAAGACAAAGAACATCCAGGTCAACCGAAAAAGTTAGAAGACCAACAATTACAAACATTATTGGATGAAGATGCGTGTCAAATTCAAAAACAACTTGCAGAAAGATTAAACGTTGCTCAGCAAACAATTTCTGATAGTTTACAAGCAATGGGAAAGATTTTAAAGGAAGGAAAATGGGTGCTATATCAACTGAACGAAAGATGAATGGAAAACTGAAAAGTCATCAGTAAAATGTTGCTTCAATGGCACAAAAGAAAGTCTTTTTTGATCGAATTGTGACTGGCAATGAAAAGGGGATTTATTTTGAGACTCTCAAATGCACAAAATCATGGATCAACCATCAACATTGACTGCAAGGCCAAATTGCTTAGGAAAGAAGACAATGCTCTGGGTTTGGTGGGATCAGGAAGGTGTGGTGTATTATGAGCTTCTAAAACCAGGTGAAACTGTTAACTACTGACAACAAATAATCAATTTGAACCATGCTTTGAGTGTAAAATGACCTGAATGAGCCAGAAGATATAGCAAAGTAATTTTGCTTCATGGTGATGCACTTCAAAACCAGTTAAAGACATGTTAAAAAATCTTGCCTGGGAAGTATTAACCCACCCGCTGTATTCACCAGACCTTGCTCCTTCAGATTACCACTTGTTCTGATCAATGGCACACACACTTTCTGAGCAGCACTTCAAAATGTATGAAGAAGTGGAAAATTGGGTCTCTGAATGGTTTGCCTCAAAACAAGAAAAGTTCTATTGGGACGGTCTCCACAAATTACTTGAAAGATGGGGCAAATGTGCAGCTAGTGATGGACATTACTTTGAATAAAGCACTTTTGATGTTTCTCTTGAAATTATCATGTTTTCTTTTATTATAAAATCTGCATTATTAACCGGTACACCTAGTAAGTGCAGGAATGCATTACACCTTACCTTTCAATCTCACATTTGGATCTGTGGATATTTTCCCCTATTAAATTTGTATACACAATGCAGTCTTTTAAAAAGTAGATTACTATAATGTCAAATTGTCCTGTTTTACCAAAAAATATACACATCTGAAATCAGCACAGAGATAGAATCAGAAGGTATGGGAGTGAAATCATTTACAGAGAAAAATAGAAGACCAAAAATTGAGCATTGACAATCTAACATTAAGGGGCCAATAAAAGCAAAGGAGATGGAGAATAAGTGTTCACAGAGGTAAGAAGAAAACCAGAAACTTCCGTAACATGAGAGCATAGTTAGGATAGTATTTTGAGAAAAAGAAATCCCAATGTCAAATGTTGCTAAGTGAGCAAACAAAACAAGGACTAAAAATCATTAAGATGAGAGAGACTTATGCATGCTTCAATGCTGACCGGAAAAGGCAGTACAGAAAGTGTGATGGAAAATGAAGGGGAGCAGATAACTGATAGAAGAGAAAACACAGCATAATAGAATGGACATGTCAAAATAGAATAAGAGAGAGAGAGAAGCTAGGTAAATTTCTTTTTTGTTATTTCCCACAGAATTATTTATGTGCACATTACATATTACTTTAAAAACTATGATATCGACTATAATTTTTGTGCTAACTGTAGCAATTAACAAAATATTATCAAAACACATACCTAATTCTCATTCCCACTTCCAGTAGCTAATATGCATGGCCTCTACCATCCCACTCACATGAAACAACTTACAAGGTATAAATGGTCTGAATGCAAAAAAGGCAAATATCAACTTACAGTTCACATTTAATATAGGTAACTGCCTACTTATAAGAGAGATTAGGTCCTGAAGATCTATGTATCAGTACACATGACCTTTTGTATATAAAAATGCTTCAGAGATAACTTTTAGTAGTAAAAGATAAATCATAGCCTACATATTTTAAAAAGTGAAAAATAATGCAATTAGATAGCATATAATAAACTTTTTCCTTTAAAATTTACCACAATATTTATGCAAATTGAATCCAATTGAACCCTAATAACTCACTTAGCTTTATAACACACTGTCTTAGATCTCTGAGCGTGGAGGAGTGGACACTCACTTCAGCAGGCTGAGGCCAGTCTGTTGCTCCATGAGGCACACAAGTTACTGACAGAAGCAGTAACATAATTTCTAACAAATGGTTGCTGCAACAGGACAGTTACCTTCAAGCAAATGCCTTTTTCTTGATATAAAAAAAGAGTTATCTTCATGTGGGGAGGATTCTAATTTATATTTGTTGTTTTGCCACAGATTACCCGAATTCACCAGTTTACTGTCATTATTTGGATAATAATTTGGTTGGTAAATTCAGCAAAGTTCCAAGGGCTACTCCACATTCCAAAAGATATACAGTAATTTTATCTTTCTGGGTTTTTTCCCCCACAAAAATAAACAACAAATATATATATTTACTTCCCCTCCTTTCTCACACAAAAGGGAAAATGCATCTGTAATTTTGTAAATATTGGCTATTTCCCCACTAAAGGGATTATCCTATTTTACATTCCAACCAGCAACATCTGAGAGTTTCTTTCTCTCTACAGCTTCATCTACCAAGTGTGCTTGATGTCAAGCTTATCGATTTTTGTCAGCATGACAGGTGAGAAATATTATTCCAGTATATTCCTCATTAACATGTCTTCTATTATTAGTGTAAACATATTTTTGTATATTTAAAGGCTATGTGCATTTCTCCCTCTGAACAGCTTGTTTGTGCCTATTGCCCGCTGGTGGAGATTTTTGTTTGTTTGTTTTATTTCATCTTTTTCTTTTCAATTTTTAGAAGAGATGGTAATCTTTGGCAGCTTCCTAGCTATCTGATATTACAAAATATTCCAGGTTCATGTCATTTCCTTCTTGGCCCAGATGGAATCAACATTTTCCCAAAGAACTCAGGTTGCTTTACTGGGAAGTAGTATTTCAAAACCACAATCATTGATAGTGGGTTGGTATTTCAAAACTATAGTCAGTGCTACTGAAGGGTTATAGGTGTTATTTCATTTTCTGTGTTTAAATCTCTGATCCATTTGGAGTTCATTCTGGTGTACATTGTGATATATAGTCTAATTTTATATTCTAGTGTATAACTATCATCTATCCATTATTTAAAGTTCCTTTTCCTCCAATGATTTATGACCGCATCATAACATAAACTATATTTCAATATGTATTTGATTTTGTGGACTTTGTATTCTGTTCAAATGGTCTGCGTGTCTGTATTCTGTTCAAATGGTCTGCGTGTCTGTTCTTAAGTCAACGCTACATTGTTTTTAAAGAGGCTCACAATTTTTCTCAATTAGGTTTTCTCATTATTTCAATGACTATTTCTTCAATTCTAAGATGTCTAATTACTAATACCATCCTGGATATAGTACCCAACTTGTAGGATTTAGAAGTCAAGGAGATTGTTAACCAACTCTGGATAAGTGGCATTTCTTTGTCTCTAACATAGAGAGATACATTTTGCCAGTAATAATAAGTAGACAGAGAGAAATGGGAGAGGAAAACAATAAATTAAACCTCCATAATGTTAATAAACAAAGGTAAATTAGAAATCTTAAATAGTAAAGTTCTATCTTCATTCCTTGCTCCTAATATTTGCTGGGCACATTAAAGAAAAGAAAATATCACATGTATGCATCTTACTTATTATTACTCGCAACAGTACACAAAATTTTATCTGCATTTTACAGTGGAGGCTCAGAAATATATATATTTTAAGTCAAACAGATGTGACTGAGACAGAAGTAGGACTGGATTTCCTAATGGCCAGCCCTTTGTTTCACATATTATATGAAAGTATTTGAACATAACATAATGATAATTTATGTTATTGTTCCTTACTTTAAGTTGCTTGTATTTCAAATATCTGAATATGGCCACTATAAGAATCTTTAAGACACCACTGGCTTATATTCTTTAACAAATTCCATTTTGTAAAATGTAACATTTTTAATAATTTTCTATCTTACAAGACATATTACTAATTCAGGTTCAGGAAAAAAAGTTATGTCCTTAGTTCTTTTTGTAAGTGTAACACTCTCCATAAAGAAAGAACCAGCTTATGGGACTACCAAATCACTACTCTTCTCTTAAGCACACTGACAATTACTTCTGAGGTTATCAAGTTAAATATAAAAAGAAATGCAAAGACCCAAATTAGGCAAGAAAATAAAAATCTCTCTTTCATTAGAATATCTGCAGGATTGTAAATTCTCCGTCTAATAGTAATTCAGTATTGACATGGAAGAGTTGAGAAAATTTTGCAAGTTACATGTAGAGTTTTTACCATTCTATTTATTACTTAACATAATAGCTTTTCTAGTTTTTCTGATTTAGTCTACCAGAAACATTCCCTAGCATTCAACCCCAATATATACACACTGAAGACTTCTATTTTCAAAATTACCTGTTCACAACACTCCCACCTCTTTCAACTGATAGTATCTTTCTAAATTTAGAGAAATTATACAAACTTATTAAAGGCTACATGTTTTTATCGAGCTATATGTAGATATTAAAAAATATACATATTAGCAAGGGCATTTTTTGGACTATAAAAATGTAACTATATGAATATAAAGAGTATTCTTTTGTGTAGTTATGGCACTGTATTCTAAAAACAATGTGACATCTCAGTTTATTTTACTTACACAATAAATTAAATTTACATTGAAATGATAGACCATTTCAGGAGCAAGTCTTGAAAACAATTTCTGCTGAATAACTGCTGTAATAATCTCCTTAAGAGAGAAATAAATATAAACTAAAACAGCGGCTGTGAAACATAAACAGGGCTGGGCAAAAGTAGGTTTACAGTTGTGAGTACCTAAAATAGTTTATTCTTGTATCATTGTTTATTAATTATTAAATTCTTTTCCATACCAACAACTGTAAACCTACTTTTGCCCAACCCTATAGTAGTTCTCAGTTGAAGACAAAAATATGATAATTTGATTTAGTAGGCTAACACTATGAAAACTGAAGGGGTTTTGGTTTAGATTGCTGGGTAAAGTCAAAATCTCTTTCCTTTAAACTTCAATCTTATGCATATCAAAAGCTGTTTATTAAGGCAGTCTCCCAGGCGATAAACCCAAATTTGCACTATCTTCTGAATTCTGCCCTTTCCATCAAGGAGGAGCAGGAGGTTATCAGTGCTTCTTATATCCAGAACATGGTGACATGCTTTCTACAGGTTCTTGCTTAACTAGACATATTATTGGTAATATATAGTACTAAATTATTTGCAGAAGCTAAATATAAAGAAAGGTTTATTTGTTTTTAAGAACTGTGAGCTGTTATATACGTAAGAACTTACATATTCTTAATTATAGTGATACTAGAAATTCGTGCATGGCGGGGTGTGTCCCTCTCCCAGCCTGCACCCTCTCCAATCTGGGACCCCTCGAGGGATGTCCGACTGGCCATTTACCTGGATCGGGCCTAAACGGGAAGTCAGACATCCCTCTCAAAATCCAGGACTGCTGGCTCCCAACTGCTTGCCTGCCTGCCTTCCTGATTACCCCTAACCGCTTCTGCCTGCCAGACTGATCACCCCCTATACACTCCCCTGCCAGCCTGATTAATGCCTAACTGCTCCCCTGCCAGCCTGTTTGCCCCTAACTGCCATCACCTGCAGGCCTGGTCCCCCCCCAAACTGCCCTCCCCTGCAGGCTTGATCGCCCCTAACTGCCCTCCTTGCAGGCCTGATTGCCCACAACTGCCCTCCCTTGAAGAACTGGTCACTCCCAACTGCCCTCCCCTGCTGGCCATCTTGTGGCGGCTATCTCGTATCCACATGGGGGAAGCCATCTTGTGTGTTGGAGTGATGGTCAATCTGCATATTACTCTTTTATTAGATAGGATAGAGGCCTGGTGCACAGGTGGGGGCCAGCTGGTTTGCCCTGAAGGATGTCCCAGATCAGGGTGGGGGTTCCCTTGGGGCATGAGGTGGCCTGGGCAAGGGGCCTGTAGTGGTTTGCAGGCTGGCCACGTCCCCCCTTCCCCTCCCCCACCCAAGTGGAGGCCCTGGTATCTGGAATTTATTTATCTTCTATAATTGAAACTTTGTAGCCTTGAGCAGAGCCAAGCCTCCTGCTCACTCCATGGCCACAGCCATTTTTGTTGGGATTTATTTATCTTCTATAATTGAAACTTTGTAGCCTTGAGTGGAGGCCTGGGTCTGCCAGGGTATATGGAAAGCTTGGCTTCCTCCATCGCCGGGGGCAACTCAAGCTTCCTGCTCTGTCCAGCTGCCGCCATTTTTGTTGGGATTTATTTATCTTCTATAATTAAAACTCTGTATCTTGAGCGGAGTCCTGGGCCTGCCAGGGTGTGCAGAAAGCTTGGCTTCCTCCATTGCCAGGGAAACCAAAGCCTCCTGCTCGCTCCATGGCCGCAGCCATCTTGATTGGGTTAATTTGCATACTCACTCCTGATTGGCTGGTGGGCATGGCTATAGTGGAGTGATGGTTAATTTGGATATTACTCTTTTATTAGATAGAATAAATCTACAGTTTGACTATGAAAGTTAAAAATTTTCCAAAAGAATATGCCACAAATAGAGTCTATTTTTTATGAAATAATTTTAATCAGCAAAGCTTTAGGAGTCTGAAACTTTTAAAACTTAAATGGGAATTACAATAAAAAATAAAATTATTTAGCTTTACAAATAGGAAAATTATCACTAGCAGTTCATTTCCTTCCTTCCAATAAGAAAATTTACATATCTTTATGTTTAAATTCCTAACATTAAAAAATTCCCTAAAAATCCATAGATCCAGAATGTGTACTAAACAGTTTATATATCTGTATCACACTTATTTATTTTCAACAACTATCATATAAACAGAATTCTGACACAGAAAAATTTCCCAAACTGCTTAAAGACATGCATAAACAGTACTATAATACCGAGTGACATACCTTAAGAAAAATAAAGCAAACTCATATCTTTGGTTTACTAGCATTATTTTTTAAATTCTATTTTCTGATTTATTTTTAATTTGATTTTTACTATTAATAAATGGCATTCACCTTTAATTTTCTTATTTTGGAAGAAGACAAGAAAGGAAGAAAAAGATATGAGAAGAAAGGAAATTGAGCAGAGAAAAAGACGATAGCAGAGGAGATAAAGGAAGGATTCTTAAAGGAGGAGACATCTGAGCCATAACCTGAAGGCAGGTGGAGGAAGGAGGATCATGAACAAGGGAGGAACGTTATCTCAAAGAGAGAAAACAGCATTAAGAAAAGTACAAGGTGCAAATGAAGGATAATAAGTGGTTAAATCTAACTTGAAACTTGAAGGTACATTAAGGATGTGGATATTAAGGAATATGGATGAAAAGGCAGGTCCACAAATGCATTAAATCCCAGTACAATGAACCCTAAATAAATTCACTGTAGTGAAAATTGTGTCATTACTCGTAAATAACTAGAACTTGTATATCTCATGCCTAACATGTAAGAAGTGAAATTCAATTAATAATCAACTTTTGACAGTGAAATTAGCAATGAACACAAGTATTTCAAATAAGACATGGAAGCTAGATGACATGCAACAAATGTTTTAACAACAAGGCTTCCTTCTCCAACCCTTGGGTCTTTTATTGTGCTCATTTTGGTGAATAAAGGAGGTTGGTACATAAAACTCAGGGATCCAACGATCTAAATTTGAAAAATATTGCATTGAAAGTTAAATCTTGCAATGTTGTGTGATAACTTGGGGCCAATGTGATCATGAACACAAGTGTGAATGCAGGAAGAGGAGATAGAAATCTAGGCAATGCAGAATATTTTATATATATAGTCATTAAAGCGAAAACTCAAAATATTTTTATTATCATAGAGTCAGGTCCACCAAAAATAAATCTGTGACTCTCCCAAAACTAGATAGGAGATCCTAGGAGAAAGAAATCACATATACATGGTATGATCTACTCTAGATTTTGCTATATATGATGTTGGATGACAGAGGTTGAAAGTAAAAAAGATGCAGATGCCAAGAAGGAAAAGGTGTATTTGGAGAACAGAACCTGTTCACAGGAACAACGGTCCATGGCTTATGGAAAAGAGTAAAATGTAAGCCCCATCAAAAACCAACAACAATAACATTTCTTTAAGACCATAAGTATGAATATTCTATGATAAAAACATTACCAGTTTGCAGCATATAATTATTGAAATCAAGGGAAATGGGAAAAGTTTTTTTATGTGCAGCAGAAATTATTCAGGGCACCTACACTAATAAAAGAGAAAGAAGCAAATTGACTGTACCTTCGCGATGCCCACCAGCCAATCAGGAGTATGCAAATTAACCCAACAAAGCTGGCGGATTAATTTGCATACACAGGCGCCCAGGGGCTCGGGGTGGGACACTTGCCTCATCGCCATGGCAACGATGCAGGCGTTCCCAGCCTCTGGGCAGAGTGGGAAGGCACAAAGGCAGCTCCGGGCTGGAGCAAAAGCGGTGCCAGCAGCCAGGAGGAGGAAAGCCCATTCTTGCACGACATCTTCGTGCATCAGGCCCGTAGTTAAATATAATTAAGTAATAAATGTAACAGAACAATATCTAAACTGTGAAAGGCCTAACATTTTACCCCACTTGCAAGCTAACAAGTTAACCTCAAAAGCTGCATGAATCCTGACAGAAGACACTAAACTCCTGGGTCAGAGACATAGAACTTTATTACTCAGAGAACAGCAGGTAGCATGAGCTTCATGTTTTTATTGTTTCCTCATAATGGACAAACATATAAATTGACTGTACCTCCACTACGCCCATAGCCAATCAGAGTGAGTATGTGAATTAACCCAACAAAGATGGTGGTTAATTTGCATACATAGGCGCCCAGTGCCTGGATCCCAGGAACATCTTGGCACCCAGGTCACTCTGAGGTAAGCCCTGCGTGGGCCCTGAGCAGCCTAGGAAGGGCCTGAGCCAGGGGGCTCCTGGGCAGGGCCAAGCCTGTGATAAGAGCCGAGGGGGCAGGGGCAGAGCCAGCGATCGGAGGGAGCTGGGGGTCCCCTGCCCAGGCCGAAAGCCTCGGCCAGAGGCTTTCGGCCTGGGCAGGCCTGGGCAGGGGCGGAGCCGACAATCTGAGGGACCTGGGGTCCACTGTCCAAGGCTGAAAGCTTCAGCCAGAGGCTTTGGCCCTGGGCAGGGGCAGAGCCTGCAATCAGAGGGAGCTGGGGGTCCCCTACCCAAGGCCGAAAGCCTCGGCAGGCCTGGGCAGGGGTGGAGCCGGCGATCAGGGGGAGCAGGGGGTCCCTTCCCAGGCCCCAAGGCTTTAGGCCTGGGCAGGGGCAGAGCCGGCAATCAGAGAGAGCTGGGGGTCCCATGCCCAGGCCTAAAGCTTCGGCCATAAGCTTTAGGCCTGGGCCGGGCCCAGCCAGCGATTGGTGTGAACTACAGAGGAAACACCTTTTCTGACTGCTCACTGGCTAAGCTTCTTTTATGCCACTGGTAATATTATTAGTAACTTGGGTAATAAGAATCCTAAAAGGTGATCTAGGGTTTTTCCACCACACTTCTAGAGAAAAAAACGAAGGTCCGCTGCTGGAGGGCTAAGAAATGTCATATCCTGCCCTAGCCTGTTTGGCTCAGTGGATAATGCCTCGGCCTGCCCACCGCAGGGTCTGGTTTCAATTCTGATCAAGGGCATGTACCTAGGTTGCAGGCTCCTCCCTGGCCGGGGCCCAGGTCAGGGCTCATGCAGGAGGCAACCAATCAAAGTGTTCCTCTCACTTTGATGTTTCTCTCTGTCTTTCCCTTTCTCTTCCACATTCTCTAAAAGTCAATGGAAACATATCATCAGGTGAGGATAAAAAAAAAAGAAAGAAAGAAAGAAATGTCATGTCCTATGAAAGACACATCTTGAAAATGCCTAAAGAAAGTTGTCATTTTTTCATGGTGAAGGGACTGGAGTTTGTGTTGCTGAAAAAACCTTGGTGGCTGTGGTGACTGGCAGTGGCTGCAGCGGCGGAGTGATGTCACCTGTGGGGAGTGTGCCTAAGTGTCAGTAGGACATCCCCTGAAGGCTCCCAGTATGTGAGAGGGGGCAGGTTGGTCTGAGGGACCCCCCCCCGCCCCACGTGCATGAATTTTGTGCACTGGGCCCCTAGTGTGTGTGTGTGTGTGTGTGTGTGTGTGTGTGTGTATATACATATATATACACACACACACACATACTAGGGGCCCGGTGCACAAAATTCATGCACAGGGGATGTGTCCCTCAGCCCAGCCTGCACCCTCTCCAATCTGGGACCCCTCAAGGGAGGTCCGACTGCCCGTTTAGGCCCGGATCCAGGTAGGATCAGGCCTAAACGGGCAGTCGGACATCCCTCTCACAATCCAGGACTGCTGGCTCCCAACTGCTCGCCTGCCTGCCTTCCTGATTGCCCCTAACTGCTTCTGCCTGGCAGCCTGATCACCCCATAACCACTCCCCTGCCAGCCTGATTGATGCCTAACTGCTCTCCTGCCAGCCTGATTGCCCCTAACTGCCCTCCCCTGCAGGCCTGGTCCCCACCAACTGCCCTCCCCTGTAGACCTGATTCCCCTAACTTCTCTCCCCTGCAGGCCTGGGTCCCCCGCAACTGCCCTTCCCTGCAGGCCCGGTCGCCTCCAACTTCCCTCCTCTGCCGGCCTGGTCACCCCTAACTGCACTCCCCTGCAGGCTTTATCGCCCCCAACTGCCCTCCCTTGCAGGCCTGGTCCCTCCCAACTGCCCTCCTCTGCTGGCCTGATCGCCCACAACTGCCCTCCCTTGCATGCCTGGTCCCTCCTAACTACCCTCCCCTCCCGGCCATCTTGTGGTGGCCATCTTGTATCCACATGGGGGCAGCCATCTTGTTTATTGGGAGTGACGGTCAATTTGCATATTACTCTTTTTATTAGATAGTATATATATTTTTAATTGATTTCAGAGAGGAAGGGAGAGAAAGAGAGAGAGAGAGAGAGAGAAACATCAATGATGAGAAAGAATCACTGATAGGCTGCCTCCTGCATACCTTCCACTGGGGACTAAGCCCACAAGAAGGGCATGTGCCCCTGACTGGAATCGAACCTGGGACCATTCAGTCTGCAGACCAACGCTCTATCCACCGAGCCAAACTGGCTAGGACTTCATCGGTTCCTCTTGCCCCCAAATCTCACATGGGCAATGGGGATAGGCCGAGGGTAGAGGCTGCGCACAGTGGGACCCAGCTGAGGAACCTCAAGCTTACAAAGCCCAATCTTACAAGGGGGTTGGCTGCTAGTGCCACTCATTGCTTCCAGTACAGGAAGGGAAGAGCATTATTTTTAGTACTTTGGATAGCAAACAAGTCTGCCCTCAGACTTGGATGAAGAAACTATCTGTCTTTTAAGGTTGTTTCCTATACAAACACCCTCAAAAAGATAGTCCAGAAGAAAAGCTGTCAGTACCTTTGCTCGGAAACATGCAAAAATGCAAGAAACTTACAGAGAATTGTCTCAGCAAACATAAATTGTTTCATATATTCTTATGCTATTGTTTAAATAAGTAATCCATTTTGACTACTTTATTGAAGAGCTAAAGAAAAATAGAGCAATGTCAGCTTTCCTTAGAGAAGTAAAATAGTAGTCTAGTTATCCACACTAGTATGCATTTTATTAAAAAATACTTAATATGACATAGACTTTTAGACATAGTAAAACTTTTAGCTTTAGCAAAACATTCACCTTAATGACAAATGATATTTTCAAAGGTTTCAATTAGCAGTACTATATGAAGTACCTAATGGTTACAAGGCCTAATGCTTTATCAAGTCCAAAGAAAGTAGGTTAGACCCAATTTGTTAGCAATATATCAATCTTCTTCATATAGATAAAAACTTTAAAAAATTTTTTATTGAGAAGTAATTGACAAATATAATTGGATATATTTGAAATGTACAGCATGATGAATTGATATATCAACATATCAATGTAGGATGATTATCAAGATCAAGATAATTAACATAGCCATCACCTCACATAGCTAACATAGGTAGCTCTTTGTTTTTTTTAGGTAAGCACTTAAAAGAGTACTTACTACTCCTGGAACAGCAGAGATTCATCTTCTTAAAACACTTTTAAAAATTGGCATTATGTTTCTAACATAATGACTCACTACAAAATATTAAGGTCATAGGATAAGGATATGTATGTATATCCTACATACATAAGGATATGTATGTAGAACAACAAACTTTTAAACTGAGAATGTGTTTCTAACATAACCATTAAAAATAACCTAAAAAATAATCTAACAAAATCTTTTTGAAATCACTTTTTGCAGAACAAGTCCATAAACTACTTCAAGTTTAACACTTTTATTCAGACTATTCTAAATTGGAAAAACACAAGGTAGAAATTGTATATATGACCATACCTCTCCTAGAGCTTCGTATCTTTTCTGATTCCATCTGTGCAAGTCTTCTCGGTAGTTAAAAACAAATGGCTCCCCAGTTTTTATGTGTCTTAACTGTCCCTCTAGAAGATAAACAAACAATATTGCTATGATTCAGAGTACATGCATATTAATATCGAAAGTACAACTAATGTCTGATTAAAAATTTAAAAGAACTTTCTCAGAACTGTTTTATTTTTCATTAGATTTCCTCTTTACGTATCAGTATGATACAAACATATAAATACCCTAAAAGAATGGCCCAAGCACTCAAATGCTATGTTTTCTAATCTTCATTTTCTAATCTAAAGTAAATTAACAGTATTTGAGGGCCCACAATATATAAAGTCCCAGTTCTTAAGCTTACAGGCTACCTGAAGAGTAAAAACATAGGTATGAAAAAGTCAAGCAACTTTTTAACAAGTTAAATAAGAAGGAAGTAAGTCAATAATCTAAAAACTGCCACAGGCAATTCATATAGTCAATGAAGTCTAAGATGAGTTTGGATTCATTTGAAGAATCACTACAGGCTAGAATATGTTCAGAAGGTTTTGGTGAGATTTTTCAACTAGGCTTTGAAAAATGGGGTGAATTTCAAAGAAAAATGGAGAGAGGGAGTTGGCCAATACTGGCTTGGACTGTCAAGGCAGACTCACTCAATTGAGAGTTTTTATTGATAATGAATAACTTTACTAATAATTTCAAGGGTTTAAGCGATCAAGAGGAACAGACAAAACAGGGAGAGAGGTCTGGAAGAGCCTAGGAATTTCTTCCCAGGCCCTTTCCTCTCAGTAGACAGCACTCTCTGGTCCAGAATAGGTGAAGTCTCTAAGTGAGTCATACAGCTTACCTTACACATTGGTGAGCATTTAATTATATAAATACTTCCATTTTATGTGCCAGAGAGTGGTACTGCCTATGTAATATTCTTCAAAGAAGCATACCTCACATATCCATAGAATAAAGGTTTGTTTACCATAAGCAATGCCAAGCGAGTTATCCTGCTGAATTTATTCCATGGAGAAGGACTCTCCTCATAGCAAACACTAGTCTGTATTCACTAAAAGATTAAATTATCAGCATGTTAACAGGAGAAAAGAGCAGGCCACCTGTCTTCTTTCTTTCCCTAATATTCCCCTGGGAATCAGAAGAGAAATAGACAAGAAGCCAATTGCTTTAACTCCCCCTGGTTCCCAGCAATGCAAACAAAATTACGAAAAATGGACAGCAAATTCAAATAACAGGAAACAACTCAGTTTAATAGAAACAAAAGGAATATTGAGGCAAATAGTATAATTTAACACTATTAACACATGTTGGGATCAAATAGTAGAAGGTCCAAATTACTGGGCTTGGACGGACTTTGCCCTAAGAGCAGTGAGGCACAAGAAGGGGTTTAGAGGCAGAAGAGGAACATGACCAAGACGAGTGGAATTAGTATATGATTTTTATACATGTAGGAGTGGAGAAAGACTTGAAAGTTATGGCACTAAAACTGAACCCAGGAAATATACTACTCCAAGTAAAACTACTTCACTATTTTTACGTATCAATTTTACCTCACATAAAATGGATATTTTTAATATATAAAATAAAGGCTAATCCTTTATCATAAAGTTCTTTTTAGTACTCTCAACATGAGACACTATACTGAATCACTATCACATTCTTTATGTCAAATGATATCGTAAAAATAGATGTATCTATGTTTTGCTTTCTAGGAAAGAGAAATTCCCATATAAAATATCAATTCAAGTAGATTGATGACACCTGTAAGTTTAACAATTGTGATTTTGACTAAAGCAGCCTTAAAGGTACATGACATAGTAATATGTAACAGAAATGTGAAATGTATTTTCTGAGAGACTACTGTGTGAAAGCAAACTGACTTACCTAGCTGGTAATTCAATTTAAGAGATCACTTTCAACTACATCTCAAAGGGAAGTTTTTTTGTTTTGTTTATTAATTCTCTACTCATTTTGGACAAAATATTTCTCATAATGTAATAAGGATTTTCGTTCTTTAGGAAAAAATAGACCCCAACAAAAGAGCTAACTATTAGCATTGGTGTTAAAAGTGAAAAGAAGATAAAGATGAAAAAAAAAAAAAGTGAGTAGTCTCATCCAGAAAAGTGATCTGTATCACTTTTATTATAGTGGTATCTGCAAATTTGGCATTTCTCAAAGGTTTGGAAAATCTCTCCAATAATTGTCAAAGGTCTGATTTAGGACACTTTATAGCTGATTTTAGGGTCCTCTAAAATCAGCTATAAAGTTTCATATGTATACACAAAAGCAATTATTCTAGGAAATGCATACATATATTTTATCAGATTCATGGTAGGCTAGGAACCAAAATAGGCTATCACTGGCCTAAATAAATCAAGCAATTGAAAGTATATAGGATACTTTTTCTAGTAAGAGTTTAATAAAAATCAGATATAATGAAAGACAAGATTCAAACTTAAACAGTCTACAAACAAGTACAATTACTTTTTTGATGATATAAAAGTGTGCTTCCTCATAGGGAGTGTGTGTGAGGGAAAAAGGGGAAAACCTTCACCTTCTTCATCTTCCAAAGCAAAGGCATTTCAGCTGGGCCTTGTATAATTATAACCAGAGAATGGCTAAGTAGACATATAGAGGCTTAATCACAAGGAACAACAACAGCCTGTAATTATTGGAATCAAGAGTCTAGCAGCATTTAAACAGGCACAGTGATTTGAAAGAACATGTATCAGTTTGACTCAGGTAAAAAGAATCTCTTCCCCTTTGCTTAGAGTGAGCTTTGTTTCCAAATTTTACTTTTACCCAATTAAGAACTTTAAAATCCTTTAGAAAAATTTAGCAGCTTCTCCAGTCAGGTAATTAAAGTTTCATTTTGAGGCTTTCATAAGAGTTTTTGTCCTTATAAACCTAAAAAAGAAGTCCCCGAAGATATTAAATGGGACTTAACCTTTTAGGGATTTAATATTGAGACCCAGTTTCCTGTTTTCAAATCCTCAACTCTTTGAAAAGTTTTCACCATTAACCCTGAATTCAAAGGTGAACTCGATCATGCTAAAAATAAGATCCTTAAAAGTGACATTCTCTCCTTGGAATGCAAGCATCTTTGCCTAATTGTGTTAGTCTATGTTTATGCAAGACAATGTCCAGTATATTTAAAAAATAAATGATAGGTTTGTGCAAGGATGCATGTGCATTTGAGGTGTGTACAGGAAAGGGCACATGCATATGCAAAGGTGTAGGTGTGTACAAAAGTGTGAGTGCAGAGCATGTGCACCCAAGTGTGTGAATGTATGCCAAGATGTATGTGTGTGTGCATGCACACCTGTATGTGAACATATCTGATAAGGAAGAGATAAAAGTATATTGCTCCTTTGTTTTCTACTTACTTAAAAAAATGTTCAAGGAAGGTGAAAGACAGACTTCAGTGAAAACTGATATCCTATATCCATAAAGCAAACATAGTTCTATGATTTACCCACAATACCAACACACTCCCCATTCCAATTCTGAATAAAAGAAACCAGTAATTATTGCAAAGGAGCAGATGCAATGTCACTCCCAATGCTCATTTGACTCTATTAATTAAAATATAAAGTAATTTTTTAAAAACAAAATATTACTACTCATACATATTTTGGAATAAGATATCCTTTACTTAGAAAGCATAAACATTAATGTCAGAAAAGCAATAAAAGTTTCTAATATCTTCTATTTAAACTCATTTAATATTCTAGTATAACTGATATTGTAAAAGGATATCCACTAACACAGTAATGACAGATCACCAATTTAGCTGATGCAGAACAAACAGAAAGCTACCAACTCAAATGCTACCTAATCTGTAATAACATTACCCTTCAAGTAAAACAATGTGTTATTAATCCAAATAATCCTAAGTTTTTGTTCAGAAACATTCTTGCAATTTATGGTGTGTTCTTCTAAATTCCAAGTGCAAATTTACTTTATTCAGAATTTAATTAATAAACTTTGAAATAAGAATGTTGCCTGAAAAAGTCATAGAAAATTTAGTATGCTTTAAAATATCATCACAGATAATCATTGCCAGTCACTTCATTTTAAATAATACGTGAAACAGTAGCTTACGTCTATATAATATATTTGGGAATTCCAATTGGATACTAGGGAGTTGAATGCTCAGGGTTGAAATACATATCTGGTAAGCTGAATCTAATTCATGTCCATTGGTTTAAGTGACTTCACAATTTATGGGAAATCATGACTTGGTTCTTTTAATTAAGTGAAGAATTTTGCCATGAAAGTATTTCTCAAAAGAAATACATAAAACAGTTATGCCGGCACATAAAAAACATCGGTCCTGTGATTCTATCAGCATTGTTAAATAAATATTGTATGTAGCATACACCACTTACTTTCATTAAAAGCATATTCAAATCCTTCCAGGGTATCAGGAAAATCAAGAGGTGGTTCATCTTTTTTCATTAGTTCATCCAAATCTATCCTAGATAATAAATCTAGAAAAAAATGACAAGAAATTTCCTTATATTCATTTTCATAGTTAATAAATATCATATTTTAAGTTTCTTAAGTATTCTTTTGTTCTATTTTATTACTTTTATATGTTGCCATAACTGACAATACTATTAAATTTTTTAGTTTCCAGGGTGCTATATTATAATGAAGTACAATATCAACATAGCCCAAGCATTTTCAAAATTATAATCCTCAAAAGGATCACAAATCACATCCTAAGCACCACTATAGTAAATTATTAACTTCTTCACTTCAAAATATGCAGCTATTAATCTGTATTTTATTAATCTCCTTTTACAGTTTTAAAAGTTTCAGATATTAATATGACTTCTAAAAGGTCACTAAATTTTAAATATAAATGAAGCTACTGGTATGGATAAGAAAATTTATAGACCCAAATAGTGGCAATACAGCATATTATTTAATTTTAGGAGAAAATTACAGTATTTTAAAAAATGATAACTGAAAAATTGGTTAACACAAAGCAGTTTTTATTCTTCGCATTATTTGATTTTATATGATCAAGAAATTTGCCAAGGTTTTTTTATAAACATTTTGTTTTGGAATCATCTTAGATTTACAGAAAAGTTTAAATATAGTACAGATAGTATATGAATACCCTTCACTCAGTTTTTCCTGTCATTAACATCCTACATTACAACAGCACATTTGTCAAAAGGAAGAAACCAATGTTGGTACATTACTATCAACTAAGCCCAGTTATTATTATTCATCGTTTTTCCATATTGTCCATTTGCTATTCCAGGACTCCAGCCAGTATACTACACTACATGTAGTCATCATGTCTCCCCCATCTCCTCTGCTATGTGACTGTTTTGAGTCTTTGCTTTTTTTCTGTGGTATTGACTGTTTTAAGGAGTACTGATCGAGTATTTTATAGAGTGATCCTGGATTTAAATTTTAAATTTGTTTGTATTGTCTTTTGTGACTAAACTAGGGTTACAAGTTTTTAGAAAGAATGTCCTTCTCATCATATCACTGAGGTATAAATCTTCATCAGCTGATTAAGGTAGTGTTTGCCAGTCTTCTTCACAATGAAGCCAATGTTTTTCCCTTTTTACGATCTATTATTTTTTAAAATTTTTTATTGATTAAGGCATTACATATGTGTCCTTATTCCCCCGTTACCCCTCACCTCCCATTCATGACCCACCCCCCTGTTGTCTGTGTCCATTGATTAGGCTTATATGCATGAAATATAAGTTCTTTGGTCGATCTTACCCCCACCTTCCCCTACCTTCCCTGAGGTTTGACATTCTGATTGATGTTTCTCTATCTCTGGATCTATTTTTTGTTCAGCAGTTTATGTTGTTCATTATATTCCACAAATGAGTGAGATCATGTGATATTTATCTTTCTCTGCCTGGCTTATTTCACTTAGCATAATGCTCTCCATCTCCATCCATGTTGTTGCAAATGGTAAGAACTCCTTTTTTACCGCAGCGTAGTATTCCATTGTGTAGATGTACCACAGTTTTTTAATCCACTCATCTGCTGATGGGCACTTATGCTGTTTCCAAATCTTAGCTATGGTGAATTGTGCTGCTAAGTGACTAAGTCTAGCCCACTCTCAAAAGGGGAGAGGAGGAATTATGTTCTATCTCCTAGAGTAAAGAACATCTATAAACATTATTTGTAATTCTTTTGTATGGAAGTTTGTCTTTCTTCATCTATTTACATATTTATTTAATCATTTATTTGATATTTATTGTATATTTTGAGTTATAATTCAATACTACATCATTTACTTTGTTGCTCAAATTGTTAGACTGTTGGCCACTACAAGCTCTTTCTGCTAGCTCTCATATCCCTTTGACGATATGAGATTTCAACTTTTTGTTTTTGAGCATTTCATTACTTTTTGCTACTACAAGATAGATGCTCTAGGCCAGTGGTCGGCAAACTGTGGCTCTGTTGACTAATGAGTTTGCCAACCACTGACCTAGACTCTCGATTCCAATAATTACAGGCTGTTGTTGTTCCTTGTGATTAAGCCCCCAGCCCAGTGGTCAGCAAACTCATCAGTCAACAGAGCGGCAAACCACGGGTCTAGGCCTATCTTGTATTTTCCCTCCCCAGCCAAATCAGTGTGTCAGCAAGCATTTAATGCCATTTTTTTGGCTCATGTTATGGGGTGAGGCAAATTGCTCACTATAAGTAATCATAGAGTCATATCAAAACTCAGAAAAATAAAAAGATAAACTTCAAATTTGCTCAGTTCCAAAAAGCTAGTTTTTTGTGTGTTTTTTTAAGTTTAAGTTTTTTCATTCTAACTCTAGTTCCTGATGAGAAAAAGCTCCTTGGATATGTAGTAAAGCAACACCCGTCCCTTTTTCTTTAAAAGAAGTATTTCAGAAGTAACACTTTATTTCTGTTCTCACAGGGATATAACAAACCCATCTGTATGGTTCATCAAAATATGCTAGAGAAAAGTAAATTAGTCTGTCTACCTCAATTCTCTAATCTCTATAGGACATAAAGGTAAAAAACAAAAAACCTGCAAAAAATATCAGTGTTTGGTACTCTTCAAACTGCTATATCAAATAAACCTCAATTTACTCAAAAATATACCATCTTCAACATGCAAACATAAAAAATTTGCAAAGTCTCTAATAAAATTGAAATATTACAGAATATGCAGACCAAGCTGAAATATGCTGACAAATTTCTGATTCATTAGTAAAGTTTGTGAAAACCATGTAATCTGTACAGAGCTGAGTAAAACAGGACAGTTTTTAATGTCAAAAATTGGCTTGAAGTAGCTAGAAAATTCTCACTTTCCTTCCCATGAGTTGAAGTTTTGGGGCAAAATCAGATTCCTTCTCTTTACAGTCATTTCCACAGCACAAAAGCTAGAAACCTTTTAAGCAGGCACATAGAAACCAGTCAATATATAAGCAGACGTATTATGTCTAATAGCCATTTTCTCTATCAGGTTAGAACCTAAAGTGACACCTAACATCTATATATCATTTTAAAGATTTCACATACCTTATTTGATCATCACAATCCTATAAAATAGTAGTACGTATTATCCTCACTGTTTTTTAGCTCACAAAAGTAAAACTGCTTGTCCAAAATTATACCTTAACTAGTGACACGGTGCACAGGTTCATGCACATTGAAAGGAAATAAATTAGAAGATGGCCAGCAGAACGGGGCTGGGTGAGATGGGCCGGACATGTCCTGGAGCTAACCTCCCATGGTCCCTCCCCAGTGTCTGCAGAGTGAGCGGGGTCCCTCCAGCAGGTGGGGTCCCTCAGCCTGCCCTGCGGGGATCAGGCCAAAACTGGCTTTCTGACATCCCCTGAGGGGTTCCAGAGTGCGAGAGGGCACTCTGCAAAGTTGCTGTCGTACAGGGTATGGAACGCAAATGCTAGTGTGCTGTAAACCAGATTCGGGGCCAACAGAGCCCCAGCAACAACATAACCCACGGCTGAAGGTGGAATCATGCAGCCCAGTGAGGAATCGGGCTCCCTCTTCTCTGGTTTTGGGGTGCATCACCCAAGAACCGCTACTGTCAATTCATTACAGCTTGGCAACTCCTGTGTTGAGCATCTGCTTCCAGGTGGTCAGTGCGCATCTTAGTGACCAATCAATCGGACACTTAGCATATTAGCCTTTTATATACACTGAGTGGCCAGATTATTATGACCACCTGACGTTTGTAGGCAAATTAGCCATACACTGCATTATATGGGATATGGAAGCCAAAGGCCTGTTCAAACACCTTTGCTGTCTGCAGTTACCAAGATAAAATGTCTCCAATTCGCACAGGAACACAAGAATTGGACAGTCAAGCATTGGAAAAAGTCATGTGGTCCGATGAATCACGTTTCCAGTTGCATCATGCAGATGGCAGAGTGGGAATTTGGTGGAAACAGCATGAAAGCATGCACCCCACATGAATGAGTACAACCCTTCAAGCTGGTGGGGGCAGTGTTATGGTTTGGGGCATGTTTTCCTGGCATGATTTGGGCCCTTTAATTCGTGTGGAACAACGTCTGAATAGCACAACATACCTAAGTATCGTTGCTGATCAAGTTCATCCTATCATGTTGATGGCATATCCCAATGGAGATGGATTCTTCCAACAAGACAATGCGCCATGCCAGGGTGCTCGTATTGTGCAGGAGTGGTTTCAAGAACATGAGGGAGACTTTATCTTACTTAGGTGGCCCCCACAATCACCAGATCTCAATCCAATTGAGCATTTGTGGGACGAAGTTAAAAGAGCCATCAGGCAACTGGTTCCACAACCAACAAATCTCACAGAACTGGACTATTCATCAGGCATGGTGTCAGATTCCTCGCATCTCCTTTCGAGTCAATGCCAAGAAGAAACTCGTGGAGTCAATAAGAATCGCTGCAGTAATGAAGGCAAAAGGTGGCCCAACAAAGTACTGATGGGGTGGTCATAATAATCTGGCCACTCAGTGTACATATACTAGAGGACCGGTGCACGAAATTCATGCATTGGGGCAAGGGGGTCCCTCAGCCCGGCCTGCACCTCTCGCAATCTGGGACCCCTCAGGGTTGTCCGACTGCCCGTTTAGGCCCAATCCCTGCAGGGTTTAGGCCCTGAAGGATTGGACCTAAACAGGCAGTCAGACAACTCTCTCGCAATCCAGGACTGCTGGCTCCCAACCACTCAACTGCCTGATCAACCCTAACCACTTGCCTGCCTGCCTGATTCGCCCCTCACTGCCTCTGACTCGGCCCCCGCCATCACGGCTTCGACCAGAAGGATGGCCGGAAGGTTGTTCGGCTGTCCGGTCTAATTAGCATATTATGCTTTTATTATTATAGATAGTAAGTGGGCTTAGTAAAATAAATGTGTTTCCCAATACCTAACTTAGTGCTCTTTCAAAATCACCATTTAGGGGGAGAAACCAAGATGGCGGCATAGGTAAACACCTAAACTGCTGCCTCGCACAACAATATCAAAACTACAGCTAAAAGACAAAACAGACCCATCCAGAACCACAGGAAAGCTGGCTAAGTGGAAATTCAACAACTAGAAGAGGAAAGCACATTGAAACTCAGAGCTACAAAAGGCTGAAGTATGGAAGCTTGCACGCGGAGAGGAAGGGCAGCTGTGTGCACAGGCGGCTGAGTGCGTGGCTGGCTTTCTAAAGCAGGAGGGAGAAGGAAACTCCCGAATGCACTGAACTCCAGTCCCAGACGAGATACTGGGAAACCAGACTCATTCAGGGGGAATCTGGACTGTGAGGAAAAAGAAAGCACACTGAGACTTGGGAGCTGCGGAAGGCAGAGGTCTGGAGGCGCGCACGCGCAGAGAGAGGACTGACTGCTGAACGCATGGGAGGCTGAGTGCGCGGCTGGCTTTCTAAAGCAGGAGGGAGACAGAAGCTCCCGACTGCGTTGAACTCCAGTTCCAGGCAAGTTTCTGGGAGCCCCGACTCATTCGGGGAGAAACTGGACTGTCTGACAGCAGGCGAAACTCGAGCACCGTTTTCTCTCAGAGATGCTTGCAGCGATTACTGAGGGACACTGAGACCCAGGGGCCACATACGGCAGGGCTGACGGGAAGCCAAGACTGTCTGCTCCACTCTGAGTCTCTGCCCCATCCAAGCTGAGCACAGAGGCTTTTGCAATTTTTCAAGTCTTGTCTCATAAGTATGTCTCCAGCACAGAAGTTCTCCCAGCATAGACACAGCTGATCCTCACAGCCAATTGGCCTAGAGATCAATTCCTCCCAGTGATACCAACAACAATCAAGACTTAACTACAACAAGGCTGTGCACACAGTCCACAAAGGGGTGCACCAAAAGTGTCCACCTCAGGTAACTGGGGGAGGCTGAGCCACTGGGCCCTATAGGACACCTAGCACACAAAGCTACATTACCAACTCAGGGAAGCAGTGAAAATGCGGAGACAAAGAAACAGATCACAAATGAAAGAAATGGAGGAAAGCAAAAGTCTGGATATAGAGTTCCAAACCACGGTTATAAGGTTTTTCAAGAATTTCCTAGAAAATGCCAATAAATTTAGCGAGACCCTCAAGGATATGAAAAAGGACCAACTAGAAATTAAACATACACCGAGTGAAATAAAAAATATTATACAGAGACCTAACAGCAGACTAGAGGAACGCAAGAATCAAGTCAAAGATTTGAAATACAAAGAAGCAAAAAACACTCAACTGGAAAAGAAAAAAGAATCCAAAAATATGAAGATAGTGTAAGGAACCTCTGGGACAACCTCAAGCGTACCAACATCAGAATTATGGGGGTGCCAGAAGAAGAGAGAGAGCAAGATACTGGAAACCTATTTGAAGAAATAATGACCGAAAACTTCCCCCACCTGGTGAAAGAAATAGACTTACAAGTCCAGGAAGCACACAGAACCCCAAACAAAAAGAATCCAAAGAGAAACACACCAAGACACATCATAATTAAAATGCCAAGAGCAAAAGACAGAGAGAGAATATTAAAAGCAGCAAGAGAAAAACAGTTAATTACCTACAAGGGAGCACCCATAGGACTGTTAGCTGATTTCGCAACAGAAGCTATGCAGGCCAGAAGGGAGTGGCAAGAAATCTACAAAGTGATGAATAACAAGAACCTACAACCAAGATTACTCTACCCAGCAAAGCTATCATTCAGAATTGAAGGGCAGATAAAGAGCTTCACAGATAAGAAAAAGCTAAAGGAGTTCATCACCACCAAACCAGTATTATATGAAATGCTGAAAGGTATTCTTTAAGAAGAGGAAGAAGATAAAGGTAAAGATAAAAATTATGAACAACTAATACACGTCTATCAAGTGAATCTAAAAATCAAGTGAATTAAAAATCTGATGAACAGAATAAACTGGTGAATATATGAGAATCAGGGGCATAGAAAGGGAGTGGACTGACAATTCTCAGGGGGAAGGGGGTGTGGGAGATGCAGGAAGGGACTGGACAAAAATCATACACCTATGGATGAGGACAGTTGGGGGAGGTAAGGGCAGAGGGTGGGGTGGGAACCGGATGGAGGGGAGCTTTGGGGGAAAAAAGAGGAACAATTGTAATAACCTGAACAATAAAGATTTATTAAATTTAAAATAAATAAATAAATTTTAATCCATAGTTTAAAAAAATCACCATTTATTCTATGTGCCATATCGACTCTAAAATATTCTCCCCCTCCCTTCATTGCCTTATAAAGATAAATAGTTATACATACAGAAATATGCTTTTACTTTGCTCAAAATGTTCCTTTGAATGATAAAATGAACAACTAAATAAAGAGGCATTCCTCAAACTTCTCTGTCCACTAGAGAAGCAGATATATTTTTTATTTCATTAACATTAAGGAAACACAAAGGTGAAATCTTCCAGAAGCTATAATGATTGATCTCAGAGTCCTGTGGGCCTCCACTGGGTTTACCCTAAAAGAGCAGGGTAGTCCTCATAGTGGCATTCCTGAACACAGACTACTCTTCATACAACCAAAGCAATGTCGGAAAGCATCAAATGATGAATTCTGATTTTATTGGAATTGAATTGATCTGGAACGGAATTGTCAGAGACTATTTTTCTGCTTTGTAAAAAGAAACCAATATTGTATAACTGTATTTTACACACAGAGACTAATTCCATAGAATTAGGTAAAATTCAAGCATAATAAAACATTTACATTGAAAATCTCTTCAATCACCTATAAAATACAGTACAAGTAAACCCATATAACCTACTAAACATGCATCAGATGTGACAGAACTGATTTTTTTCTAAAACATGTCTCTGGTGATTAAAATGATTCAGCAACTAGAATTCTAAACTTCAACTAAGCATATGCAATAACTGGATAAAAATACCATTTGATACCCAAAGGACTTGAAAACAGATACTCAAACAAACGTTTGTACATTATGTTCATAGAAGCATTATTCACAATAGCCAAAAGGTGAAAACAACCCAAGCTGAATGGTGTGGTGATTAATTTTATGTGTCAACTTGACTGGGTCATGGGGTGCCAACATATTTGGTTAAATATTATTCTGAGTACTAGTATCTTTGTGAAGGTGGTTCTGAATAAGATTAACATTTGAATCTATAGATTGAGTAAAGCAAATTGCCTCCCTCCTATTTGGATGAAGATCATCTGATCCATTGAAGGTCTGAATAGAACAAAAACTTATACAAACAGAAATCCAGGGAACATGTGTGGGAATGAATATTAAGGGTGTAGGATAATCATGGAAGGAATAATCAGGTCATATTTATTGATAAAGGCTTACCAAGCACAGATTCTGTATTTAATGCTGCAGCTTGGAGAGTTAGGAAGGGCTCTAACAGTTTGTTTGATTGGTTGGCTTAAACATGAGCCAAAAAGCTGGCCCACAGTGAGTGGATTTGTTATGGTTTAATGTAGAGGAAGCAATTCAAAGGTTTAGGGAGATAGGAATATTAAAGTGGATTTATCATTGAAGATCTACTCACTCACCCTGGAAGGGTCCACAAGACATACCTTAAGCCACTACAATGAGAAATAAATCTGTGAGGAGAACCCTGGAATCCTTAAAAAGCTATGTGATGACTTCTTTTATGCTAGACCTTACAGTGGGAATTAAAGTCACTGAATTAAGAAACATAAATGCAATGGGAGTAATTGGTTCCTAGGGTGGCAGCAGCCAAGTGGGATCACTCTACCACCAAAGGCAAGGTGGGCTTGGTTACCGTAATGAACAGCAATCATAATAATCTGACACACAGACCTATGGCATTGGCTAGTTGAGTATGTTGTTCCTAGAAATAAGACAGGAAGCCTGCTAAATTCTTACTTGATATGTACCAGTATAAGCAGAAAAGTTCTGGCTCAAATGAACAAAAGCCTAACCTAAATCAAAAACAGTCATAATCAGTTCCCAGACTTAAGCCAGTGTACAGACCCAGAACCTCTTGGGAGGAGGCCCTCTTAAAGAATGACCTTAAGGAATGACCCAGGTACACTGCCAAAAATTTCACTGTTAAGCTTTCTCC
The DNA here is from genome assembly GCA_026230045.1 of Corynorhinus townsendii. Classification (NCBI taxonomy): domain Eukaryota; kingdom Metazoa; phylum Chordata; class Mammalia; order Chiroptera; family Vespertilionidae; genus Corynorhinus; species Corynorhinus townsendii. Next base: position 27,602,916 of record JAPDVU010000012.1, read on the forward strand.
CATCCTCCCCCAAAGGGAACAATGGCCTTTTACCAGGATAACTGCACTGGGGAAAAGAAATAACCAGACCTTTCAGAGACTTATGGACACTGGCTCTGAAATGAAGCTGATTCCAGGAAACCCAAAAGGTCACTGTGATTCATCACCAGAGTAGGGGTTGATGGAGGACAGGTGTTTAATGGAGTTTTAGCTCAGATTCATCTCACAGTGGGTTCCTAAACTCACTGTGATTATTTCCCCAGTTCCAGAATCATTATTTGACAGAATCCCCACATTGTTTCCCTGATCTGTAGAATTAAGGCTATTGCAGGAAAGGCCAAGTGAAAGCCCCTAAACTGTCTTTACCTAGGACAAATAAACAAAAGAAGTATGACTTTCCTGGGACTACAGAGATTAATGCCACCATCAAGGACTTGAAGAATGCAAGGGTGGTGATTCCTATTACATCCCCACTCAATTCACCTATCTGGACTGACCAGAAGACAGATGGAACTTAGAGAATGACAGTGAATCATCGTTAAGCTTAAACAGATGGTGACTTCAAATGTATCTTCTATACTAGATGTAATTTCATTGCTTGAGCAAATTAATACATCCCTGGAACCTGGTATGCAACTATTGATCTGGCAAATGCCTTTTTTTCCATTTCTGTCAATAACACCAACTAGAACACTTTGCTTTCAGTTGGCAAGACCAGCAACATACCTTTGCTGTCCTACTTCAGGAATATATTGACCCTCCAGTTGTAAGTCATAATTTAGTTTCCTTGATCTTGATCACCTTTACCTTCAAAATGATTATCACTCTGGTCCAATACATTAATGCCATTATACTGATTGGACCTAGTAAGCAAGAAGTAACAATCTAGAATTACTGGCAAGACATTTGCGTGTCAGAGGGTGAGAAATAAATCTGACAAAAATTCTGGGGCTTTCTACTCCAGTCTAATTTCTAGGGGTCGGATGATGTGGGTCATGCCAACATATCTCTGCTAAAGTGAAGGATAAGTTGTTGCAACTGGCCTTTCCTACAAACTAAAAAGAGGCACAATGCCTAGCAGGTATCTTTGGACGTTGAAGGCAACATAGTCCTCATTGGGTGTTACCCTGGTCCATTTAACCAAAATGTTGCTACTTTTGAGTGGAGCCCAGAATAAGAGAAAGCTCTGCAGCTGGGTGTATTGCTCTGCTACTTGAGCCATATAAGCCAGCAGATCCAATGGTGTCAGTGGCAGATCAGGACGCTGTCTGAAAACTTTGGCAGAGGCCTCTTGATGAATCAAAGCATAGCCTTTAAGGATTTGGGGGCAAAATCCTGACATCCACTGTAAGGTAACTATTCTCCTTTTAAGAAACAGCTGTTAGTCTGCTACTGGGCCTTTGTAGAGACTTAATGCTTAATCATGGGCTACCAACTTATCATGTAATCTCAGCTGCCCATCATAAACTTGGTGGGTTAGCTGACCCACCAAGTCATAAAGTTGGGTGTGCAAACCAGCACTCCATTATCAAATGGAAGTGATATATATGTGACCAGGACTGCGCAGGGCCTAAAGGCAAAAGTAAGTTAAAACGAAGAAGAGGCCCAAATGCCTAGGGTCGCCAACTCCTACTGCACTGCTTTTTATCTACCAGCATGAATTCGTTGTGGAAAGTTCCTACCATCAACTGGCTTCCTACCCAAAGTCAGGTCTGGTTTATAGGTAGCTCTGTAGGATATTCAAGCACCACTCAAAAGTGTACAGCTGAAACACTAGAGCCCCTTTATAAGACACCCCTGAAGGACAGTAATGAAGGGAAATCCTCCCAGTGAGCAGAACTGAGAGCTGTGCACCTGGCTTTTATTTGCTTAGAAAAAGATATGGCCAGACATGTGAGTATATATTGATTCATATTCTGTGGCCAATGGTTTGGCTGGATGGTCAGGAACTTGAATGAAAATGATTGGAAAATTGGTGACAAAGAAATATGGAGAAGAGGTATGTGAACAGACATCTCTGAATGGGCAACAAATTTAAAGATATTTCTTTCCAAAGTGAATGTTCAATAAAATATTTTAAAAATTAAGTGGCTAGGGTGATCCATGCTACAGTCATTCTATTTCCCCAGCCACCTGTTATAGCCAGTATTCATAGGTCTAGAAATAAAGGGTGAATAATGGGAGTGGCACCACTCTCTATTACCACAATTCTACAGGGGAAAAAAAATGTCCACTCTGACTATTCTTACTCAAAATAGTAGTGGAAGTCGTAACCAGCACAAAAAATAAAAAAATTTAAAAAAAGACATATAGATTGGCAAGGAAGAAATAAAACTGTCTAATTTGTAAATGACAAAGAAAAGCCCAAGGAATCAACCAAAACAACTTATCATTCTATCTAATAAAAGAGTAATATGCAAATTGACCATACCTCTGCTACACCCACAAGCCATGCCCACCAGCCAATCAGGCGTGAGTATGCAAATTAACCCAACCAAGATGGCTGCAGCCATGGAGCTGCAGCAAGCAGGAGGCTTGGGTTTCCCTGGCAATGGAGGAAGCAAAGCTTCCCTGCCACCCTGGCCAGCCCAGGCCTCCACTCAAGGCTACCAAGTTTCAATTATAGAAGATAAATAAATCCCAACAAAAATGGCAGCAGCCACAGAGCTGGAGAGAGCAGAATACTTGAGTTGCCCCCGGAGATGGAGGAAGCCAAGCTCCCACAGCTCTGACCTGCCTTGGCCTCCGCTACGAAGTTTCAATTATAGAAGATAAATAAATCCCAACAAAAATGGCTGCGGCCACGGAGCAAGCAGGAGGCTTCGGTTTCCCCCGCCATGGAGGAAGTCAAGTCAAGCTCCCTGCACACCCTGGCCAGCCCAGGCCTCCGTTGAAGGCTACAAAGTTTCAATTATAGAAGATAAATTAATCCCAGATAGCAGAGCCTCTGCTTGGGTGGGGGAGGGGGGGAGGAGGAGGGCGTGGCCGGCCTGCAAACCACCACAGGCCCCTCGCCCAGGCCACCCATGCCCCAAGGGAACCCCCACCCTGATCTGGGACACCCTTCAGGGCAAACCAGCTGGCCCCCACCCATGCACCAGGCCTCTATCCTATCTAATAAAAGAGTAATATGCAGATTGACCATCATTCCAACACACAAGATGGCTGCCCCCATGTGGCCAAAGATGGCTGCCCCCAAATGGACACAAGATGGCCACCACAAGATGGCCAGCAGGGGAGGGCAGTTGGGAGGGACCAGGCCTGAAAGGGAGGGCAGTTGTGGGCAATCAAGCCTGCAGGGGAGGGCAGTTAGGGGTGACCAGGCTGGCAGAGGAGGGAAGTTGGGGGTGACCCCAGGCCTGCAGGGAAGAGCAGCTGGGGGGGAGGGGGGGCCAGGCCTGCAGGGGAGGGCAGTTAGGGGCAATCAGGCTGGCAGGGGAGCAGTTAGACATCAATCAGGCTGGCAGGGTAGTGGTTAGGGGGTGATCAGGCTGGCAGGTGGAAGCAGTTAGGGGCAATCAGGAAGGCAAGTAGGAGAGCAGCTGGGAGCCAGCAGTCCTGATTGTGAGAGGGATGTCCGACTGCCCGTTTAGGGTCGATCCTACCTGGATCGGGCCTAAACGGGCAGTCGGACATCCCTTGAAGGGTCCCAGATTGGAGAGGATGCAGGCTGGGCTGAGGGACACACACCCTCGTGCACGAATTTTGTGCACTGGGCCTCTAATCATAATAATAAAAGGCCAAGAGGCGTAAGGACCAAACAACCAGTCACCATGAGGTGCATGGAGCCCCCCTCGGGTCCTCCCCCACAGCCCACAAGCTCCAATTGCAGGAAGGCTGGAGGCCAGCGGGTGAGTGGACGCAGCTGTGAACCTGGCTGCAAGCATGGCGGAGCAGCAGATGGGTGGGCAGGGCATGCGCAAGTGGGCAGGGCTACACGATATCGCACCCTGGAACTAATAAGTGACATCAGCGAAGTCAAAAGATATAACATCAACACACAAAACTTAATTATATTTCCATAAACTATCAATAAACTGAAAATAAAAACACAACACAATTTATAATCATTCTAAAGAATTAAAACTTAAGTATAAATCTAATAACAAGTGTATAAGACTTACATGTAAAAAATTATAAAATGCTGAAGAAGAAAAACAAAGATCTAAATACATGAGACAGGCCATGTTAATGAAATTAGCTTCTCCCCACATTCAACTATAGATTTAAATATAGTTTTTAACAATAAGTTAAAAAAAATTGTTTAGATATAGACCATTTTACTTTAAAACTTATATGACAAGACAAAGACCTAAGATAGCTAAATAATTTTGAAAAAAATGAAGTAGAAAGAACCACCCTACTCAATTTTAAAACTTACCCAGTTTGGCTCAGCGGATAGAGCATTGACCTGTATTCCACAGGGTCCCAGGTTTGATTTTGGTCAAGGGCAGGTACCTTGGATGCAAGGTTCCTCCCTGGCACAGGCCCTGATCGGGGCACATGCAGGAGGCAACCAATCGATGTGCTTCTCTCACATTAATGTTTCTCTCTGTCTTTCCCTCTCTCTTCCACTCTCTCTAAAGATCAATGGAAAAATATCCTTGGGTGAGGATTAACAAAAAACAAACAAACAAAAAACTTACTATATAGTATAGTAACAAAGAGAGTGTAGTATTGGAGAAAAGATTGAAAAAGATCATGGAACAGAAAAGAGAAGTCCAAAATAAGCCTCCCCAAATATGCCTAATTCATTTTTTTTTAATCTTCACCCAAAGATATTTTTTACCCATTGATTTTTAGAGAGTGGAAGGGAGGGAGAGAGAGAGGAAAAAAAAACCAAAAAACATCAGTACCAACATGAGACACATTGATCGGTTTCCTCCCACATGCATCCCGACCAGAGTCAGGGAACAAACCTGCAACTGAGTTACATGCCCTTGACCAGGAATCAAGCCTTTGGCCAGGAATCAAACCTGCAACCATACCCAAATCATTTTTGAGAAAGGTCAAGAAGTAATTCAATGGTGAAAAGGTAGTCTTTTTCACAAATGATGCTGGCACAACTCAGTATTAGTAGCCAGAAAAATTAATAATAGCCCGGCCAGTGAAGCTGAGTGGCTGAGTGTGGACCTATGAACCAGGAGGTCATGGTTCAATTCCTGGTCAAGGCACATGCCCGGGGTTTCGGGCTTGATCCCCAGTAGGGGACAAGCAAGAGGCAGTCGATCAATGATTCTCTCTCATCATTAATGTTTCTATGTCTCTCTCCCTCTACCTTCTTCCTAAAATCAATAAAAATATATTTTAAAATTTTAATAATAAAGGTTGACCTAAGTCTCACAACTTATATAAAAATTAATTCAAAATGAATATTTTTAATGTAAAATCTAAAACTAAAAAACTTTAAATCATTTTTAACACCCTCTACTGAGATACCCAAGATGTGTGTTTTCCCAGGTGGCAATGAGTAATAAACTCAGTTCATTCAACTACCGATGTGTTCCTAGTGGTCTCTGGTTCTAGGTCTATGACAAGTCTCAGAAGTGATTACTTCAAAAAGGCTAAATATACTACCAAACAGGTTTAAAAAGAAAAACATAGGAGAAACTCTTCATGAACTAGGGCTAGGCAAAAAGTTCTTAAACATGGCATCTAAGGCATAATCCATATAAGAAAAAAACTGATAAATAGAACTGTTTTAGATATAAAATGTTATCTAGCTTGCAAATTTGTTCTCAAATATACTGTCCTATATATTTGTCATTTTATTTTCTAATATATCCAATCTGACTTCTTCATTAATCATTATCAGCTCGTGTGTACTAAGCCTTCTTATTCATATTATACAATGAAGAAAAAGTTTCAATTAAGCAACTTTCAGGAAAAAAAATCTGAGTTTGTATCCAGACAGTTCCATTTTTAGAAAACTATTCATGTTCTTTTAATGTCACCATACTACCTCCAAACTCCGTAAAATCAACCTGAACTCATATATACTGCTGGTGTAAGTATAAATTGGAACACCAAATTTTCACATTACCATGTAAGGTTGAAGATGCTCAAAATCTATCTATGTGGAAACCCAGGAAATCTATTTTTCTGAGTGTACTGGTCATTCCAGAAGCATACAAGCATGCAGTAAAACTTTCCAGAGGGTTGACTACAGCTGTCTCCAATTCTCTCTTCTATTCTCTACAGAGAATTCTCTAACATGCTTTCATTTCCAACAATTCGTTGAAACAGCTTTTTGTGAAGATTACCAATGATGTCCACACTGTCAAATCCAAAAGTATATTCTCAGTCCACATCTAGCCTGACTCATGATCATGACTAAATTAATTATTCCCATAATCTTCATTTAAAGTTCAGGACCTCTCTCTTGCTCCTGGTTCTCAGCCTATCTTACTAGAAATTCATTTTCAGCCCCTTTAGCGGGTTTCTCCTTATCTTCCTGACCCTAAGGTTGAGATGCCCCAGGGTTGAATCTTCAGATGTGTTCTCTTTTCTGGCTACACTGACATTCTTGGTGATCTCAATCATGATCATAACTTTAAATATTATCTCTACATTAATGATTCCCAAAACTATTATTCTAACCCACATGCTCTCCCATACTCCACACTCAACTTCTCCACCTTCATGTTTAAGGGGCATCTAAGTTTAATACATATAAAAGCTAACTCTTATTTCCCACTACCACTGCCACCAGCTTTTCCCAGTTTCCTTAATATAATTAATGGCACCTATTTTAAAGCTATTTAGGCCAAGAGCCTTCAAAGTTACCTTTGTTTTTTTACATCTCATGTCTAATCCAATCCAACAACAAATTCTGTCTGTCATGTCATCTCTTCCTTCAAAACATAACCAGAATCTGTCCATTCTTTATCATCCTAATCAAAGACTTCACATTTGTGAGAAGAAAGCAATGGAAAGCCATTTTCCACTTTTGTAGATAAGGGCTAGTTACACCATCCCTTTGATAGAGCATTTGCTTTAAAAGCAGGGACAAGGTGAGTCAACTGGTTGCTTTATCCTATGTAAGCTTTAGGATTTCATGAAGAGATAAAAGGAGACAGTAAAAGAGATTCTTGAGGTATCTTTATCATCCAGCCTAGCATTGCAGGGTAGGACAGCTAGATATTCAGAGAAGTGGCCAAAACCAAGACAGTCTGGTACATATTCAGCTGGAGCATCTCCTACAAAGCATCTTGAAGACCAAATAGACTCTATGCTGAATCAAGTAAAAGAGACCTTTTTTTTTTATTGTCTAAAGTTTTACATATGTTTCCTTTTTCCCCAATTGACCCCCACCCCACCTCCACCCCCAGCCATCCCACAAAAGGGAATTTTATCAGCTGGCATAGTTGGCATCTCAACATTTAAAAAACCCAAAATATATTTTTTCTACTACTAAGCAAAGTAACTCTGAGACCTTGCACAAATTACTTAGATAATCTGATCTTGGGCAAGTCACTAGACAGTGAGACTGAAATATATGATAATAAAGAAAAGTTATAGGTCCATAATGAATACTTTTTTTAGAGATAAAATTATTTTAGATAGCAGGTTTGTGTTTTTTTTAGTCTAGAACTCAAAAATTGCAAAAAATGTCTAAGGCAGATTCCTTCTGAGATGTTAACATGAAGGGCCTCTCAGAATATATCCTTCATGCCAATGCCACAAAAATAAAATGCAGAATTAGGCAGATCACTATCCTAAATTAGTATGACATTGAGAACAACAAAAATATGATAATGGCACTACCTATAGTGTTAGTTTTACCATAAATTTATATGGCCTTGAGTAATAAAAGCATTAAGAATTCTGACTGTAAAATTACATGATTCTATGATTTATTTGCTGAGTACAGACTATATCTCAGACACTGAAATAGTTGCTGTAGGGACACAAATAATTACAAATAGATTAAGTATATATTGTTTTTATTTTAGAATTGAAATGAACAGCAGGTCACCTAAATATTCCTATACCTTCATCAGCCACAATGAATATATCCTAAAAAAGCAATTTAAGTATGTACCTTTCAATGCTGTAGTCTTTTCTTTTTCATCTGGACCTCCCTGCTGGATTTGTGCCATGCTTATCCAAATTGGGCACAAAATTAAAGAGCTCAAGGAAATAGACATCAATCTTCAGAAGACAGTCTAGAATGAATGAAAGCAATAAATTAAGCTCTACTCAATTCTGCCTACTCCATGAGAACTTCCTTGATCCTCCCAGTTGAGATTAATCTCTCTGTCCTGATTTTCCACCGTACTTTGTTGATGTCTATACTATATCCTCATCAAAGGCTGCCTTGAACTGTAGTTATTTATATATTTGTCTAGGTCAGCTAAAAGATTACAAGCACCAGGACAGAGGTATCAAGTTTTTTCATCATTATATCTCTCATGTCACAAAACACAATACCTGATAGTACATACAGATACCTAATGTTGCTGAATTGAACTTAGCTAACCTTACTAGTTTTAGTTCTTTATCATCTAACTAAAGGTGCATGAATTCGTGCACGGGTGGGGTCCCTCCGCCTGGCCAGCAATGGGGGCCACAGGAGGTTGGCCGGTGGGAGGAGGGGCCACGGGAGGTTGGCTTTGGGAGTACACTGACCACCAGGGGGCAGCTCTGCGTTGAGCATCTGCCCCCTGATGGTCAGTGCGCATCATAGCAGTCACCCAGTTGTTCGGTCGCTTAGGCCTTTATATACATAGAGACTTAAAAATATCTCCAAGTAGTTTCAAAAACTAACCTACTTTTAAGATAAATTGTAAGCATATGCTATCTATAAGGTCAGAATGTCTCCTCCTGGAACATGCAGATAGTCAAAATGAGAAAAATACATAAATCCAAAAAGTAGCTATAAATTAAATCTAATGTAATTAGAAAGCATCTCTAAAAGGAAAAAAATAGCCCTTTTAATAATGAAACTATGGAAACTAAAGTGTCCTGCGATAGAGGACGGGATAAAGAAGATGTGGTACATATATACATTGGAGTACTACCCAACCATAATAAAAGATGAAATACTGCCATTTGCAACAACATGAATGGACCCTGAGAATATTAGGCTAAGCAATGTAAGTCAGTCAGAAAAGGTTCAGAACCATATGATTGCACTCATATGTGGAATATAAAACTGGAACTCATAGATGGACAACAAAATGGTGGTTACCAGAGGGAAGGGGGGGTAAGAGGGTAGGTAGGAAAGAGAAAAGGAGACCAAATATATGGTGATGGAAGATGATTTAACTTTGGGTGGTGGGCACACTATGGAATATACAGATTATGTGTCATAGAAATCGACACGTGAAACCTATATAATCTTAATAACCAATACATTTGGTTAATCTTATTACCCCAATAAATTTAATTGTTACATTCAATGTCTGGAAACCATAATCTACAAATGGCAGTCCAGTGAACAATCCTATCTAGTAAAAGAGTAATATGCAAATTAACCATCACTCTGCCACACCCACAAGCCAATCAAGAGCGAGTATGCAAATTAACCTAACCAAGATGGCTGCGGCCACAGAGAGAGCAGGAGAGAGGCTTGGGTTTCCCTGGCGATGGAGGAAGCCAAGCTTTCCCCACACTCTGGCTAGCTCAGGCCTCCGCTTAAGGCTACAAAGTTTCAATTATAGAAGATAAATTAATGCCAACAAAAATGGCGGCAGCCATGGAGCCTGAGAGAGCAGGAGGCTAGGGTTACCCCTGGGTGATGGAGGAAGACAAGTTTCTGCAGCCCTGGCCTGCTTTGGCCTCTGCTCTAAGCTACAAAGTTTCAACTATAGAAGATCAATAAATCCCAGATACCAGGACCTCCACTTGGGTCACTGGGGGGCATGGCGGGCCTGCAAACCACCACAGGCCCTTTGCCCAGGCCACCCCATGCGCCAAGGGAACCCCCACCCTGATCCAGGACACCCTTCATGGCAAACCAGCTGGCCCCCACCCATGCACCAGGCCTCTATCCTATCTAATAAAAGAGTAATATGCAGATTGACCATAACTCCAACACACAAGATGGCTGCCCCCATGTGGTCAAAGATCCTGCCCCCATGTGGCCACAAGATGGCCAGTAGGGGAGGGCAATTGGGAGGGACCAGGCCTGCAAGGGAGGGCAGTTGGGGGTGATCAAGCCTGCAGGGGAGGGCAGTTGGGGAGAGGACCAGGCCGGTAGAGGAGGGACGTTGAGGGCAAACAGGCTGGCAGGGGAGCAGTTAGACATCAATCAGGCTGGCAGGGGAGTCGTTAGGGGGTGATCAGGCTGGCAAGCAGAAGCGGTTAGGGGCAATCAGGAAGGCAGGCAGGCGAGCAGTTGGGAGCCAGCAGTCCTGGATTGTGAGAGGGATGTCTGACTGCCCGTTTAGACCCGATCCCAGTGGGACATCACTCAAGGAGTCCCAGATTGGAGAGGGTGCAGGCTGGGCTGAAGGACACTGCCGCGCCCCCAACCCCCCCTCCCCCCGTGCACGAATTTCGTGCACCAGGCCTCTAGTAATAATATAAAATTATGATTTATCAAAGTCTAATTTTGCACTTAAACTATAGATAGCTTTTCCCAGGGTTTCCGTGAACAGTAAAAAAGAACAACCCACTATTCCTAAATTAAGAGAAAAAACTGCAACACATACAATGGAAAAATTAAACTAATTTAGTCAATCCATAACTGTTAATAAAATCATATAAAAACTACATTCATGACAATAACAAAATAAGACCGAATATTCCTCTGATTGAGGAACCCAATTGATTTGCTACCACTAAGCAAACCCCCATTTCCATTCAATGGTACATTTTATAATTATCTTTAAAAACTGAGTCATTTTCATAGTTAGCAGAGTGCAGCAATAACTACAATGAATGTAAGACTACTTTTGACTGAGAAAGCTTTTTTACTTAACATGAAAGTATTTTTCTGCTGTGAATACTTGACTTAAAATTCTCTAAGTTCTATATGAATAAAATGTGTCTATATTTTCTTAAAGAACATATTCTAGTCTATAGGATGGGAAATTTACAAAATATGAGGGTGCAAATGGTTAGTCAAATAAGACATGGCCATGGCCATGGCCCAAGTGGGGACTTACTCTCTAGCTGCCAAATCAAACTGCCAAATAACCACAAGTAAAATATATGAGACTTAGACTTATAGTTAAACATCATTATAAAAAAGCAATATTGTAAGGGCTATTTATATCTGAAATTTAGTCTTATCAGTTAAAAGTTCCACAAGTCTGTGTACATTTCACCAGTGACTCCTTATTATACAAATTAAAGAGAAATGTTCATAATAAGAGATTCTACATAGTGCTCTTTGCTAGCAATTCCACAACTAAATTAACTATCTACCAAGGACTTCTTGCATTTTTACTCTATCACTCTGCTAATACAGTATTTCTTCTAAATATAAACTGTTCAGTTATTTTTCATTAGCCTCAACATGCCTGATTTCTAAACAGAACAATTTATACAATTATTTCATTGTGACCATTTAAACAAAAGTGAAATTATAAAATATTTTTGATGCTAGAGTCCTTTTCAAGATTTGTATTTTAGAGTTCTGGGGAGCTATGGCCAGCATGGTAACTATAGTTAATACTGTACTGTATACTTGAAAGAGAGTAGATTTTAGAAGTTCTCACCACACACAAAGATTACTATGTTAGGTGAGGGATGTGTTAACTAACCTTATTGTGCTAATAATTTTGCAAATACAGTGCCATCAAATCAGCATACTGTGAACCTTAAACTTATACAATGCTATATGTCCATTATATCTCAACAAGGCTTTTTAAAAGCTCTAAATACTCCACAATGTTGACTAACACATTCATTCCCTCTGTAGACTTCGATCTCCATGAGCTCAGGTCCCTAGCACAATGTCTGGCATATTTGGAGCTCAATGGATATTTGTAAAAGATAGAAGGGGGAAGGATTCACATTTTAAAGAATCATTTTCAAGATTCCCAAGATTCAACATCAACTAACAATTATATTCTTAGTCTATGAGAATAACTGAAAATATGCGCTGCAATTCACTGAAGTGATGATACCTAAGTTAGGAGACTAATTACTACCTGAGACCCTAAACCTTACAGCAGCAGATGCAAAGCAGGTAAGTATGAAGCAAAAGCCACTTGTCTGTTGCGCTCTCTCTCTCTCTGATATTTGCTCTCCTTTATTTGTTAGTTACAAAATCTCATTTCTGACTAGACTCAGATTTAGAGGTAGAAGCTCTCAGAGAGGACAGTCTACATCGCTTCTCAATCTGTTCCTGGCGTTTTTCTTTGGCCTCCTTCATTCTCTTTGCCAAAAGATTAGCATGTTCTGTGGCCTCTTTCTTGTTTTTCTTAGCACGTTGTTTCTTCAGAGCAATACATCTGCATTTGTATGGATGAACATGTGGAGTAACCAGACTCTGAATCTTGGGTGCTTTAGTCCTAAGTTTCTTGAGGCTTTCTCACAACATATTTGCGGACATCATCTTCTTTAGAGACTGAAAAGTTTGCGGATACTGCTAGCTCTTTTGGACCCTAGGTGGCAAGGCACAGTGCGACCAGGAATATCTTTCTCCCCCCCCCCCTTTTTTTTTTTTACAATGACCAAGTTGAGAACACTGAGATTGGCAGCCACAATGCAACCCTGAACAGATTTTCATTTTCTCTCTCCAGTTCTCCTTGGTCTGTAACAGGATTGCCCCTTACTCAGCAGCAGGTGGACTTGGCCATGGGTCAAGACACCCTGCTTCATGGGGAAACCTTGTTTGTTGTTCCCACCACTGATTTGAATCATATAACCCTTCCATTCTTCTTCACTCAGAACATCAGCAGCAACTTCTATGGCCAGACACTTCACATAAAAAGTACGAAGTTTGCGTTCATTGTCCACTTCAATGAGTTTCTGGCAGCCAGTTGCTGGGAAAGAGATCTTCAACTTCATCCTGAAGCAGCCAGCAGCCTTCAAGGCACCACGAAAAAGAAGAGCTCTGTTACTCTCTTATTTACTGTTACATTTTTACCCTCTCCAGTTATTTTCATGGCTGTGGCACAGCGGGTGAAATTAAATCAGGGACACTTAAAATCCTCAATTTCGTTTTCCTAATAAAAATTCAGAGCTATAACCTGCATGACCACAGATAAACACTACTGAAAATGCAGCCGGGAAGCTGTTTGATACATTTGATATATATTAATATGTGCACTCGACATAGTTTATTTAGTATTATCTGATAGAGGTTAGGTTATAGGGAATAAAGTGGTGGAAGGTTTTTACTGATATGAATTTGGACACAGCTGACATGTTGTATACTTCATGATAACCACTGCTGTTTAAATATGGTCTCCTAGAAATGTTACAGTACAAACTAGATTCAAAACACCTCAGCTTGCGATTTCATTCTGTGAACTACACAAAGCAATTATCGTATCTTCTTCCCTTCTATGATTCCAACAGAGAACCCAGTACATATAAATAAAGCTGTAAGTAACTTGTCATGTGTAATCTTTATCGAGCCAGTATTTCAAAACATGAAACAGTAGAATATTTCTTATTGCCCTGTTTGCTCAAAATATGGCCTGAGCACTTACAAAATGTACAGAAAAATACACAGAAGCCTTAGTTTTAGGTCTGTTTGCTTTTAGGCAAGTATAAATGGAACTAGATATAGATAATTTTTGCAAGAGAAGGCTTTTCCACCTCACATTCTAAAAGCAATGATGAATGTGCAAAATATATCACAAGAGAAGTAAAACTGGGTTAATTCCTGGAACTCCTGGAGCTGGTTTGATCCCAAAGAATCTTTGTACACTAAGTCAGACTCTGGAAGTCCAGTTCACAATAGCCTACTTGCAATTAAAAGTACAATATGTGAATTGGTACCAGAGATTGGTGAGGAACCAAAAGACCCACCCAAATATCCAGGTTACTAAAAAACTGCAAAGGTTAGCTCAGAATACTCCCAGGATGAGTGTTTATATTGTGTATTTATTATTATAGCTTACTAGAGGCCTAGTGCACGAAATTTGTGCACTGGAGGGGGGTGCCCCTCAGCCCAGCCTTCACCCTCTCCAATCTGGGACCCCTTGGGATATGTCCGACTGCCCACAGGGATCGGGCCTAAACTGGCAGTCGGACAACCCTCTCACAATCCAGGACTGCTGGCTCCTAACCGCTCGCCTGCCTGCCTGCCTGATTGCCCCTAACTGCTTCTGCCTGCCAGCCTGATCACCCCCTAACTGCTCCCCTGCTGGCCTGATTAACACCTAACTGCTCCCCTGCTGGCCCGATTGCCTCCAATTGCCCTCCCTTCCCTGCCGGCCTGGTCACCCCCAACTGCCCTCCCCTGCAGGCCTGATCTCACCCCCAACTGCCCTCTTCTGCCGGCCAATTTGGTTCTGATTGGTCGGTTTCTATGCCAGTCAGTGTTAAAAGCTCCACCTCCTAGGCAGCCATTGGCTCCTCACAGTTCACCCGGATTTGGTTCAAATTGGTTGATTCCTATGCCAGACAGCGAGTGTCTCTGGGCCTATCAATGTGGCCTGATCAGAAAGGTGGGGCTAATCAGCAGCCCCGGTGGAGGCCTGGAGAGAAATGGAGGCGCAGCTGCTGGCCAGGCCCAGAGAGAAAGAGAGAGGCAAGTGCTGATAAACAGCTGCCACAGAAGCTATGGATCAGACTCTGCTTCTCTTTTGGCCTCTCTCCAGGCCTGATTCGCAGCCACCTCAGGAGTCAGTGCTGGGTCACCGTGCCTGCAGCCGTAGCAGTCAGTGCTGGAACGCCATGGCAACCCAGCACTGACTGCAGGACTGACTTCCGGTTAGTCAAGCCTCCGGTCATTTTGGATGTGACGGACCCAAGGTTTTTATATGTTAGGATAGTTCTGAGGCTCCTATGCAAAAATATATGTTCTGGAGAGAGAGAGAGAAAGAGAGAAAGAGAGAGAGAGAGAGAGAGTGTGTGTATACAGACATATGGGCACTGGGGAAAAGGCGGGAGAATAAGGGAATCAGGCTAGAACAGCCCAGGAAGAAAAAGGCCAGTATAAAATGGGCCTTTGGTGCATAGAAAACAGTAGCTTCTATAGCAAATGTAATCTATGTTTAGATTGAGATTTGGCTCAGAATAGGAATACCTGGTTCCAACCTAAGCCTATCTAAAGTAATTCCTTAGTTTCCCAAGCAATTTGATATAGTATGTTTGAAATGAAAGGAAAAAAAAAAAGTGGTGGGTTTTTTTTTTTTTTTAATCTCAATTCTACCATCTGGTAGGTGAATGACTTTGAGAAAGTCACAACTAGTAATGGGAACAACAATAAAACACACTTCCCTTTTATAGGGCGATTATGAAGATTATATGAAAGAATGTACATAAAAACATTGTGCAAACGATGAATTCCTTTACAAATATTTGTAATCCACATAAATCAAAACTAATTGGGCTCTAATTAATTTGTGCTCAAACTCTAAGGATATCCAAATCAGTCCAATTTATAGGAATGAGAAACTCTTGATGTACATCATTTGGATGAATTTAATGAAAAAATAATAAAGTCCCACAATACCTGTTGAGTTGACAGGTTTCCAAGATTATACTGAAGATAAACATAATTAAATTTAAATTAGTTATGATATAATTTGTTTAAATTCCTTCCCACTCATGAAACGTATATGTGGAAAAGGTTCAAGTATATGCATTCCATCTTCATTTATATTAAAGTTATGTCCAAAGAACACTGTTCCCAACTATCTCCTAAACGCACGTTGGCCACAAAGTCACCAAGTCCTTTCATACCAGTTATCTTATTAGGTCATCACAACTAAGAAGGGAAGGCACAGATGGCATATCTGTATTTTATAGACATGCGGCATCCCGGGCTTTGAGAAGCTAAGTAGCCTTGTTAAGGCAACCCAGCTGGTAAGGGATGGTTGGGATTCCAACTCTGGTCTTCTGACACTTTGTTTTGAGCTCCTTCTATTCCACCATCCTTGTAGAGTCAAATTACTCAACTTCAACAAGAAAAACTAAAAATACCAGTATTTTTATTTTCACTCTCATGTACTAATTTATATTATCAGTGAGTATTATAATTTGAATTTTGAGCAACTTGGAGGTACTAATTTATATTATCAGTGAGTATTATAACTTGAAGTTAGAGCAAGTTGGAGGTAGCTAATTATATCAACTAAAATCTCTTAGTCTACTTGGTATGCTATTCACAAATCATATTAATAAAAATTACTACCCATCATTCCTCACAATACTTTGTAATCAAAGCGTCTAAAAGAGTCAACAGTTAAGGAATATTAAATACAAAGATTTTATAATATCTGCAAGACGATGCTAAAAGTGAAGTTAAGAAATCAAACAAGGGCAAAGATAATTCTTAAGACAATTATCTGTTTTAGAATCCTTTCCCCCAAGAAAAAATAATTCAAGTAGTCTTTTATGATGTTTTCATAATAAGGAACAGAAATAGCAGAGCAAAAGCTGAGGAAAACATAATTCTCAAAAAGAAAATATGCTCAGAAAGAAGATGGCTGCCGATGGGAAGGCAGACTGCAAGATACCGTGTGAGTGAGAAAACAAAAGCAGAGTGTGTGGTCGCACGGGGAGTGTTTGTTGGTGAGTTGAGGGATAGCTATATTCCAGGAGACTGTGGGGGACTGTTGGATGGGGCTCCCCTGACCAGGTAGCCCCCACTGCTGCTGGGACCCCTCACAGAGCGACCGATTCAGACGTGGAGACTGCGCCATCTTGAAGGGGAAAGTGAATGTTATCGGAAACCTGAAAAGCCCTACAACTACAGCACCCACCAAACAGCTGCGAACCCGAGAACATTGGTCCCCGAGTGGCGCAAGCACGCAGATTCCGAGGAGTTCTACACTCCCTCACAGAAAGGAGAGAGAGAACTACATAACCAGACACCCAGAGAATAGAAATCATGGGGATACAAAAAAAAAGCCCGCATATGAAAGAAAAGCAGGCATCACCAGAAAAGGAAGTAAATGAAATGGAGGCAAGCAACCTGTCAGAGAAAGAATTCAGAGAAATGGTCATCAGGTGGATGAAAGGAATGGAAGACAAATTTGACAATATGTGTAAGAACCAAGAGGAAATGAAGAACCAAGAAAAATGAAAAATGACATTACTGCTGTAAAGAACTCAATAGAAAGCATCAAGAGTAGACGAGAAGAAGTAGAGGGCCACATCAATGAGCTGGAAGACAAAATAGGAAAAAATACCCAAATAGAGCAGCTTCTAGAAAAAAAATTAAAAAGCAGGAGGAGAGCCTAAGGCAGTAGTCAGAAAACTGTGGCTCGCAAGCCACATGCGGCTCGTGAGCCGCGGTTTGCCACTCTGTTGACTGATGAGTTTCCTGACCACTAGCCTAAGGGAACTTTGGGACAACACGAAACAAAACAACATCTGCATAATAAGGGCACCAGAAGGAGAGGAAACAGAGCAAGGAATAAAAAACCTGTTTGAAGAAATAATGACAGAAAACTTCCCTGATATAGGCAAGAAAACCCCCACACAAATATAAGAATCTCACAGAGTCACAAGCAAAATGAACCCCAAAAGACCGATGCCAAGGCACATTATAATTAGCAAACACCAACGACAAAGTAAGAATATTAAAAGAAGCCAGAGAGAGATAGAAAGTTACCTACAAAGGAACTCCCATCAGGCTAGCGACTGATTTCTCAACAGAAACACATCAGGCCAGAAGGGAATGGAATGAAATATACAAAGTCATGCAAAGGAATGGTCTGAATCTAAGAATACTGTACCCAGCAAGGCTATCAATCAAAATTGAAGATGGAATCAGGAGCTTCACAGACAAAAAAGGACTAAGGGAGTTGATTACCACCAAGCCAGCGATGTAAGATATGCTAAAGGGTCTGCTGTAAAACAAACAAACAAACAAACAAAACAAAACAAAAAACAAAACACACACACACAGCAATAGGAAGAGAAGAAGGAACACAGGGTAAAGGATTAAAATGGTGAAAAACAAGTACCTATCAATAATAGTTGAGGGGACAATATGCATATTAGGCTTTTATTATATAGGATATGTTCCATTGATTTCAGAGAGGAAGGGAGAGGGAGAGAGAAATATCAATGATGAGAATCATGGATTGGCTGCCTCCTGCACGCCCCACACTGGGGATCAAGACCACAACCTGGGCATGTGCCCTGACAGGGAGTCAAATTTTGACCTCCTGAGTCACAGGTCTACTTTCAACCACTTAGCCACGCCCGCCGGGCTCTTGTTCTTATTTTAAAGGAGAAGAATTAACACTCCAGAGGTCGACTTGCCTGAAACAGCCAAGTTTTGCAGTGACAGAGTCGGAGGGAGGGAGGGGGTTAATGGGTTCATCCAGAGGGTCATGTGGACAGACACTGTCTCTGGCTCTTCAAGCAGCACTTCCTCGAGGCCCTCAGATTCCTTGCATGACCCACCACCCTCCCTACCTGCCATCAGAGCTCAGGAGAGTGGAGGATGGGAAGGGCCATCTGTGGTTCACCTGGGAGGGGCATGGAAGGGAGAGGGAGGGACAGAGCTGGGAGCACTACAGACCCCGGGTGGGAGTTAGAGGCAGTGATCTGGATGCGGCTCACCCTGTCCCAGCATCTCAGGAGTGTTTCTTTCTCCAGAAGCACTGCAAGCATTGCCTTAGGCTGCGGGACCTGGGGCTGCTCTCTGCCGTTCTGTTCTGTGGTACAGGATCCTCTCTGTCCTGGAAACTGGAGTCAGCAATTGGAGTCCGACCACCTGGGCAAGCCCTTTGCATTGGACCCTGAGATCTTTTGTGTCACGCGTGACCTGGTTCTGGGCACACCTGATCTGTGTGTCCAAAGGGGGCTTCATTTTCCTAGTTTTCAATGTTTGCTTTCCATAATACTGTACATTCTGTTTTGTTATATTTTTGTACCAAAACTAAAACCATTTGCTTGTTTCCAATAAGTACTTGTCATCACTGAAGAGAGCTTGGGGGGCGGAGGGGAAGGGTCATGGAGGGATTAGGGCAGCCAGCTAGGAATGGCCCTCCTCCTGGACCTCAGGGTGGGAGGATGGTCGTGAACATTCCACGTCCCTCATGTGGAGCTCAAACTAAGGTCTGGGTTTTACAGTCAGACCCTCAAAACAGACGGCCCCTGCCAGCAGCTGCCGGAGACCCTGCCTTCCTAGGGGCCGAGCAGAGCATGGGGCCTCCTCCCCCCCCCCCCACATCATTCCTTACACTCTGGCTTCCCTCCAGTACACCCCAAAGCCGCCACCTCGGCTACCACAGTTTCCACTGTCTCCGCATCACCCTTCGGGAGGGTGCTGTCACCTCCTGCTGTCTCCCTGCTTCCTCTTCCCCCTCAGTCTGCTCCTGACACAGAAGCCAGCAGGTCCTCACCTACAGCCCCAGTGCCTCCGCCTGCACTCAGGGGAAGCCAGGTTCTCAGGGGCCCTCCATCCGTGCAGGATGTGCCCCCTGACCCAGCTTTGACCCACTTCCATTCAGCTTCTTGCTCATCCTGCTGCCCCTCCATAAGCTGTCCCCTCTGCCCGATGACCTTCTCCAGAAGTCCACCTGGCTCTCCTCCTTCAGTCCAGTTTTCCTCAGTGAGCCTCCCTTTGCCCCTCCCTTGCAGAGCCCCTATGTGGTTTCATTCCCATGTTTTCATAGCTGCACCTCATGTCTGTCCGAGGCTCTTTCCTCCCCGCACACCTGTCCTCTCCTGGTGGAATGCATGCTCTGTAGGACAGGGCAGCTGGCTCCCTGCTGCTCTGCGATCACCCGAGCATCGCCTAGGACACAGCGGGTGCTCAGTCAGTGATACGGGTTGAGTAAGATGCTCAGGCAGTGGTGTTAGGTGTAAAGGCCATTGGAAGGCAGACTCACTTGGAGCTGAGAGCCGGTGAGCTCTCCACACAGCGCTCAGGGCAGGGCCTTGGGAGCCAGTTGGTCTTTTCTTGCAAGAAGGCGGGAGGAAGAGAATGAAAAAGGAACAGTGTGTGTTTTCCCTCAACTACTTAAAAGCTAATAATCTCATTCCATTCTGAAAGCTATGAATAGAAACCCTTAGATCAACCCTGTGAGTCGGATTCTGGGATCATCTGAAAAAATATCTCGTGTTTATGTATTGGAAGAATCAAATAGTTAAAATGGCCATATTACCTAAAGCAATATACAGATTTAATGCAATCCCCATCAAATCCTGTTGGGGAGCACACGAAACTTGGTTGGAAAGTTTGTAAGGATAAAGGGGAAGTGTGTGGAAGGCCGCCTGTTTAGCAGAATTCTGACTTAGGGGAGACTTAGGGGAGTGTTGAAGGTGGCGCCCCTAATTATTCCTTGACCTTTCCAAACAAGTCTGTGTATATGCAGATCCCTGGGTGCTTACTGGAATCCTTATGCTTAATTCCTGGATGCCCTTGCCTAGAGGACAATGTAAACACATGTGTCCCCCCAAGATTATTCACCCTACTGATTGTATCTAAAAATAAAAATTCCAATAAAAGCCTAATGAGGCAGGCAATCGAGATTGCCTGTTCACAGTCAGCCAGGCCATCCCTTAGCTCTCTCCCTCACAGAGAGAGAGAACTCCTAGTTGAGGGGACAATATGCATATTAGGCTTTTATATGTCCGAGTAATCTGTTCATCAGTAGTTCAGGGGCTGCTGGTCAGCCCTGACAAAATCCCAATATCATTTTTTTTAAAAATAGAACAAAATATCATGAGATATGTATAGAACCACAAAAGAACCCAAATAGCCAAAGTGATTATGAGAAAAAAGAACAAAGCCAGAGGTATTACACTACCTGACTTCAAATTATACTACAGAGCTATGATAAAACAGCATGGTATTGGCAGAAAAACAGATACACAGATCAATGGAACAGAATTGAGAGTCCATATATAAAGCCACATGTATATGGGCAGATAATTTTCTATGGGACTATATAAAACTCAAAAGCTTTTGCACAACAAAAGTAACCAACAACCGAATGGGAGATGATATTTGCAAACAATAGCTCCAACGAAGGTTTAATATCCAAAATATATAAAGAACTCATAAAACTCAACACCAAACCAACAACCCAATCAAAAAATGGGTAGAGGACCTAAACAGACACCTCTCCCTAAGAAGACATACAAACCACCAACAATGAAAAGATGCTCAACTTCACTACCTGTTAGGGAAATGCAAATCAAAACTACGATGAGACACTACCTCACACCTGTTAGAGCAGCTATTATCAACAAGATACTTGTAATAAGCATTGGAGAGGTTGTGGAGAAAAAGGAACCCTCATTCACTGCTGATGAAAATGTAGATTGGTACAGCCACTATGAAAAACAGTTTGGCAATTCCTCAAAAATTTAAAAATAGAGCTACCATGTGACCCAGCAATCCTGTAGAGAGCTCCTGGGAAGGCACATGGGCATTTCTTTAAGTTGTCAGCTGAATCCAGGGCGGTTGGCAAAGCCATGCCCTGGAAACACATTCTGCCAAAAGGCAGAAGCGTTATCAGCTTGACCTTCATTTCAGCCCAGGTGCCAGGGGGTGGGTTTTATTATGTAAATCCAGCCAAGCACCAGGAACGAATAGGAAAACTTCCTAGTATTTGGGGGTATAAAATAAACACGCTGCATCGGCTCTGGGTCACTGTCTCTCCATCAGAAGAGGGCAGCCGGACCACACAGCCCCAACTTTTTGCTTCTTCTTGTCTCTTTCATTTTTCTCAATCCCCAGCCGCCCCTTCTCAGGAACTGGACCGGACCACTCTCTAGCCACACTGGATGCAGAAAAGAGAGAAATATTTACACAAGCCCTCTCCTGGGTATACACCGGAAAACCTGAAAACATGTATTTGTAAAGATATGTGCATCCCTGTGTTCATTTGAGACAACATGGATGGATCCTGAGAATATTATCCTAAGTGAAATAAGTCAGTCAGAAAAAGCTCACAACCATATAATTTCACTCATATGTGGGATATAAAAGTGAAACTCATGGACACAAACATCAGTGTGGAGGTTGGCAGAGGGAAGGGAGTGGGCAGGTCGTTGGGGGGGGGGGGTGGTCAAAGGGACCTAATATATGGTGACAGAAGATGCTTTGACTTTGGGTGGTGGGCACACAATACAATAAACAGATCTTGTAACACAGAAACCTACACTCGAAACCTGTATGATTCTATTAACCAATGTCCCACTAACAAATTTAATAAAAAAGTATTAAAAAATAATAATGTCCCAAAACTTTATAACACAACTAGAGGCCTGGTGCACAAATTCGTGCACCAATGGGGTCCCTCGGCCTGGCCTGCGGGATTGGGCTGAAACAGTCTCTCTGACATCCCCCAAAGAGTCCCAGATTGCGAGAGCGCAGGCCAGCCCGAGGGATCCCACTGGTGCACAATCAGGGCCAGGGAGGGACACAGGAGGTTGGCCAGCTAGGGAAGGACCACAGGAGGACTCCAGGGCATGTCCGGCCCATCTCGCTCATTCCCTATCGGCCAGACCACAGAGCAAGCTAACCTACCAGTCAGAGCATCTGCCCCCTGGTGGTCAGTGTATGTCATAGCGAGCGGTTGAGCGACCTTGGAATATCATTAGCATATTATGCTTTAATTGGTTGAATGGATGACCAGATGACTGGACACTTAGCATACTAGGCTTTTATTATATAGGATATTTTAAAATACAACTACATACTTCTGAAAATGTCAACTGTCATTTATGTTGTAACTGACATTATTAAATACTAGTGGCCCAGTGCATGAAATTCGTGCACAGAGGGGGGGCTGTCCCTCAGCCCAGCCTACACCCTCTCCAATCTGGGACCCCTCGAAGGATGTCCTACCGCCGCTTTACGGGGATCAGGCCTAAACTGGCAGTCAGACATCCCTCTCGCAATCTGGGACTGATGACTCCTAACCGCTCACCTGCCTGTCTGCCTGATTGCCCCGAACCTCTCTGCCTGCCGGCCTGCTAACCCCCAAGAGCCCCCCCACCACCAGCCTGCTCACCCCTAAAAGCCCCCCTGCCAGCCTGATCATCCCCAACTGTCCCCGTGCCAGCATGCTCGCCCCCAGCTGCCCCCCCTCACCAGCCTGCTCTCCCCCAACTGTCCCCACTGCTGGCCTGCTCGCCCCCACCTGCCCTCCCCACTGGTCTGCTCCCCCCCAATTGCTCCCACCTTGCTGGCCTAATCACCCCCAATGACCCCCCCACACCAGCCTGATCACCCACAACTGCCCTCTCCTCTTGGCCTCTAACTGCCTCTACCTCAGCCCCGCCACCATGACTTTGTCCAGAAGAACGTCCAGAAGGTCTCCTGGAAGGTCTCTCAGTCTAATTAGCATATTACCCTTTTATTAATAGAGATACAGGCCTGGTGCACGGGTGGGGGCCAGCTGGTTTGCCCTGAAGGGTGTCCTGGATCAGGGTGGGGTTCCCTTGGGGCATGGGGCAGCCTGGGTGAGGGGCTGATGGCTGTTTGCAGGCTGGCCATGCCCCCCAGCGGGGACCCTCACCCCATGGGGGTGTGGCCAGCCTGGGTAAGGGGCTGAGGGCCATTTTCAGGCTGGCCACGTCCCGCAGTGACCCAGGCTCCCAGCCCCTCCTTGAGCGGAGGCCAGGGCGGGTAGGAAGCTTGGCTTCCTCTGTCACTGAAGGCAACCTAAGCCTCCTGCTTGCTCCAGTTCCATGGCCACTGCCATCTTTGTTGGGTTAATTTGCACACTCACTCCTGATTGGCTGGTAGGCATAGCAGAGGGACGGTCAATTTGCATGTTTCTTTTTTATTAGTATAGATAACAATTAAAATTTGCCTTTGAAGATATACATGCAATTAACATTTAAACACTGGCATAAGGAGCAGTTATAAGCAACATGAAAATGAAGGACAAGAACTTAGAATTCAATTCAGAATAATCTGCCTCCTTGGTTACTAAAGGATGAGCTCATCTAGTCACAAAAGAATATTTCCCACAGAGGATCATCTGCCAGACTTTCAACATAACACAAAAAGGGGAGAAAAAGTAACTTTCCTTGTTTTCCCAAAATAAGGTGAGAAAAGAAAATGCTGTAACAGCAGCCACTGGAGGGAGGACTTGTTGTTAGAATGAGAGTAAAACAAGCATAAAACGTTTTATCTGGTGCTTTGTCTGAACATAACATTTTGTTAAACTCATTTCTATTTGTTTAAATGACAAATGCTGAAAATACTGCTTTTTCTGCATGTGTTAAACTTCCTTTTACTGAGAAACAGATGTTGATTCAACCATCCTTTATTGGTATACAAATTAGCACTGAGAAAATGATAAAGCTGCCTGGACTAACATAGAATTAGCACCAATGCTTAGTCTAAGTGTGTATACTTAAAGGCCTATACTTTATTTTAAATAAATCTGTATTTTGTTCATTTGAAATATTATCCACAAGTTTTGCCAAAAGACCTCAAGCAGTACTTAGTCCCTAAGTAACTACCTGAAATCTGACCATACATAAACTTGTGACATTGTTGTTATAAACTTGTGGCATTGCTATTAATGTGTTTGATGGGTTTTATTTAGTTTTTAATGTCACTGTACTAGAACCTCATGAGAGATCCTAAACCAGAATCACTCAGCTAAGCTGTTCCAAAATTTCTAACCCTAAGCGACTGTATGAGATAATAAATATCTTTCATTTTAAACTGCTAAGTTTTGGGGTAATTTGTTACACAGCAATAGACAATATATCTTTAAATCTGCAGTGAACTAGTGAGCATCACTTAAGCTCCCAGACTCATTCATTCTCATCATTACTGAATTGCTTACTGATTTTCCAATTCAGCAATAATTTACTTTTTATGTGAAGAAGGAGCTTCCTTTGGATTTACCAAAACAGAAATGCTTTCTTTTACTGTTTTTGGATTTAAAAAACAGTAGAAAATTAGCTTACATAACTCAATATTTTCAGTATTAAGGGTTGATCTCACTGAAAGTCTTTGTTCACTGAGAGACAGAAAAGGAGACTGTACTTTTAATTAGTACAGTCAAAAATAACAAACACATGTTTGTTTGGATTAAAATAATTATACATTTTTTATTGAGAAAAATATTCAGAATGAATAAGCTAGTTTGAAATGGCTTGTTTTAAATGATAAAACTGAAATGTCTACTTTCTTAAAAGTACTTGTAGTATTCCTAACGCAGATAAAATCTTCACCATAATAATCACTCACACTTTTTCAAAATAATGGAATATTACCTATGAGAAATAATAGTCTATGACAATTACCTGTCAAATACATTAGCAAACTGATTTATATATTAGTCCCTAGAAAAATGTAAGAAAAGACCCTAAAAAAAAACAACAGGATATACATTAAAAATGCTTAATGCTGAAATAAAGAG
The DNA here is from genome assembly GCA_026230045.1 of Corynorhinus townsendii. Classification (NCBI taxonomy): domain Eukaryota; kingdom Metazoa; phylum Chordata; class Mammalia; order Chiroptera; family Vespertilionidae; genus Corynorhinus; species Corynorhinus townsendii. The sequence continues at coordinate 27,628,328 of JAPDVU010000012.1, forward strand.
GTACAAAATGATCTCCAATGAACAACTTTGCTGGATCCTAAAACCAAAACTATAAACATCCTCTTTACAGTTCAGGAAAGATCCAACCTACAGAAAAGACCCTATCACCGCCTTGACAAGAGCGTTCAGGGAAGTCACTGGAGCACAATGAGATTTTAAAAATGTAATTTACAGCACAGACAAGGTAGACTCACAGAGGGAGTCTAGACCAAAAGCCATATACCCCAATCACTATAGGTATCAGGAAAAATAAAAATAATAGATGCAGTACAGCCACAGAAAGTAAAAAACAAACAGTATCCATGTTAAAGTTATATAATGCAAGAATAAAAAACTGAAACATCTACAGGCACCAGAAAGTTCATAGTAAATGCAAGCAGTTAGGCCCAGCTTAGACTGAATGAGTGTGAAGGCTGCAACAACTGGAAAACACGTGGCTCACTTCAGGGGAACTGCTCTTTGTCTCACTGCTGCCACACAGATAGAAGGTCCAGAGTGCCAGAAGTTCATGTTTTTCAAGAAGAACCAAAAACCTAGATTTTCACATAAATTTTTAATAGTTGGAAACTAATTTTAAAACATTAAAGATTGTGCAAGTCCATTTAGCCTGGGGGGGTCTCCAATTTGCAAACTCTGCTCTATGCAGTATTACAGAGGGCGTAATTGTCTAGTATTCTCCCATACAGTTCAGCAATACTCAAGACAAAAAGAGATATATAAAATAATTCTTGCATTATATATCTCTTTTTGTCTTGTAATAAAAATAAGACTGCAATGATCCCAGAATAATTATAATAATTCCTCAGATAGTAGAATCAGGTCAAAAGTACTTTCCAAAACCAAGCCTACATGGTTACCCCCATTTTTGTAATCGGCACAGGTTAGTAAAAATTTTAAATATGGTAATATTTGCCCTGGTTGGTTGGCTCAGTTGGTTGGAGCATTATCTCATACACCAAAAGGTTGTGGGTTAGACTCCCAGTCAGAAAGCAACACAGGGCAAGCAACTAAACAATGTTTCTCTCTCACATCAATGTTTCTCTTTCTCTATCTCTCTTTCCCCTTCCTTCCTCTCTCTCTCTAAAAGAAAAATAATAATAATCAATAACACCAAATCCTCACATGAGGATATTTCCCTCTACTCTCAGATCTTTACCATCTATGTATATATCCATGTGGCTGGAAGTTCATCATTGACAACTCATGATATATCTCCCTATGCCATATCTACATCTGGGTAATATGGTTACTGACATATCATTACTATTTAAGACTAATTCTAATGTCAATGCTCGTAACTAAACTCCAATTCTTGTTTTTTGTGTTATTTTGCTCTATTCCACAAATTTTTTACATCTTACTGGTAAATTTCTAGTGTTATACTATTTCAACTCCGGTAACAAAAAACTTACTTAATGCTTGTAATTCAAATATTATACTTAGTTCCTCTAAACTTGGAAGGTCCTAGATTCCAACCTAGATTTTTCACTCTCTTATTTACTGAAAAATTGCCTACCAAAACCCTTCCATCATATCTAGGAAATAGTAGAAACACACACACACAAATTGTAGATGAATACATATCTATTAATTTTATTTTTTTTATTAAATTCTCCTTTGCCTTCCTTTTTCAAATATATTTTTATTCATTTCAAAGAGAGGGAGACAGAGATTGAAACATCAATGAGAGAGAATCAACAATCAGTTGCCTGCTGTATGCCCCCCAATGAGGATGGAGCCCACACACAGGCATGTGCCCTAACCAGGAATCGAACCTTGACCTCCTGGTTCATAGGTCAATGCTTAGCCACTGAGACATGCAAGCTGGGAAAATTCTCCTTTGCTTTTTATATCTAACTAGTGGCCCGGTACACAGATTCATGCACATTGAAAGGAAATTAATTAGAAGAAATATTAATTGCTGAGTAGTACCCAATTATATCGATGTATCATAGTTCGTTTATCATTCACTAGCTGAAGGACATATGTGTTGTTTCCAGTTTTTGTTGATTATGAAAAAAGCCATTATAAATATTCATGTGTAGGTTTTTAAGTGAACATAAATTGTCCATTCACTTGGGTAAATACCTCAGAGTAAACTTGCTCAGTTGTATGGTAAGTAAATGTTTAAGATGATAGAAACTGCCAAACTTTTCCATAGTGACTGAACCATTTTGCTTTCCCAATTTCATTCTCATTTTGCATTTTATTAAGCTGTAAGATATAGGCTCTTTATCGGATGGATGGATGGTCACAGCTTCAGAATGTCAACAAAAACAACCAAATTCTCAATCGACAATGACAGCTCGAAACACACGCGTGTGACTGGCGTCAGCGAGAGCTTTATATGTATTGCACATGCGAAAGTCAACGTTTATTTTTAAACTAGTAGTCCTGCGCACGAATCTGTGCACCAATAGCTCGCTGCCGCCCTCCAGTAGCTCTTATCCCACTGACCCGCCCTCCTGTAGCTCCCCAGCCTTACCTCATAGCTTGCAGTCCTGCCCCCTCCTGTAACTCCCCCCATTCTCCCTCCCCCCTCATAGCTTGCTGTCCTGCCCCCTTCTGTAGCTCTCCACTGCCCCACCCTCCTGCTGATCTGTGATCCAGTTGTTACATGGTCAGTCATTATGCTTCACAGCATAATGACCATTTCCATATTACATCTTTATTATATAGGATTGCCAGTGTGTGTCATATGTACCAGCCAGTCGGACAGACATACAGTCGGTCACTTAGCCTTTTATATATATAGATTGAAACCACTCTATTCACTCTCCAAGTCTTAGGAATACCTAAATGCATAAGGTAGTAGGGTAAGTTCCTAATAAACTCAGGGTAAATCCATTTTTTAATGTTATAAAAGTCTTTTTTTTAATTGCCCAAGAGGTTTTTCCTTGTACAAAAATACTATCACTTTGTAAAAGGCATACAAAAATACATTAAAAAAAAAAAAGCCCCATTGGTGTGGGTCAGTCAATGGTTGAGCATCAACCCATAAACAAGGAGGTTGAAGTTTGATTCCCATGTAAGGGCAAATGCCCAGTTTCGGGTTTGATCCTCAGTGGAGGAGTATGCAGGAGATAGCTGATCAATGATTCTCCCATCATTGATGATTCTGTCTCTCCACTCTCTTCCTCTCTGCAATCAATAAAAATATATTTTTTAAAAGAGACTGCTCCCAGTATAATAACCAGTAGCAGCTTATAAAACACAAGCTATCCAGTAACCTACTTCCCACCAGTTCTCCAAAGACAGTCCCAGAAAAATAATCTTTAAACAAAATCTGCGACAAATCTTGTTAGAAGGTAAATTTCCTCAAACTATTTTCAAACTATAGAAAAAAATTAAATTGGATCTTTTTCAAGCATAACACAATGTATTATTTCCTGTCATCTTTCATTCCATTTTCCTTCTTTCTTTCTTCTACTTTCATGCACTTCCTTTTTTCCCTCAGTCACTCTGGATGGTAAATAATCTAAAATTCTTCACTAATTTCTTCTTTCTGACCACTTTCTTCTTTCTGGGTCTATGGGAAACTAAGTTCAAACTCTAAACATGCCTCTACTAGGGCACAAGCAATCCAATCAATGATTAAGTAAATAGATCAGCCATTAACTGGTATATTAGTCTGCTCAGGCTGTCATAACAAAATACCAGAAACTAGAAGGCTTAAACAGAAATTTATTTTCTCAGAGTTCTGGAGGCTGTAAATCTCAGGGTAAGCTCAGGCAGGGCTGGTTTATGTTGAGAACCCTACCTATTCCTGGCTTGAGACAGCCATCTTACTGTCATGTCCTCACTGCATGGAGAAAGCAATCCAGGGAGCTCTCTGGTGTCTCTTCTTATGAGGACATTTACTAACAGATCAGGGTTCCACCCTATAACTTCATTTAACTTTACATATTTTCCTTGGGATTTGGGCTTCAACATACGCATTTGGGTGTGTGTGGGGCGGGGGGGAGGGGGGGAGGATTCAGTTCAAAGCAATTAGAAAGAAATGTATCGAGGATTTTATCATGTACAGAGACAACTGTGTGATAATATTCTTGATACTTTCCCAAATATCCTCTAACCCAGTGGTCGGCAAACCGCAGCTCTGTTGACTAATGAGTTTGCCGACCACTGTGACATATACTACCCTTTACCTCTTTGCACACAATATGCCGCAACTGCCTAATCTTCACAGCTTCCAACTATACGGTAACATTTAGTCTAGTCCAGTGGTCGGCAAACTCATTAGTCAACAGAGCGGCAAACTGCGGCTCGAGAGCCACATGTGGCTCGCAAGCCGTGGTTTGCCAACCACTGCTCTAACCTTAGAAAATAAGTTACTTCAACATCATCAGTTCATTTGGCTCTGCTTTAAAATTCTAAGGCCATTTTTGTCCCTAATCAGAGAAAGGAAGGAGCAGAGTAAGGAGATATGGAAGTTGGTGGATAACTACAGAGTTAGAGGGCACAGTCCACACAAGAGACTACCCCCACTTCTAACACCAATTGCAAGTTCAGAGGCTTCCCAAAGTCCCCTAAGGTTCAAGAATTCCCTAGAATTATCAGAAGATAAATTATTATTATTACTTTATTATTAAAGACCCAATGAACTCACTGAAAACTGTTCTAGTCACGGTCATGTTTTATTATAGGGAAAGGATAAAGATGTACACTAGGGAAGAGAAGCACATAGGACAGAGCTCAGGGGAGTACCAAACATGGAGCTTCTGATGTCCTCTCCCTGTGGACTCATGGACATGCTACTCTGCCCATATCTATGTCTGACAATGTACACAGAGTATTACTGCCAACCAGGAAAGCTAACAGGAGACATGGTGTTCAGAGTTTTAATGGGGCTCCATGGAGGCATGATTGGCTACATGGCTGATCTAGGTTTCCAGGTCAACTGATACCATGTGACCCAAAGACCCCACCCTAAATCATACAGTTAGTATTTCTGGCATAGGCAGTCTCCATCCTAAGACTACAGGAGAATAAATGGCTAATCCCACCCTAAATCACAGTTGTACAATGTGACCTAAGGCCCTCAGGTAAACAAAGATACTAGAGTTTACCAGCCAAGAGGCTGAGGACAAAGGCCAGACCTCTTTTTGAGCATGGATAAATTCTTTACTACACAAGAGACAAGAAAAAACAATCAGGATTTTCTAATGCCTAGAGAGGCAAGTCTCTACTCCTCAGTAAACTATACAAGCCTTCTCTCCTCATAAATCTCCCACCCCTAGTGATTTGGCTTCTATCTCTTCCTTCCATCTCTCATGACAACAAACTTTCTCCTCTAGTAATTGCAAATTACTTTTTGTTTTAACAAACATCAGTCTGCTGAGAGGTATTTCTGGTCTTTTTTTTTTTTTGGTGCATCATTCCTGGAAGCACTGTAGGCAGTTGGACAGACACAGCAGAACAAGGACCACAGGTCAGGTACAGAAGGTCACCAGGGTGAAAAGCCCCAGGTGCCTAACAATAGACAATCAATTGTAGGGTTGGACCTAACTCCCAGGGTGCCTCTTCCTCCTCTAGCATATCATGCGGTTTGGACCCCATGACCTTTGCTCCCTAGAAATAACGTCTATGTCTCAGTTGTATTTCAGCTCCAGGCCCAGAGAAGCAACCAACCAACCACAGCTGACATCAGGACCAGCTGTATTGAATAAAACTCTAGTGCCAATCAATCAGTGGAGACCACAACCCTGAAAGGACACACCTGGAAAACTGCTGAATATTCTATGAAGATCTTTCCCTGGGACCTTCCATAAAATCTCACCTGTAAAACCCTTAGGACGAAGGTCCCAGTGCACTCTCCCTCCAGGGAGCATGCCCCTGTGTTTCCCTCTCACTCTCCCCCAAGCACTTTACCATTAGCTTCCCCACTCCCTAGATCTAATGGCCCTTCCTTTATCTCTGTAACTTGTTTCCTAAGCCCATTTCCTCTAGGAATTACTTTTTCTACCTCTGTAATTTACCCAATAAATGTTTTCTTATAGTTGTGTCTTGTTCTGAATTTTTTACTAGCCAGAACCCAAGTACTGAGGTCACTGAAACCAGGTTTGGTCGGACCCCACTGGTCAAACACCTGGTGTCATTCCCACCACCTACAACAGAAGTACTGCAATACCAAGTCGATGTGTGGAGTGGACGAAGCAAGCTCCTAATCCATCTCCTAACTCCAAAAATCCATTTAATATATTGTCTTCAGATAGAGAGTATATCTGATATGAAACTGGTAAGAATAGATACTACACTTGATCTTAGCCAAAGGCTGAGAAGCAATAACTAACTGATCCTTAAGTTCTCAATTTAAGCATCATTTTCTCGAGAAAGCCTTTATATAACCCCAAGCAAGGCATTGTGCCTCTCCCAACTTACTTCTATCATAATACAAAATATTTTGTTAAAGTCTTACCTTTATAGCAGACATGCAACCAGCATAGCATGTAAGATCCTCAAGTGTGAGGTGAGACTGCCTTATGATTAGGTAACCATCTTTTACTGATTCTAATTAACTGAGACCCGAACTAACTCTTGCTCTGTTTTCCTTCCCTCATATTGGTTCATTTAGATCTTGGGCCTTTGCCTGTTTATCTCCCCTCTGCCCAGAGTCCTATCCCTGTTGAGCTAATCCCTACTGACAGACTACCTTTCTTTGCTACCTGAACTTACCCAATGTTCTTCACTGATCCTTCCTACCCACTCCCCCAACCAATTCCCGGATATGACCACTTAAGATAAGTACTCCAACTACATTAGAGGTGTTAAGCCAAATGGATCAAGATGATTAATTTCCAAACTTCTGGAGTTAGAAACAGAATCATTTATATAGTATAGACAAAAACAATTATATGCAGAAGAACAGGATAATTCAAATCAAATGAGCATCTCACCCATCAATTAATCAAATTTTTCACATTTTTTAAATGCCTCACCTTGAAATATAGTCTTGGTCACAATGTTAGTTTGGTCCATGTTCTAAACAAGGCACAGAAAACTAAGCTATGCTTAAAAAGGTATCACTCACACTCTTTGGATATTAATTCTGAATTGTTTTGTAAATAGAGGTAGTATATCTGTTGAATCACATATAGTATCTTTCCAGCTGCTTTCTTATGCCAGATCATATATGACGGCAATATGATTAGCAAGGGACAGGAATACTAGCCACATCCCACAGGCCTTAGTAATTACACTGTTGGGTACCACTGGATCATGCATTAATAAACTATTAAAGGACCTTACAAAGGCCAAAATCCAAATCTTAGTCTTACTAGTACCTCTCTAACCTTTCAGCAAAACAACCCTAAGTACATTATCAACCTAGACCATCCTTGAAATAAATATCCAATGTGCTATAAAGGAAACATACAATGAATGCTTTGCTTCGATAATGTCTTCATCGTGATTTTTTATTCTACAGCAAAAATCACCTCTATTATCTATACTAGAGGCCCAATGCACGAAATTCGTGCATGGGTAGGGTCCCTAGGCCTGGCTGGAGATCAGGGCCGATCAGTGGGGCGACCCGCTGGCACCCGCCTTGGCTGCCCACCCGCTGGCCCCAACCCCTGCTGTCACTGCAGCCGCCAGGCATTGCTTCCCTCTGTGGGGCGACTGGCAGGACGATGGTGGGGTGGGGGTGGGGGGCAGCTGGCACCTACCTTGGCTGGCTTGGGGCCTGCGGGCTGGGGGCAGCTACTGTGTTAAGCATCTGCCCCCTGGTGGTCAATGTGCATCATAGCGACTTGTCATTCTGCCGTTTGGTCAATTTGCATATTAGTCTTTTATTATATAGGATTGTAGTATCTATACTATAAAATGAACTGTACTCAGAAAAAGGAAACAATATATCAGAGAAAGCAGCACAGCACTGCTGTCTGTAACCTGTCTTTGACTTAGCTGTGAAATTCTGAGCAAGTCATTCATCTGACACCTCATCTATAGCAAATTAATCTATTTTAATTTGCAAAAGAATGATAAGCCAAATTATGGTTTAATTTTTCATTCATTAAATTAAAGCACAATAATCAATTTAAATGAGCTTCATAACTGAAATAGCCCAAGAATATTTAATAGACGATGATAGTGTGCAAAACATTCAACTATTGAAAAAAAAAAAAGATGTGTCACCTTTAACTAATGGGCCATTAGCCATTAAAAAAATCCCTTTCTTTCTTAAACAGATAATTTAAAATGTTTTTTCAAAATGCTGGACAATGTTGAATTACACGTTACTCACTGAATTACTCAATTAAACCTCATTACTTTCTGGATAGAAATTATTTGATACCTGGTCTGAAAAACTTATAGTGGGACTATTCAGACTGCACACCTCCCAGACACTGACTGTTCAACCAGATGAGATGGACTGACGTACATTACTTGATGTACAATCAGTCTTACAGAATTACTCAAGGTCAAGTGACTAACTTCAGAACCACATGCTGAGATGTAGCTGAGATTTTCACTCCCTCACCCTATCCCCCAGTCCATTACAATCTGTGGAGCTACATTACTTTCTGTCACTGTGTTGCTGAGTCCTCTCACCTTTACTGTCAGTTCTGGGGCTTACCATCCATTGCTATTACTGATCTCTGGCTCTCTCCATCTAGCCACATCCAAATGCTACAATGCTACCCAACATTTCTTTTCTCTGTTTCTTCATCATTTTTGTCTCTTCTCTTTCCTGCTCTTCTCGGCTACCAGACAAAAGAGAGCTACTTAACAGGCACAGTCAGCCAATCAATACACTCCTTTCCTTCTAATTAAAAAAGAAAGAAATCAAAGTATGTCAGAATGATCTCTGGCTTTTCTGAAGCATTTCCATCACAATCTGATACTCAAATGTTCATTCATTTTTATAAAAGATGCTATAGTTTCTTTTATTTCTAAGTTCGAAGTTATTGCAGATACTTTGTCTAGACACTGAAGCTTTTACAATGATAGCATTTTAGGGTTAAAAAAAAGCAACAGAAGACATAGTGGCTGCCTTCTTTAACTCTTAAAAGATTTATCCAAAAAAAAAAAAAATCTCCAAGAATTTCTATTAAAATCAGATCTTAAAACAAATGGATAGTACTCCAAATGGATATACATATATCATATGTATATATTCCCCAATACATATGAAGAGATCCTTAACATCACCATTCATTAGGAAAACGCAAATCAAGAGCACAGGAGATACAACTTCATACCCATTAGGCTAGTTATTACCAAAAAACAGAAATCCTATTTGGAGAGGATGTGAAGTGTTATTGCGGAGGGGAGAAATTGAAACCTCTGTGTATTGATGGAGGAAATAAAAAATAATCTAGCCACTGTGGATAATAGTATGGCAATTCCTAAAGAATTAAACACAGAATTACCATATGACCTAGTAATTCCACTTCTGGGAATATACCTAAAATAAATGAAAGTAGAGTCGCACAACCATAATCATAGCAGCATCATTCATAGTAACCAAAAGGTGGGAGCAACACAAGTAACCACAAACAAATGAAGGGATAAGCAAAATGTGGAATATACATACAATGGAATATTATTCAGCCTAAGGATATTTTAACGCATGCTACAACATTGATAAACCTCGAAGACATTGTGCTAAGTGAAATAAGCCAGTTACAAAAAGGCAAATCTAGTATGATTCCACTTATCTGAGGCACCTGGAGTACAGACAAAATTCGCAGAGACAAAAGTAGTTTGGGGTTTGCTAGGGCTGAGGGGAGGGCGGTAATGGGAGTTAATGTTTAAAGGATACCGATTTTTAGTTGAGGAGATGAAAAGTTCTGAAGATGGATGATAATGATGGTTGCATATCAGTGTGAATGTACTTAATGCCATTGAAATGCACAGTAAAAGATAGTTACAATAGCAAAAGTTGTTATGTATACTTTACCACAATAAAAAAAATGAATAAAGAATACAGTTGAAATAGAGCAGCGAAGTGCTTGCTACTTAGTTACCCAGGACTATCATGCAAACCCAATCTGACTTTAAAACAGCACAAGTGAGTAGATGGTTCTTGACTCTGTTGGAAACATCTCTACATAACTAAGAATGTCAGATTCTCCTCATGGAGGTCAGCTTGGGAAAGCTGAGAAAAATAGGCTGTCAATAAATAAGATTGCTCATGCACACACCAAATCACTAAATAAATATTTGTTCTCAAGATTTTTGCACCTTAATGCCTCCATTCCTACATCCTTACTACTCCAAGATAGACCAAACAAACGTTCTCTTGCCTCAGAGCCCTTCGTTAGTCTAAAACAACTGTCCCCCACTCACTTCATTTAGATCTCTTCTCCAATAAATGTCCCTTTGTCAGAGAGGCTGAGCTTGATCACCCCATCTAAAATATTCTCTCTCCCCTTAATGAGCTTTGTTTTTCTTCATAGCTCTTATCACTACTTGAGATATATACTGAGTGGCCAGATTATTATGACCACCTGATGTTTATAGGCAAATTAGCCATACACTGCATCATATGGGATATGGAAGCCAAAGGCCTGTTCAAACACCTTTGCTGTCTGCAGTTACCAAGATAAAACATCTCCAATTCGCACAGGAACACAAGAATTGGACAGTCGAGCATTGGAAAAAAGTCATGTGGTCCGATGAACCACATTTATAGTTGCATCATGCAGATGGCAGAGTGAGAATTTCGCGGAAACAGCATGAAAGCATGCACCCGACATGCATGAGTACAACCCTTCAAGCTGGTGGGGGCAGTGTTATGGTTTGGGGCATGTTTTCCTGGCATGATTTGGGCCCTTTAATTCATATGGAACAACGTCTGAATAGCACAACATACCTAACTATCGTTGCTGATCAAGTTCATCCTATCATGTTGATGGCATATCCCAATGGAGATGGATTCTTCCAATAAGACAATGCGCCATGCCAGGGTGCTCGTATTGTGCAGGAGTGGTTTCAAGAACATGAGGGAGACTTTACCTTACTTAGGTGGCCCCCACAATCACCAGATCTCAATCCAATTGAGCATTTGTGGGACGAAGTTAAAAGAGCCATCAGGCAGCTGGTCCCACAACCATCAAATCTCACAGAACTGGACAGTGCTATTCATCAGGGGTCAGATTCCTTGCATCACCTTTCAACATCTGGAGTCAATGCCAAGAAGAATCGCCGCAGTACTGAAGGCAAAAGGTGGCCCAATGAAGTACTGATGGGATAGTCATAATAATTTGGCCACTCCATGTATATGCTTGTTCATTTTCTTTCTTTGTCCACTACAGTAAACCTCAATATAACGAAAGGACTAATTTGGGTGAGGGGGTGTCTATTAAAGCCAAAAGTCCCTTATGTAATAAAGTAGTTTTTTCCGAATGTATATATTAAAAAATTGACCAACTAATTTACCTGTTTTTACTTATGTAGACACATTTGTGTGATTAAAATTAAGTATGCATGAAAAGTTTAATTTCACAGCAAAGTTTTCTATATGTTACTGTTATTTTAAATTTATACTGAATAGGCCTAGTAAACGCAAGCTTGCATTCACCAGTCTCTGGGAGTAAACAAATGCACATGGCTGGGGCTGCAGGTGGGAACAAAGGCTGGCACGTGTTGAAACTGATTTGGAAAGTCACACCACAGGACAACAGGACCAATTACCACACAAGATGCAGTGTAATCACGTGGTAATCATTTGCCGAATATTGTTTACAAGAGGTGACTATTAGATTTAACTATGCAGTCTATAGTTGTAGACGTGTAACAGTTACTTGTCTGTGAAATTACTAGTGTTTTTTCCAACATATGGCCTACTCCATAAAATTTGTTAAAAATAACGGTGATTAAGAACAAAAGAATAACCTATTACTTTAATTATAAGCAAATCTTGGCTAAAAGCATTTTAAAATGCACAAGGTGCTAATTTTCACATAGGACAAACAGAAATTTTGTCCGTTAAATTGAGGTCCACAAAATGGAGGATTTACTGTACCAAGTAACTTCCGAAGCATAAAGACTTTATTGGCTGGGATTGTATTCCCAGCACCTAGAACACTACTTGGCACATTGAAGGTAGCCGATAAAGATAAATAGTTGTTAAATGAACAGGTGGATATTCACAGCTTCACAGAGCACATTCCCTCTTGGTCTTGGTACCATCCACCAGCCTTGCAGCAGCCACTGCCCCAAAGCCATCCAGAGCATCCCTGTTTAGGCTTCACTAGTGAAGTGGTAGGAACACCTAGTGTAACAGTCAGACAGAAGCCTGGTACCAGCAATGACAGTACCATCTTAATTAAGCTCTCCAAACAGTGCTTTCTAACTCAGTTTCTAAAAACGCGAAATGAATACAGTATATCTATCCTTCATAATGCTGGATAAAGAACAAAAAATAAAGAATTTAGCTCTAACACTGCTTTAAGACAAAATAATACTATGTACTGCATAGCAAACATCACATTGCACATATTTTGATAAAAGTTACAAGAACTTGGTAGCCTAAAAACCACAAAATTTTCCCTTTACAAGTTTTCAGAGTATTGGAGTAAATGGACAAATGCAACAAAGTAGGTTGTTAACAAATATAGTCAAAAATTAAGTAACAAGTTACTTGGCCCAACAGACACACACTCTGGAGCACTAGAAAACACTGCTCCTTAAATACACCTAACTTTATTTCCAAGTCAAAAGTGTTCAACTAAGAATTCATCCCCGTTAAATATTCCACCAGCGTCCACGCATGTTGCAACTTTTGAGAACATTTTATAACCGCACTTTTAACCTTCTGTCTGCAATAAATGACTTTTGGTAAAGTTTTGGCAGTTGATAATTTCTGTAGAAAAAAATAATCTGTAACCATGGAACCTAGATATCTCCCCATCTAAGAAAGCCTACTGCAGGTTACACTCTAGGGCTCCCAGAACCCCCCACGTCCAGGTGTAAGGAAAGTCATTTAGGAACACACGTGTCCTGCCCCGCCACGGAAGGTGGAAACTGCCCGTCAGTGGGGTCCAGGACCTAGAGCTGAGGTGTCCGCACAAAACGCACCGTAGCTCTAGGGAACCTCCGGCCCTGGGCCAGCAACCCCCACCCGAGAAGGACCAAGCCAGCCCCCTACTCTGATCCCGGCCCTGGCCTGCCGGGGACTCAGGTCCCCGCAGACTGAGGTCCTACCTGAGCTCTGCCCGCGGCTGCAGGGCTGCGGGGGGAGGCGGAAGGAGGCGTGGCCTTCCAGCGCGCCCCGGCGAACTCCCTCGTGCGGTGGTAGTGACTTTCTCTCTCGGGATCCGCGCCCCGAACAAATTCAAGTTGCACTTCCGGGGTCCGGGAGAGACTGAAACCTCATCACGCACGCGACAGCGCCAAATCCGGAAGTGGGCGGGGCATGGTCACTGGCCAGGTTCCCGTGGCTCTTGGTAGGCTGGGAGCGAGTCCCTGGGAGGTAAGAGTGGTCACGTTACCTGCGGGCTGTGCTCCCCCACACTCACTTTTCTGAAGGGCGGGACGCCACTTCCTGGAGCCACCCTGACGCCTGGTTCTTCAAGCGGAATTTAAGTAACAATTCCAGGAGTGTGCCTGCAGCTACCAGTAATTGCCCACCCTGCTACTGTGGTTTATCCCCCTTTAGCGATCCATTCAACTCCGGTAAAGACCGGAGGTGATATAGAAGATAAAATTTACCTCTCAGTTACGATTTAGATAAAGTAGGAAGTTAAGTACAGGTTCCCTGAGCCTGCCCATTTTTCTGTTTGCTGAACACAGGCATACCTTGTAGACATTGCAGGTTCTGTTCGAGATCACGGCGATAATTGTGTCCTCATTTTTTTGTTGGCGGAGGGTCTTGCCTTCAATTTGCAAAATAAAATAAAAGGTAACCCCTGTGAAGCGCAGTGAAACAGCTCGCTGTAAAATGGGGGGTATGCCTAGATTGGAAACAGCTGTGGAAAGCTATAGCCACATTGCTATCGGGGTTTGCTACTCAGCTCTTATGGCAAAAATCCCTGAAAGTAAAAATTATCCATGAAAATGCCCTAAATAGCCAACCATGCCATTATTGAGTTCTGTATTCATGTATCTAACTTCTTGTTCAACATATCTACTAGGGTATTTAACATGCAATTAAAACTCCTTATTTTCTACCTCCAAAACTTGTTCTGTTGCACATCTTTCCAGCTCAGTAAATGGCACATTGATTCTTACAATTGTTCAGGTCATCCTTTGATTTCTCTTTCTCTGACATTCCACATCCAATCTCTCAGCAAAATCTGTTGGCTCTCTTTTCAAAAGGTAGTCCTCACTGGATGCTGTGGTTGTCTCTTACTTGTTCTAAGGCTACTATTCTTGCCTCCCTATAGGCTAGTCTCCTACTGGCAGCTGTAGAAATCCTTTTAAAATGCAAATCAAAATTTGTTCCTTTCCTCTTCAAAACCTTTAAGAGCTTCCCTACTCCAACAGAATAAAGAATTGTTTCCATAAATCCATAACATCTGGCCCCTGTCCACCCCATGCCTCCACTAAGGATGAGGGTGGTAAGAGATTTGGGGTAGAGGATGGGGAACAGGGAAAACGTGTCCAATAACCTTGGATTGGGGAAAACAGGAGTCCCAAAAGTGATTGACAACTCTCTTGAGTGGAAATATTTAAAGGCAAGACATTGAATAAGGGTACCTGTGATAGAGTAAAAAGATAAGAACAGTCAAGTTTTCCCAACAGTTAGTATACATGGTAGCAAATGGTTGTATGTATTAGTTTTCTGTGGCTTTCATAGGCAGTATAGTGAGTCCTCACTTAATATCCATTGATAGAATCTTGGAAACTACAACTTCAAGCAAAGCAAGGTATAATGAAACTCATTTTACCATAGATTAATCAATATAAATGAGATAAGTTCTTATAGTATACTTCTGATCACAAAAACATCACCAAACTTCTAAATAAAGACTCAAACACTTCCAATAGTCCACATTAAAATAAATGTGAATGAGCTATACATACATTTAAGAAAGACTAAGAAAAACAAGTGAAATAATTACTTTCTAACCTGCTCAGTGTTGTGGGTGGCCAGAGCCTATCCCATCAGCTCAGAGAACAAGGCAAGAACCAACCTTGGGCAAAATGGCAGTCCTTTGCAGAGCTCACTCACACACACTCACCCCACTCTCACTCACACTGGGATAATTTAGACTTGCCAGTTAACTTACTGTGTACATCTGTGACATGGGACAAAACCAGAGTACCTAGAGAAAACTCGTGAAGGCATGGGGGAAATTAGCTAACTCCTCATAGACAGTGACCCCAGCCAGGAATCATTTTTTCTGCCTCACCAATGTTATATATAATGAAATGATGTTGAATAAAAACAGTGTTATTCAAGGACCTTCTGTATCTCAAACTAGGTGGCTAAAACAACAGAAATTGTCTCACCATTCTGGAGATTAGAAGTCCAAAGTCAAATTAAGGTACAGGGTTGTTTGCTTCTGAGGACTGTGAGGAAGAACTTGTTCCATGCCTCCCTTCTTGTTTCTAGTGGTTTGAAAATAATCTTTCATGCCCCTTGGTTTGTAGATGCATCACCCAAATGTCTGCCTTCATCTTCAGATGGCATTTTCCCTATGTTCTGGCTCTGTGTCCAAATTTCTCCTTTTTATAGAGATGACAATCATATTTTGGGGGGACCCACCCTAATGAACTAATTTAACTAATTTTAACTTGATTAATGTTCTAATTATCAAAGGTTACATTCCTACATACTGGGATGAGGACTTCAATATATCTTTTGGGAAGAGGGGCATAATTCAACCCGTGACACTAGGGTAGAATTTTTTTGAAAGGAGAGAAGCAACTCTAGTAGAAAGAAGGGAGAAGCATACCAACCAGAAGAACCAGGTTGTTTAAGCCACCAGAAGATGGGCCACATGGAAATTGTTAGGTGCTCGGTGGAGCATGCATCTCACGTATCAGGGAATGGCAATATTGAAGTTCCTGGATTTGGGTGAATCTCCCAAAATGTATCAAAGTACCTGAGGACAGAAAGCACCAGCATTTGGACATTTGTTACAGAAGGGACAACGACCTCAAATTAGAAAAGCCTTTTCTTCCCACACCTAAACTGACCCTGAAGGAGCTCAGTAAAACTAGTGTGGGACATAGACAAGTAAAAGGTGGAGGAACTAAGACAAAATAGATCATACCCTCTTCCTTTCAACCATATTTTTGGGTGAATCAGGCCTATCCTGGGAAAGAAGATGTTTTAAAGTGATATAGAGGTTTCCAGTTCAACATGTAAAGAGTTTGGAACTTGAAAATCAGTCACTCCATCCTGACAACAAGAAAAAGCTATACAAACAGAAAGTCAACAACTCTCCTTAGATCTGTCAGAGAATTGCCACAGGGCAAACTGCTGTCCCCCCAAACTGTAGAGACAGACAGGTGGATAAAGAGAAGCATAGCTTACTGGGAGCAGAAGCCAGCAGTGGGAGCCAGTATGGGTAGGAACACTTTAAAACTGTAATTAATGAATTGCTGGACTATATTGAGAGTTAAAAACTCCAAGTAATCACAGTTGTGTGGGGGAAGGTGGAGAGTGGCACCCACACTTTTGTGAGTTTTTGCCTCCAGGAGCTCTGCCAGGTTCTTACATTGAAGATAGCAAAATCTTCTGACAGTGGGAGAGGAAAAGTGATCTTTATGAAATATTCCTAGAGCTGTCTGTTTTCCATAACAAAGCCTGCCTATAAGGGAAATTAATTTACCAGAGCCTACCCAACTGGGGATTTACTAATCTAGAAAATGGATAGACTCAATATCAGCCTTTTCAGCCTTCAAAGTGGAGGAAAAGTAAACAACGTTCATAAACAGAAGGGTACTGTAAACAGAGAGATGAAAACACTAAGAAAGAATCAAAAGGAAATACTAGAAATCAAAAACACTAACAGAAATGAAAAGTATAAGTGACTGAAAACAACCAAGAAAACAATCTAGGTTGAGGATATGTGAATAGAAACTTCCAAATCTTAAATGCAAAGAGAAGAAAAGAATGAAAGAGATGGAATAGAGACTATCCAAGAACTGTGGGAAAACTAAGCAACGTGTAATATATGCTTAATGGGAATAACAGAAGGAAAAGAAAGAGAGAAAGGAATAAAAAGACTATTTGAAATAACACTGAGAATGTTTCCAAAATTAATGACCCACAAACCCACAAATCCAGGAAACTCAGAGAATTTAAAAAATGATAAATACTAAAACAAACAAAAAAGACAAAAAAAAAACAAAAAACTGTACCTGTGCATATATATTCAAAGAGCAGAAAGTCCAGGACAGAGAAAATCTTGAAAAAAGCCAAAGGTCAAACAAACAAACAAAAAAACAGCCTTGCCTAGGAAGAAAAAGGATAAGAATTACACTGGACTCCTTTTAAGAAACTATACAAGAAGAGAGTAGAATGAAATATTTAAAGTGTTAGAAAAAAAACAACAACCTAGAATTCTGTATACAGTGAAATTATCCTTCAAAAGTAGAGAAGATATAATAACTCTCCACACACACACACACAAAAAAAATTGGAGGGAAATTGTTACCAATAGACCAGCTGGTAAAATAAAATCTTTTATTTTCCTTAATTTTATTGATCTAACAGATAACACTATTTAAAATAATATCAACATTGTTTTCTGTGATGATAATTAATGGATAAGTAAAATGAATGACAGCTATGTTATAAGGGACAAGAGGGAGGAATTGGAAATAATCTTTATTTTTACTATCCATGAAATGGTATTATTTAAAAGTAGACTTAAATAAGTTGTAAATATATTTTGCAAACTCTAGAGCAAACACTTGGAAAAGTTTTTAAAAAGTCTAATAAGCTAAGAGAGGAGAGAAGCTAAAATCATATAAAATATTCAATTAAAATCAGAGAAGGCAGAAAAAAGTGGCAAAGAAAAGAAAGAAAAAAGAAAATGGGTATAAAATATTTGAAATTATTTAGATCATATTGGACTTTTAAATATAAAATTTGAGACATTCCAAAATATCCTAACATGACTAGAAAAGCCATAATGCCTGTCTGTCATATAAACCAGGGATAGAGGAAAAGATCTGACAAAGCAGGTTTGAATTATTGTTAGAAGAAGAAAAATTAGGTTTTCTGCTTACTATCCATCCCCCCACCACCAAGTGCTGCATATTCAATATATGTTATATCTAAATACCTATAAATTAGAAAAACTTCAATGTTTAATACATTATGTAAAATAATTATATAAAAATCATATTTTCAAGGTTGTAATGGTACTTCCTCTTTGGAATATTAGGACTGTGTAATTTTTCAATCCCTATTGGTACTTTTCCTATCTTATATTCCCTTCCCTTTTATATCTCAAATATGAGTTTCTCTATTCCTGGTTTTCCACAATTATTTCTGTAAGCACAAACTTTACTCTTACTCTTCTTTGTTCTAATCCTTTTATACACTGATGTCTCTATTGTTGGCAATCTGATTATTCCCAAATATCTTCAGAAACATACTCTAACTCCCAGTATTTACTGAAACTTGATATATTGGATGTTAAATATGGTTAATGCATTAAGATGCATTCCCACATCCTTATAAGGAGCCTTCTCTCTCTCTCTCCCTCCCTCCCTCCCTCCCTCTCTCTCTCTCTCTCTCTCTCTCTCTCTCACAGACACACACACTCATTCTATATTGCTTTGATAAATCTTAGCAGTGAGAGTACAACTATGTGATTAGTCCTCTGAGAGATCTAGCTAATCTCTGAATAGAGAGGTGGTCTTGAAGACTCTCCCAACACAATTATTCTCAAAAGAAAATGCAAGCAATGGAGACTGATCCTAAGATACCTCAATGTCGGAATCATCAAATTGGATTTTAAAGAGCTATTATAACTATGCTCAATGACATAAAGGAAAGGACACTCATACTGAATGAAAATCCAGGAAATTTCAGCAAACATAAAAACTATGCTAAAGAACCAAATGGAAATTATATTACAAAAAAAATAGAATATCTGAAAAATTTAAAATCTACTAGATGGGCAGAATGGAGATTGTGAAGAGAGAATCGGCGAACTTGGAGAAAGATAAATATAAAAATATCATAAATATGCACAATAGAGTCAAGCTGTTTAGAACCAATAATAAAGAGAAAATCTTGAAAGCAGCCAGAATAAAATGACATGTTAATATAGGGGAACAATGATCCAGATGTTCCATTGTTTCCTCATCAGAAACCAGGGCTGGGAAAGAGTAGAACATCTTTAAAGTGCTAAAAGAAAAAGTCCATCAATATAGAATTTTGTATCTAGTGAAATATCCTTCAAGAATGGTAAAATAAATATTTTCATGTAAAAGAGAAATAACAGAATCCATCACTGCACTACAAGAAAGGTTAATGGAAGTGCACTAAAAGCAGATGTAAATTTAGATCTTCAGGGAGAAAGAACATTAGAAATAGAAAATACCTCAGTAAATAGAAAAGTTTACTTTTCTTCTTAATTTCATTAAAATATATATAACTATTTGAAACAAAAATTATCTCCTTTTTTAATGCTATTTTTTCCAAAGTTAATCATGGCATTGGTTTTTTTCTGTTAGTTGTGTAGGTGAGGGTATAATTTCTAAACTGGAGAAAAGAATGAGGATCTGAGTCAGTAGATAGGGCTTTTCAGTAGTGACAGTTCCCCTAAGGATATAGGGGTGGAAAATTTAGGTAAGCTAAAGTCTCCCACAGTTGCCAAAATAAGGATTTTATTTTTGTGGAGGAGGATGTCCCTGTTGGTCTTCCCCCTCACACCCTGGGCAATTTTATACCTTTTTTAGAGGCATAGTGTAACCTCAAGCTTTGCTACATGATATTTTTCTCCCACAACGTGTATTTGTTAAGAATTGACTGCTTGATCAGAAAACCCAAATAACAGCAGTTTAAATAAGACAGAAGTTTATTTCTCATACACATAAATTCAGGACCCCAGGATTACTTCTATGGCTCCACAATTATCCATCACCAGCTTTCTACCTTTTGTGGTTCTGGTAAGCTCAGTATGTGCCATCTACATCTAAGCATTATGCTCACATTCCAGCCAGAAGGAAGAGGGAAATGTCCTTTAAGAATTTCCCAGCCCTAGGTGGTTTGGCTCAGTGGATAGAGCATTGGCCCACAGACTGGAGGCTTACAAGTTCGATTCCAGTCAAGGGCATATATCTCTGTTGCAGGCTTGATCCCTTGCTCTGGTAAGGGTGCATGCAGGAGACAAACAATGTGTCTCTCTCACATCAATGTTTCTCTCTCTGTCTCTCTCCTCCTCCCTTCCACTCTCTTTAAAAATTAATGGGAAAATATCCTCCAGTGAGGATTAACAACAAAACAAAGAATTTCCCAGAATTTGTTCACACCATTTTTTTTTTTTTTTACATCTAATTGGTCAGTATTTAGACCAATAACTACCATGCTACTAAATCCTGGGAAATTTTATCTTGCTTTTGATAGATGACCTTGATCTACAAAACAAAAGGGAAAATGGATCTTTGCTTTAGGCTTCCATATATATTATTTCCAGGAAGACACTTTCCAAGCAGATTGCTCACTTTCTTCAGGGAGCCATTCTCAGGATGTTAGCCTGGAGTGAGATTCCAACCACAGTGTGTCTGAGTCCAAGGTAGTTGTTCAGTTGGCCATCTTGAACCAGAAGCTTCCCTCCATGGAAAAGGTGCTGGGGAATTGCTTTAGGGACTTTCTAAGAAAATATATGTACTGTCTAAATAACCTTCTTAACCTTTATATTTGTTTTGTATTTGGGGTCTGCTGGAGTAAGAATTCATCTGAAGAAAGCATTACTCTGTGGAAGTTTGAAAGTTATTATCAGTATCCTCTGCAGATAGCATAGGCTCTCCACTGGGCAACTATCAGAGCAGATTTGGCCTCTTCCCTCTGCAGTTCTAGGCCCTCTGTGGTCTCCAGGAAGCAATTCAACTGAAATGAGCCATCCACTCCATCCCTGTTGTTATGCTTACCAATCCAGGGACAGCACCAGATACCTGCACAAAGGAAAAGCTTCTTAGGCCTTCCTTTTTTTATTTGGCTTCAAGATAATCAATTCAGCTTGTAGATTTTATTGCATAAAGTGAAGTGTCTTGAGCCTGTGTACCTCTTACTCATGCCAGTGCTTACCAGGTTAGATTCAAATACAATGTACAACACAGTGCTATTTAGATATGCAATAATTTTATTTTCTATAACTGATCTCCTGTTCTATAGCTCTAATTTCTGCTAAGGTAGATTTTTGTTTTAATCCTTATTTTACCAGTTAAGAACAAATTTCTTTTACAATGTAAAATGGTTTCCTGCTAACTAAACTTTCCATTAGGAATACATCCCATCAGACAATTGGCCCCATTTCTAACATTTTCTTCTCAAGGGAGCATTTTGTATAGGGGAAACTCAAGTATCTTCATGGAGGTGGTGCAAGAGGCCGCTCTCTTCCTGTGTTGTCCTTTGGATTCCTGTTGGACTCCTTTGAGGTGGGTTTTCTCCTGTCTAATTACTGGGAATCCTATTATAGGGTACATAGAGGTATGGATTGGTCTGTCTTTTGGTCATTGTCCTAGTACTCATCACTATTGCTCAACAACACTTGCCTGTAGTTTTGCAGTTCCTTCAATCTGATCTTTATGCCAATACCATAATGTTGTGATTACAGTAGCTTTGTAAGTAGTCTGAAATCAGAGAGTGCAATGCCTCCAGCTTTGTTCTTCTTTCTTAAGATTGCTTTTGGCTATGCAGAATCTTTTGTGGTTACGTACAAATTTTAGGTTCACTTTTTCTATTTCTGTGAAAAAAATCATTGGAATTTTGATAGAGATTTTGTTGAATCTTTAGATTGCATTGGAAAGTAAAGACATTTTAACAATATTAATTTTTCTAATCCATGAGCACAGAATATCTTTTCTTTGTGTCTTCTTCAATTTTTTTTCATTAAAATCATAGTTTTTAGTGTGCATGTCTTTAACCTTCTTGGTGAAATTTTTTCCTAGGTATTTTATTCTTTTGTTTCAATTGCAAATGGAATTGTTTTCTTAGTATCTCTTTTTGATAGTTCATTATTAATGTATAGAAACACAACAGAGGAGGAATCCAAGATGGCGGCATAGGTAAACACCTAAACTGCTGCCTCGCACAACAATTTCAAAACTACAACTAAAAGATAAAACATCTATCACCCAGAACCACGGGAAAACTGACTGAGTGGAAGTTCTACAACTAGAAGGAAAGAGAAAAGAGCATTGAGATGTGCACGAGCGCTGAAAAGCTGAGGTACAGAGGCACGTGATCCGGGCTGGAGGCAGGCATTGCTTTTTTCAACCCGAAGGGAGACAAGCCCCCGATTACTCTGAAATCCAGTCTCTGGGGAGACACGGGGGACCCAAACTCCTACGGGGAGAAGCTGGACTGTCTGCCAGTGAGGGTGGCTTGCTTGCAGAGCTGCGCGCAGGAATAATTGTTTACTGCACTGGGGCACAGGACTCACGGATGCCATCAGGGACGCAGAGCCAGCTAACTAGCAGCCATTGCTGTTTGCCACACCCTACCTAGTGACACCCTGAGGCCCCGCCCTGCACAACCTACAAACCCACCCAAGCTCCAAGAAGCAGCTTTAGCATAAGAAAGGCCTCCCTATCGCAGCTTAACCTAGCAAACTTGCAGCCTGGGTGAGACAACTCCAAAACCTCCAAACTCCAAGCAAAGAGGAGAAAACTGCAGCTCTCACTGTAGCTCCGGCTGGGTGGCCTCAGACAGTAGCTGACCTGCACCCCATTGGAGATCCAGAAGCCAGTGTACCTAGTGGCATTGTGAGAAAGCAGATTTCAACTCCTCACATCCATAAGTGACACATTCAAGAGGCAGACTCAGTGAGCACCAAAGCCCCACTGAAACAAGTCCTGCCCCATAAGCGTGTCTTCAGTGCAGCAGTTCTTCCATTATAGACACAGGGAGTGCTCACAGCTAATTGGCCTGGAGGTCAATTCCTCCCAGTGTACCAACAGCAATTAAGGCTTAACTACACCAAGTCTTTGCACTCAGCCCACAAAGGGGTGTACCAAGAGCATCCACCTCATGTGATTGAGGAGGCTGAGCTACTACCCCCTATAGATCACCTACCACACAAAGCTACTCCATCAACACAGGGAAGCAGCCAAAATGTGGAGACAAAGAAACAGGTCACGAATGAAAGAAACAAAGGAAAGCAAACTACTGGATGACATAGAGTTCAGAACCACATTTATAAGGTTACTCAAGAATCTTCTTAAAACCGCTGAGAAACTTGATAAGACCTTTAAGGATATTAATGAGAATGCCAAAAAAATGGAAAAGGATCAGTCAGAAATGAAGCATAGACTGTCTGAAATAAAGAATATACAGAAACTCAACTGTAGATCAACATACCCCAAGAATCAAACCAAAGATCTGAAATATGAGGAAACAAAAAACATCCAACCAAAAAAACAAAAAGAAAAAAGAATCCAAAAATATGAAGATAGTGTAAGGAGCCTCTGGGACAACTTTAAGTGAACCAACATCCGAATTTTTGGGGTGCCAGAAGAAGGGAGAGAGCAAAATATTGAAAACCTATCAGAAGAAATAATGACAGAAAACTTTCCCTACCTGGTGAAAGAAATAGACTTACAAGTTCAGGAAGCGCACAGAACCCCATACAAGAGGAATCCAAAGAGGACCACACCAAGACACATCATAATTAAAATGCCAAGGGCAAAAGACAAAGAGAGAATATTAAAAGCAGCAAGAGAAAAACAGTTAATTACCTACAAGGGAGTACCCATACGACTGTCAGCTGATTTCTCAACAGAAACTATGCAGGCCAGAAGGGAGTGGCAAGAAATATTCAAAGTGATGAACAGCAAGAACCTACAACCAAGATTACTCTACCCAGCAAAGCTATCATTCAGAGTTGAAGGTCAGATAAAGAGCTTCACAGACAAGAAAAAGCTAAAGGAGTTCATCGCCACCAAACCAGGATTACATGAAATGCTGAAGGGTATTCTTTAAGAAGAGGAAGAAGAAGAAAAAGGTAAAGATAAAAATTATGAACAACAAAATGACATCAACTACATACCTACCAACAAGTGAATCTAAAAATCAAGTGAATAAAAATCTGAAGAACAGAATGGACTGGTGAATATAATAGAATCAGGGACATAGAAAGGGAGTGGACTGACAGTTCTCAGGGGAAGCAGGTGTGAGGGGTGTGGGAAGAGACTGGACAAAAATCTTACTCCTATGGATGAAGACAGTGGCGGGGGGTAAGGGCATGGGGTGGGGTGGGGAATCAGGTGGAGGGGAGCTATGGGGGAAAAAAAGAGGAACACCTGTAATAATCTGAACAATAAAGATTTATTTAAAAAAACACAACAGAGTTTTGTATATTAATTTTTGTATAATGCAACTTTACTGAATTGATTAATTCTGACATTTTTTGGTAGCATCTTTTAGAGTTTTTCCCATACATAGTATGCTTTTTTTTTTTCCTTGCAATTACTCTGGCTCTAGCACTTCCAATATTCTGTTGAATGAAAGTGGCAGGAGTATGCCTGCTTGTCTCTTGTTCCTTATCTAGAGGGAAAGCTTTCAGCTTTTCACCATTGAGTCTGATGTTAGCTGTTGGCTCACCATGTATGGCTTTTATTATGTTGATCTATGTTTACTCTGTACCTTTTGTTGAGTTTTATCATAAGTGGATAATGAATTTCATCAAGTGTTTTTTCTGCATCGATTGAGATGATCATGTTATTTTTTATTCTTCATTTTGTTAAGGTGGTGTGTCTGCAGTTGTCAAACCATCCATACATCCCTGAAATAAATCCCACTTGTTAGTGGTATGTGATTCTTTAAATGTATTGTTGAATTTGGTTTGTTAAGATTTTTGAGGATTTTTGCAAAAATGTTCATCAGGGATATTAGCCTGTAATATTCTTTTCATGTGGCATCCTTATCTGGTTTTGATATTAGGGTAATACTGACCCCATAAACTGAATTTTCAAGTATTCCCTCCTCTTCTACTTTTGGAAGAGATGAAGAAAGATTGACATTAATTCTTTGGATGTTTGGTAGAATTAACCAGTGAAACCATCTGGTCCTGGACTTTTGTTTGTTGGGAAGTTTTCGATTACTAATTCAATCTCCTTACTAGTAATTAGTCTGTTCAGATTTTCTACTTCTTCTGAGTCCGTCTCGGCAGTTTCTATGTTTCTAGGAATTTATCTATTTCTTATAGGTTGTCTAATTTGTTGTCATATAATTGTTCATAGTAATTGTTCAAAGAAAAGAAAAAATATGGCACCCATCAGCCTTTGTCCCTGAGAATACTTAAGCATGCCCCTAGATTTGCATTAAGTTAGATGCCTGCCCCTCAGGCTAGTACTTTAAGATTAACATTGAGCCTCTCATAGAAAGTATGGGTGATATTGACTGTTTCTGCTCCTGACCCTGAGGAGAATGAGTTTGGAACCCTGAGCCCTTTAAGAGTCATCTTTCAGATCACTATAGTCTAGTGGGCTTCTTGGACATGAGCGCTGTTGGCTTTCAAAGCTACATATTTTGGGGGCTCATCACTCAGGTGAGGATCTTAAAAGTTGGGATGCCTAATGTGGGATTCAAACACTTTGCTCTTCAAAGAGAATCTGGGGTTTTCAGTTACATTCTCATTGCAGGTCATAGCACAAGGGGTAGCATTTTTGGCAAGATGGGTCTCAGCCTCTATCTGCTTCATTGTGAGGTGTTTTTTTTTTCTCATTTGCATGACGACTCATTTGCATGTAGTGATCACTCAGATAGTTTTTACATTTGTTTTCCCTCAAAGGAAATTGCTCTACCTGTAGCTATAGTTTCTATGTGTTTGTGGGAGGGGGTTAAGTAGATCTCCCTATGTCACATCTTAGAACAGAACCTCCCTGTGTCTTTATTTAAAATTTGGGTCAGTTTTTTCCTACAACTTACTTAATGTATTATCTCAACTAGGGCTCTCAATACAGACCTCAATAAGTGTTGAGAGAGAATTAAATTGTCTACTTATGGAGAGCCTGGCACAGAGCCTGGCTTATATCATAGCTGCTTAATAAATAGTACCAAATACTAACTTCCAACTCTTCTTATTTCTAGTCTACTCTATTCCCACTTCCCTACATGGTTCCCCCCATATAGGATATTTCAGGGCCCAAATTCCAATTTGTGGTGGCTCCTATCAACTTTACCTCTTGAATCACACTATTGTGTGATTAATCCCTCCCTCCTGAACCTGGGTGGGATGAGTGACTTGCTTTTAACCACTAGAATTTGGAAAAGGTGATTAAATATGCATGGTTACATGCATTTGATTATGTTACATACTAGAGGCCCGGTGCACGAATTTGTGCATGGGTGGGGTCCCTCAGCCTGGCTGGCAATTGGGTCTGATCAGGGGGACCGGCCAGCTGGGGGGAGGGGCCACAGGAGGTTGGCCAGGCAAGGGAGGTTGCTGTGGGAGTGAACTGACCACCAGGGGCAACTCCTGCATTGAGCTTCAGCTCCCTGGTGGTCAGTGCAAGTCATAGCAACTGGTGGTTCAGTCATTTAGGCTTTTATATATATAGATAATTGTAATATTGATTGTGTGCAAGGAGACTCCCTCCCTTGCTGACCTGAACACATTAAGTGCCAAGCCTGTTTTGTCTTCCTTTCCCTTTAGCCTGCAATATCTGATTTCACTGATATGCTGGCGGCACCAGTAACTGACCAGTCCAGATGGAATGTATAGTGTCAGTCACTGGTGACTGATATGGCGTTTAATGTGTTAAGAAAGCCAGAGGCCATTTTGGGATAAGTCACATGAAAGGAAACTGAGGCCTCAAGTCTTAAAGCCTTCTAAGTAAGGAATGTTATCAATAACTATGTGAGCTTAAAAGGGCATCCTTCCCTAATTGAGCCTTAGATGAGACCACTACTAGCTGACATTTTCATTGCAATCTTGTGAGATCTCAAGCAGAGATCCAAGCTTAATGATGTCTAGACACTTGACACACAGAGACTATGAGATAATGTTGTTTTAAGCCAAATGTGGTAATATTGTTATGCAGCAATAAGTAACTAACACAGATTTTTACTCATGCAAGTAATTATTACAATATTTTGAGGTTGAAAAGGTTTTATAATGTTTTGGATTCTTTAAATTCGGGAGAAACAAGAGTGTATTGCTTTACTGATAGTGCTATTGAAAATATATCTCAAAGGCAAGGCACATAGTGTTTTTTAATCATTATATGGAATATACTGCTCTCATAGTTCCTATCAAAACCTAAGAGCTTTCAGGCATCATATTAGGAATGTTTATATCAGGCATCATATTAGGAATGTGGAGATTCCACCTATAGCAGTGTTTCTTGTTTAGTTGGGTAAAAAGATAACATAAAATCTTAATCTTAAGGAGGAGAGGAATCCAAGATGGTGGCATAGGTAAACACCTAAACTGCTGCCTCCCACAACAATTTAAACTGCAACTAAAAGGCAAAACGTCTATCACCCAGAACCACGGGAAAGCTGGCTGAGTGGAAGTTCTACAACTAGAAGGAAAGAGAAAAGAGCATTGAGATGTGCACGAGCACTGAAAAGCTGAGGTACGGAGGCGCGTGATCCGGGCTGGCGGCAGGCGACTGGGTGCGTTGCTTTTTTCAACCTGAACGGAGACAAGCCCCCGATTACTCTGAAATCCAGTCTCTGGGGAGACGCGGGAGACCCAAACTCCTATGGGGAGAAGCTGGACTGTCTGCCAGTGAGAGTGGCTTGCTTGCAGAGCTGCACGCAGGAATAATTGTTTATGGCACTGGGGCACTGGACTCCAAGACGCGGTCGGGGACACACAGCCGGCTTACTAGCAGCCATTGCTGTTTGCCACGCCCTAACCTAGTGATGGCCTGAGACCCCGCCCCACACAACCTACAAACCCACCCAAGCTCCAAGCAGCTCAATTAGCATAAGAAAGCCTGCCCTATCGCAGCTTAACCTAGAAAACTTGCAGCCCGGGTCAGACAGCTCCAAAACCTCCAAACCTCAAGCAAAGAGGAGAAAACTGCAGCTCTCACTGTAGCTCCTGCTGAGTGGCCTCAGACAGTAGCTGACCTGCACCCCATTGGAGATCCAGAAGCCAGTGTACCTAGTGGTCAGTGTGAGACACCAGATTTCAACTCCTCACATCCATAAGTGACACATTCAAGAGGCAGACTCAGTGAGCACCAAAGCCCCACTGAAACAAGTCCTGCCCCATAAGCGTGTCTTCAGCGCAGCACTTCTTCCATTATAGACACAGGGAGTGCTCACAGCTAATTGGCCTGGAGGTCAATTCCTCCCAGCATACCAACAGCAATTCAGGCTTAACTACACCAAGACTTTGCACTCAGCCCACAAAGGGGTGTACCAAGAGCATCCACATCAGGTGATTGGGGAGGCTGAGCTACTGCCCCCTATAGGTCACCTACCACACAAAGCCACTCCATCAACACAGGGAAGCAGCCAAAATGCAGAAACAAAGAAACGTGTCACGAATGAAAGAAACAGAGGAAAGCAAACTACTGGATGACACAGAGTTCAGAATCACATTTATAAGGTTACTCAAGAATCTTCTAAAAACCGCCGAGAAACTTGATGACACTTCTGAGGAGCTTAGTGAGACCTTCAAGGACCTTAATGAGAATGCCAAAAAAATGGAAAAGGATCAGTCAGAAATGAAGCATACACTGTCTGAAATAAAGAATATACAGAAACTCAACTGTAGATCAACATACCCCAAGAATCAAACCAAAGATCTGAAATATGTGGAAACAAAAAACACCCAACCAGAAAAACAAAAAGAAAAAAGAATCCAAAAATATGAAGATAATGTAAGGAGCCTCTGGGACAACTTTAAGCGAAACAACATCCGAATTTTTGGGGTGCCAGAAGAAGGGAGAGAGCAAAATATTGAAAACCTATTAGAAGAAATAATGACAGAAAACTTTCCCTACCTGGTGAAAGAAATAGACTTACAAGTTCAGGAAGCACACAGAACCCCATGCAAGAGGAACCCAAAGAGGACCACACCAAGACACATCATAATTAAAATGCCAAGGGCAAAAGACAAAGAGAGAATATTAAAAGCAGCAAGAGAAAAACAGTTAATTACCTACAAGGGAGTACCCATACGACTGTCAGCTGATTTCTCGGCAGAAACTATGCAGGCCAGAAGGGAGTGGCAAGTAATATTCAAAGTGATGAACAGCAAGAATCTACAACCAAGATTACTCTATCCAGCAAAGCTATCATTCAGAGTTGAAGGTCAGATAAAGAGCTTCACAGACAAGAAAAAGCTAAAGGAGTTCATCGCCACCAAACCAGGATTACATGAAATGCTGAAGGGTATTCTTGAAGAAGAAGAAGAAGAAGAAGAAAAAGATAAAGATAAAAATTATGAACAACAAAATGACATCAAATACATACCTACCAACAAGTGAATCTAAAAATCAAGTGAATAAAAAATCTGAAGAACAGAATGGACTGGTGAATATAATAGAATCAGGGACATAGAAAGGGGTGGACTGACGATTCTCAGGGGAAGCAAGTGTGAGGGGTGCGGGAAGAGATTGGACAAAAATCTTACTCCTATGGATGAAGACAGTGGCAGGGGGTAAGGGCATGGAGTGGGGTGGGGAATCAGGTGGAGGGGAGCTATGGGGGAAAAAAAAGTGGAACACCTGTAATAATCTGAACAATAAAGATTTAATTAAGAAAAAAAAATCTTAATCTTAAGTGTATAGTTTAGTAGTGTTGTTTATTGACATTGTTGTGAAACAGATAGAACTTTTTCATCTTGTAAAAATGAGAAAGTCTACCATTACACTACCCTTTTCCCATCACCCTAGCCCCAAGTAACTACCATTTTACTGTTTCTATAAATTTGATTACGTTAGATATGTCATATAACTGGAATCATATACTATTTGTCTTTTTTTGTGACTGTCTTATTTCACTTAGATAATGTCTTCAAAATTCACTCATGTAACATATAACAGGATTTTGTTTTGTTTTGTTTTTAAGGCTGAATACAGCTTTTTAATATTTTTATTGTGAAATATTTCAATTATAACAAAAAGCATAAAAGATCTTAAAGATTTTTTTTGTAGTAAGGTATACTAATTACAAATGACCTGAAGTTCTCTATGACTCACAATTTTATGAACTGGAATTAATAGGACATTTTGAGTAAGCTTGTTTTGGTAGACAAAATAGTTTTTCCTATTTCTTGTTTGGTAGTTCTATAACAGTGTTAAATGTAAAATATCTGAAACATACATTTCCATCTACATTTTATTAAAAATTAATTCATACTGTTTCCACATAGTTATTGCTAAATGAATAATAAAGTAGATACCTCTTTATAATTACAAAAATACAGTTAAAAAGAATAGTGAAGAAGATAATATTTTATAGGGAGATAATATTTTTGTAGTAAGCATATGGTGAATTATGAAGTATTCATTTCTGTTGTTAACACATACAAATGCAAAATAATTGTAAGAAAGGAAACTGTTTTGAAATACCACTTCTTATCATACTTTAAGAAACATATCAAGTATGGAGTCAAAATGATCTGATAAATTAGTAACTTGTCATTTAACATTTCCAGTTATAAATTTTATTGCACTTATGACTACAGTAATTTCACTGAGCAAGTATAGAAGACAATTTAATTGTAAGCTCTTTTATCTATTTTCCTCTCCTTCCAACTCATCCCATTCTCCTCTTGCTATACTTCTTTGAAAAGGGAGTCGTAGGGAAATGCCTACATATATTTTGTAAAAATTACAGAACATGGGAACATGGACAATCCAAGAACATCAGAAAACATGATATTCAATGTCATATGGTCTAAAATAGTTTGTGATATAAAGCTTCTCCCAGATTACCTATAGATTGCTCAATAGTCTAAATGTCTTCATGGTCTTCTTTCAATAGCAGTCATTCAAACAACTGTGTTTATTAACTGTCAACTAGATGAATGTCTTTGTAGTAGGTATTTGGGGAGACTATTGTATAAAAGGAGACTTCACGTTATACTGTAAGGCCTTTAAAGTTTTTAGAATCTAATATCAGGCACTGTACGTATAACTTTAGTTGGCATATAGGGTGCTAGAACACATTCTGTTTCCTTATTGTGTGTAATGTAATGGGAATAAAAGAAGTAACAGAAACCACAGATAAGGAACTGTAGAGTAAAGATGGCTGGAGTTAGTGTTGAACATAATTTTATGAGAAAGATGGTTTCTGGTTGGGAAAAATGGCAAGCATGTGGCTTGAGCCAAGAAGATGGTTGGCAGTTGCCTGAACATGGAGCCATTGGGTGTAGGACCTGAAAGCATGTGATTGGAACTGATGTTTAAAAAGCCACTATATGCAGAGATGTGAATAAAGCTATACTTCAGGAGAGTGCTTTTTGTGGCTATGATTAAGATAAACTAGATGAGGAAGAGGCATTGGGAAAGAAGTCTGGTAAGACCTGGACTTGGGATACAACTACAACATTAGATTGAAAATTTCACATTACTTTCAGGGGGCCACGTGACTCCATTCAACTTAACATCCAAATGTTGTATTTAAAAATCTTTAGGGGAAGGATTTTCAAACATTTTGTCTGTTGTCATAGATACTTCAAGACTGAAAGAAGAAAAAACAATTCAAAGGGAACACGAGATGGCAGCAGTTATTATCATCTGAAGAGAAAGACTGAGGAAAGAAAAACATTTGAAATTATTTTTAAAATAAAAAATATGGAGCAATTTATTCTTTATGTGCTATATTCCTTTTCAGTTCTGAGATTACTCAGTCATTGGTTTCATGCTTCATAGCACATCTGAGGTTCATCCTGACTGTAGTAAAAATCTTACTCCATTATATGTGATTATTTCCTAAAATAAAGCTGTTGCTGTTTTCTGCAGATTACTCTTCCTCCGTGGTATCTGAAGCAGAAGAGTTTTGGATGTTGCAAAGTCGTTTTAAATATTCCAACATTGCTTTTTCTTCCTCTTCTA
The DNA here is from genome assembly GCA_026230045.1 of Corynorhinus townsendii. NCBI lineage: Eukaryota > Metazoa > Chordata > Mammalia > Chiroptera > Vespertilionidae > Corynorhinus > Corynorhinus townsendii. The sequence continues at coordinate 27,660,431 of JAPDVU010000012.1, forward strand.
GTTTTTCATCCTTTCTCATTTCCCACCTAAAAGAAAAATCACATCTTAGTATTTTTTAATGTCCACACTACAATCAACACTCAATTATTCAAGACTTAAAAATGTTCATTCACTCATTTATTGAGGCACCTGTTTCTCCTTGTTTATTCTTTTACCGACTGCCTTTTGGGCAACACAATTTATTGGCACTGATTAGCAGAGTGGGCCAGGAGAATGGGAGAGGAAAATAGTCAAACCAGCTCTACTCCAGAGTATAGTTTTAAAGCATTGTTTTAAATGAGGTTTCTGTATTTCTAGAATGTATATGGCTTACCAGGATATACATGCCTATAAATAAAATCTAGAATTAGACATTAAGAAGCAAATATTTTTCCCACACTGATCAACCTATCAATGGATTTAAATTGCAGAAGTTTATCAGGAAGACTTTAGCAGCAAGAAGAATATGAAACTAAACTGAATATGCCTTAAAGGGAGGTCAGTCTATTCCTAGAAATAAGATCAAATTTGAAGTAATCAAGATAAATCACCCAATAAAAGAAGCAAATTGTTAGCAAGGTTCCACAGATTATTTGTTAAAGGAAAAAAGAAAGAAAGACTTTCTAATTCTCTATGGTTGGGAAATATAGGACAAAATGTTAAGAATATGGAACTAAGTATGTATATAATTTTGCAAAGTAAATATTATCACAATACTGTAACCCAAATACAGTTAACCCTTCCTTCCCCTTCTTCCCCTTTCATATATGAAGGCCCAGGACCAGTCAGGGCCCACTTATCTGTATATATTTCCTTTCTCTTTTCCTCCTATTTCTACCTAAGCCATCCACCATGACATGCTGTCACAAAAGGATTTTAAAAGCAATGTTGATACATCCTAAAAGATCCTCTGCTGTAAGGTTTTCAAGGGAATAGGATTTATTGTTCTAATTAAATCTATTGGGGTGATGTTGGCTAATAACATTATAAAATTTTCAATTGTTCAATTCTATAATATATCATCTGTATATTGATTGCATTGTATACTCACCATCCATAGTCTAGTCTCCCTCTGTCACCATATATTTGACCCCCTTTACTCTCTTTACCCTCCCTGCAGCCCCCTTCGTCCTATAGTTTTCTGAGTCTGTTTGTTTGTTGCTTTCTTTTTATAATCTACATATAAGTGAAATCATATGATTCTTGTCATTTTCCACCTGATTTATTTCACTTAACATGATATTTTCATGGTCCATTCATGTTGTCACAAATGACCATTTTTCATCCTTTCTTATGGCTGAGTAGTATTCCATTGTATATATGTACCACATCTTCTTTATCTAGTCGTTCATGGAAAGACACTTTGGCCCTAACTGGTTTGGCTCAGTGGATAGAGCGTCAGCCTGCGGACTGACGGGTCCCAGGTTTGATTCCAGTCAACAGCATGTACCTTGGTTGCAGACACATCCCCAGGAGGGGGTGTGCAGGAGGCAGCTGATCGATGTTTCTCTCTCATCGATGTTTCTAACTATCCCTCTCCCTTCCTCTCTGTAAAAAATCAATAAAATATATTGTAAAAAGAAAGAAAGAAAGGAAAGAAGAAAGAAAGAAAGACACTTTGGTTGTTTCCATGTCTTGACTACTGTGATTATTGCTGCAGTGAACACAGGGTACATATATCTTTACAAATAAATGTTTTTAAAATTTTCATGTAGATACCCAGAACAGGGACTGCTGGGTCATATAGTAGCTGTATTCTTAATTTTTTTAGGAGCTACCATACCGTTTTCCATAGTGGCTGTACAAGTTTACATTCCTACCAGCAATGTAAGAGGGTTCCCATTTCTCCACATCCTCTCCAACACTTATTTCTTGTCTTATTGATAATAGACATTCTAACAGGTGTGGTTTTGATTTACATTTCCTGTAAAGCTAGCAAAGTTGAGAATCTTTTCATATGTCTGATGGCCATTTGTATGTCTGTTGAGATCTCCTGCCCGTTTTTTAATAGGATAGTTTGTTTTTGTTGAGTTATATGAATTCTTTATATATTTTGGATATCAATATGTCCCTTATCAGAGGTATTGTTTGCAAATATATTCTATTTGGTTGTTTGCCTTTTGTGTTGTTGATTATTTGTTTTGCTGTGCAGAAGTTTTTTTAGTTTGATGTAGTCCGATTTATTTAATTTTGCTTTTATTTCCCTTGCATTTGAGGTCCACTTCACAAAAGCCTCTCTGAGACCAAGTCCCGTACATTTAGTATCTTTGTTTTTGTCTGCGTATTTTATTGTTTTAGTTCTTACATTTAAGTCTTTAATCTTACCCTGAGTTAACTTTTATATATGGTGTCAAATAGCAGTCTAGTTTCAGTCTTTTGCATGTGCTTTTCAGTTTTCCCAACACAATTTATTGAAGGGGCTTTCCTTTCTCTATTGTATGTTTTTGGCTCCTTTGTCTAAAATGAGTTGCCCATATTCATGCGAGTTTATTTCCAGGCTCTCAATTCTGTTCCATTGGCCTCTGTGTCTGTTTTTCTGCCATCACCATACTGTTTTCATTTCTGTAGCTTTGTGGTATAATTTGAAGTCTGGGTAAATGATACCTTTGTTCTTTTTTCTCGGGTTATCTTTTTTGGTTCCATACAAACTTGAGGATTTTTTATTCTATTTCTTTGAAAAATGCCATTGAAATTTTGATGGGGTTTGCATTAAATCTGTATATTGCTTTAAGTAACATGACCATTTTAACTATGTTGATTCTTCTAATCCATGAGTACAGAGTATCTTTCCATTTCCTTTTGTCTTCTTCAATATCTTTCAACAATGCCTTGTAGTTTTCAGTATATAGACCCTTAATTTTCTTTAAGTTTATTTCTAGGTTGCAGTTACGAATGGAATTGTTTTCTTCATTTCTTTTTCTGACATTTCATTGTTAATATATAGGAATGCAATGGATTTCTGTACACTAATTTTGTATCCTGCAACTTTACTGTATTTGTTTGTTTCTAATAGTTTTTTGGCAGAGTCCCCTATTTTATTATAGTTAGAACTTCTGAGTAACAGCCTGTCATGCATGAGGAAACAATATCAAGTTGTTTTTATGGTTTGGTTTGAGTGGTGAAAGGAAAGCATGGGCATTGTATTTTCATAGAAAACTCCTGTAGGATCCTGTTCCCAGACAGGTTTCCTTGTTGAAGGGCTAGGTTCAATATGCCCTGGCCAACCCTGGGAGGTGCAACATATAAGGGAGAAGGAAAAAGGAAAGAGTAGAGAGAAAGGGCAGGTTTTTCTGAGTTTATTTTTTAAAATTTAATAAATCTTTATTGTCCAGATTATTACAATTGTTCCTCTTTCCCCCCCCCCATAGCTCCCCTCCACCTGGTTCCCACCCCACCCTCTGCCCTTACCTCCCCCCCCCCCGTCCTCATCCATAGATGTACGATTTTTGTCCAGTCTCTTCCCGCACACTCCACACCCCTTTCCCCCCGAGAATTGTCAGTCCACTCCCTTTCTATGCCCTGATTCTATTATATTCACCAGTTTATTCTGTTCCTCAGGTTCTTAATTCACTTGATTTTTAGGTTCACTTGTTGATAGACATGTATTTATTGTTCATATTTTTTATCTTTACCTTTTTCTTCTTCTTCCTCTTCTTAAAGAATACCTTTCAGCATTTCATATAATACTGGTTTGGTGGTGATGAACTCCTTTAGCTTTTTCTTGTCTGTGAAGCTCTTTATCTGACCTTCAACTCTGAATGATAGCTTTGCTGGGTAGAGAATCTTGGTTGTAGGTTCTTGCTGTTCATCACTTTGAATATTTCTTGCCACTCCCTTCTGGCCTGCATAGTTTCTGTTGAGAAATCAGCTGACAGTCATATGGGTGCTCCCTTGTAGGTAATTAACTGTTTTTCTCTTGCTGCTTTTAATATTCTCTCTTTGTCTTTTGCTCTTGGCATTTTAATTATGATGTGTCTTGGTGTGGTCCTCTTTGGATTCCTTTTGTTTGGGGTTCTGTGCGCTTCCTGGACTTGTAAGTCTATTTCTTTCACCAGGTAGGGGAAGTTTTCGGTCATTATTTCTTCAAATAGGTTTCCAGTATCTTGCTCTCTCTATTCTTCTGGCACCCCCATAATTTGGATGTTGGTACGCTTGAGGTTGTCCCAGAGGCTCCTTACACTATCTTCAAGTTTTGGGATTCTTTTTTTTCTTTTTGCTTCTCCAGTTGAGTGTTTTTTGCTTCTTTGTATTTCAACTCTTTGACTTGATTCTTGCACTCCTCTAGTCTGCTGTTAGGTCTCTGTATAATATTTTTTATTTCAGTCAGTGTATGTTTAATTTCTAGTTGGTCCTTTTTCATATCCTTGAGGGTCTCGCTAAATTTATCAGTCTTTTCTAGGAAATTCTTGAAAAACCTTAAAATCATGGTTTTGAACTCTATATCCAGTCGTTTGCTTTCCTCCATTTCTTTCATTTGTGATCTGTTTCTTTGACTCCACATTTTCACTGCTTCCCTGAGTTGGTAGAGTAACTTTGTGTGCTAGGTATCCTATAGGGCCCAGTGGCTCAGCCTCCCCCAGTAACCTGAGGTGGAGACTTTTGGTGCACCCCTTTGTGGACTGTGTGCACAGCCTTGTTGTAGTTAAGTCTTGATTGTTGTTGGTATCACTGGGAGGAATTAACCTCCAGGCCAATTGGCTGTGAGGATCAGCTGTGTCTATGCTGGGAGAACTTCTGTGCTGGAGACACTTTTATGAGATAAGACTTGCAAAATAGCAAAAGCTTCTGTGCTCAGCTTGGGGCGGAGTCTCAGGGTGGAGCAGACAGCCTTGGCTTCCCATCAGCCCTGCCCTGTGAGGCCCCTGGGTCTCAGTGTCCCTCGGTAATTGCTGCAAGCACCTCTGAGAGAAAGCTGCCCTCAAGTTTTGCTCGCTGCCAGACAGTCCAGTTTCTCCCTGAATGAGTCTGGGTTCCCAGAAACTTGCCCAGAACTGGAGTTCAGCACAGTCAGGAGCTTCCGTCTCCCTCCCACTTTAGAAAGCCAAGCACGCACTCAGACACCCATGCACTCAGCAGTCAGTCCTCTCTGCACGCGCGCGCCTCCAGACCTCTGCCTTCTGCAGCTCCCCTGAGTCTCAATGTGCTTTCTCTTTTCCTGACAGTCCAGATTCCCCCCGAATGAGTCTGAATTCCCAGAGTCTCGCACAGGACTGGAGTTCAGCGCAGCCAGGAGCTTCCGTCTCCCTCCCATTTGGGAAAGCCAGCCACGCACTCAGCCGCCCATGCATTCAGCCGCCCGTCCTGTCCGTGTGCACGTGTCTCCATACCTCAGCCTTTTGCAACTCCTCTGAGTCTCAATGTGCTTTCCTCTTTCCTTCTAGTTGTAGAATTTCTACTCAACCAGCTTTCATGTGGTTCTGGATGTTGTCCATTTTGTCTTTTAGTTGTAGTTTTGATATTGTTGTGCAGACAGCAGTTTAGGTGTTTACCTATGCTGCCATCTTGGTTTCTCCTTCTGAGGTTAATTTACATTTCTTCTTTACCCTCTGCCTGGGATTCTCCTCATCTCCTAGCACCAACCTTGGCTGAATCTAAAAACTGCTATTTCTGGCTGTCTTCCTTTCTCCACATGTTCCCATGTAATCAGAGAAAAGTTATTGATCATATTGGTTTTAACAACTTAAATGGTAGACTTTCACCACTACAGTATTCAAAGCCATGTTACAAGGGGGAGTACTCCCCAAATCTGTATTTTAGGATTTAATATTTAACCCATAAGGTTACCTAATACTGCTTTCATGGAATTTTAAAGAATTGTCCCTACCCATTTTATATTGTTGAACCTGGGCATCATTAATTTGCATGTTAAATTGAACTCCTTTCAAGAAGGAAAATAAATAATAAAAATACTTACATAGCACTAACTTTGTGTTAAGCATTGTGTTAAATACTTGACTATCAATCCTTAAATCCTTCTACAAAATGTTATCCCTTTTCTACAGAGGAGTAAACTGAAGCACAGAATGTTAATGTCACATCCTTAGGTATCTTTGTTTTGAAATAAGGGAGTCAACTCTGGAGTCTGGGCTTGTAAATGCCACACTAACCATGGTTTTAAAACCATTTTACATTTATCATTAATTACTGTTAACAATAGTTTAAATATTTCATTTCCTGAAAAGAACTTTCTAAAATTCATATATTCTAAAGGAATCCAAATGTGGTAAATTTGGTTTGCTTTTTTCTCTCATGTAAAGGTACTAATATTGTACTGAGTAAATGAATTATTTTCTGAATGTCAACAAAATATGTAATATGCACATAAATATTTTGATCATTGTCTCTACGTGTGAAAACTGAAAACACAGTTTTTCTGCTTCATTAAAAAATCTGTATAATTAATATAAAATAAATGAATGTATAATAGAATCAAAGCTTGATGACAATTACAGGCACTTCATTGTATAATTGAGCTGTTAGTGATTAATAATGTTAGGCAAAGTTACTTACCTACCACAAATTTCTTACATATCCTTTGTGTTTATTCAGAAAAAAATCATTTCATAAGACAATAAGAAATTATAACAAAGATAGGAGAAATTAAGGATTAGAACTACATTTCCCCTAATATTTTACTTTTAGTGATTTAGAAGCATTAGGGGTTTGAAATGTATGTTTATCATAAGCACTGATATTTTTCACACCACTAAGTTCTTAAGAAAAGTTTATCTCTAATTCCATTGTAGTTTTAGATTTTGTTAACACAGTTAAAGAACAATTATATAAAAAACTATTGGAAGAGAAAATAATCTATCAATTGTTAAACACAATTGACTGGGCAACCTATTTAAAATTTCTATCCCTAGTTTGCTCTATATATTTAAAATCTAGAGTGGAAGCATGTCCCTACAGAAACCAGAAAATGTGAGAACCAGCATATTCAAGTTCTGCCTAAATCAGCTTTATGAAATAATTATATTTTTGTTTTTTCCTGACTTTGATAACCTATTCTCTTTCACTGTTGCTAACTTCCCCACCTGCCTACTGTTGAAAAAGAACTGTACCCTGACCCCTAGTCCTACTGGTGAAGTGAATATGTTGTGTCTTAGTGATGAGCAGAAAAATCTCACAAGACCTCCCCAACTCATCTGTACCTTAATTTTAAATATCTCTGGAATGTGTTCCAACTGTATGGCTCCTGCATGGGTAGATGTGAGAGCATGGACCACCCTTGATTAGGGTGTCTCTTTTCCTATCCTAACACAACAGGGGACCCTAAAACATTGGCTGAGATACTCTAACAGAACTAGCAATCACAGCTTTCTTGCCAGCACTCCTCAGATTGGCGTGTGTGTTCTCAGCCTTGGTGGGTCTTCCTGGATTTACATACACATTCAGCCCTGGGCCAGAGGTATCTGCCTGATCTTCTGTATGTCTGTGAATAGTAGGTGATGTTATGGGGCTCTCACATGTAGCAGACCATGGCTAAGAGCTTTCTATTTCTGCTCATGTCAATGTGCAGTGGTGGATTTAAGATCTTTAAAATGAGACCTGGAGGGGTACAAAATAAAAACAGTCACTGATCAATGAGTAACTGTTCTCATGATCAGTTTGACAGAATGTTTTATTTTGAGGGGCTTTGTGGCTACTGTGTGTCAGAGCCAACTAGGAGAGCCATGCCTAGGGAGTGGGTAAGCGAAAGGTATGTTCTTGGTAGTATGGATACAGGTTGTCACAGAAGCAAGTCCTGGGGCTCTTACTGTAAGAAAGAGCAGTCAGCAGCAGACAGAGGAGGAAGGCCAGAATCGGGAGTGTGAGGAGCTCTCTGAGGCATTTCCTGTGCCTTCTACTAAGAAAAGTATCTAAAATCTCTGAACTCAATAGTGTCCTGAATAAGAACATAGGCCCTGTGGTGACTCTACCTTTGGGTTGAATCACCTTCAGGCAAGTTTCTTAACCTCTCTGTGCCTCAGGATTCTCATCTATAAAATGGCATCAGAATTGTTTGATAGGAACCCAGCCATGCTCATTGTTTATGTATTGCCTGTGACTGATCACACTTCGCAATGTAAGAGTTTAGTAGTTGTGGCTAAGACCCACTGAGACTGAATGTCCCACAAAGCCTAAAATATTTACTGTTTGGACTTTTACAGAGAATGTTTGCTGCATGCTCTTATAGAATGGCTGTTCTTTTTTTTTTCTCTTTATTAAGGTATTACATATGTGTCCTTATCCCCCCATTTCCTCCCCGCTTCATGCCCTCACACCCCTAGTGTCTGTGTCCATTGGTTATGCTTAAATGCATGCATACAAGTCCTTTGGTTGATCTCTCCCCACCTCCACTCCCCACCCTCCGCTGCCTTTCTTCTGAGGTTTGACCATCTGATGGATGCTTCTCTGTCTCTGGATCTGCTTTTGTTCATCAGTTTATGTTGTTCATTATATTCCACAAATGAGTGAGATCATGTGATATTTATCTTTCTCCAATTGGCTTATTTCGCTTGGCATAATGTTCTTCAGGTCCATCCATGCTGTTGCAAATGGTAAGAATTCCTTCCTTTTGACAGCAGTGTAGTATCCCATTGTGTAGATGTACCACAGTTTTCTAATCCACTCATCTGCTGATGGGCACTTAGGCTGTATCAAATCTTAGCTATGGTAAATTGTGCTACTATGAACATAGGGGTGCATATATCCTTTCTGATTGGTGTTTCTGTTTTCTTGGTATATATTCCTAGAAGTGGGATCACTGGGTCAAATGGGAGTTCCATTTTTAGTTTTTTGAGGAAACTCCATACTGTTCTTCGCAGTGGCCGCACCAGTCTGCATTCCCACCAGCAGTGCACGAGGGTTCCTTTTTCTTCGCATCCTTGCCAGCACTTGTCAGAATGGCTGTTCTTAACCAGGAGTGACACTGCTTCCTTACTGGGAAATATGGAGAGTATTCCTGATTAACACCATCTTAAGAGTGCTTCTGGGACCCAAGACAGAGATGGTAAACATCTCTAATAAGCAACAACACCAAACAATAAAGAGTTGTCTTCCCAAATGTTAATAGCATCCCTGCTGAGAAGCATGTGCTCTAGAATCTCCAAAACAATATTGAGTCATCCCTATCTAGTTTGTGATTTTAATTGAAATGGTTTTAGTATTTCACTGCTTAGAATACGGTTTGCTAAAGGGCAGAGGTTTAGAAGCCAGGAGCTGGATTTGAATCCCTTTTAAACGGTGTGGCTGTAGGAAAGCCAGATACTGCACCTTGGTTTCCTTACTAATAAAATGTGAATAGTAACAGTGTCTGCTTCATAGACTTGCTATCGGGATGAAACAACTGTGTATATATAAAACATAAAATAGTGCATGGCTTGCCCTAACTGGTTTGGCTCAGTGGATAGAGCGTCGGCCTGCGGACTGAAGGGTCTCAGGTTCAATTCCGGTCAAGGGCATGTACCTTGGTTGCAGGCATATCCCCAGTAGGGAGTGTGCAGGAGGCAGCTGATTGATGTTTCTCTCTCATCGATGTTTCTAACTATCTCTCTCCCTTCCTCTCTGTAAAATATCAATAAAATATATTAAAAAATAGTGCATGGCTCACAGCAAACACTAAATGAGTGATAACTTATTGTCATGATTAATTGGCTTAATGGTTAAAGTTACCAGTAGCAGAAATCTCGATTCTGGTGGATTAAACCAATAGGGAGTTATTTTTCTCATATAACAAGAAATCCAGAGGTGCCAGCATGGGTTACATAGCAAGGCTGACGTCTCTGTGAATCTCATGGTTCCAACATGGTTATTGGGACTTCAGCATCATGTCCTTGTTTTGAGGCAGAGAAATGGAAGAAGGGGCACACAGGCTGCACCTGTCCTACTTATCAGGGAAGTAAAACTGTTTGCAGAATCCTGATGGCCTAAGTGTGTGATATTGGGCAAGTTTCTTAACCTCTCTGTACCTCAGTTTTCTCATATGTAGAATAGGGGATGGTAACAGTATATGTCTAATGTATTATTGTAAAGACTAGGTAAGCTTTGAATTCATGAAAGGTTGCTAATTATGAGACTCAAGTTACTTGTATCAACTGGCTTCCCCAGAGCTCCTGCCTTGATTTTCCTTCTCCTGCTCCGTGCCCTTCACATCGTTTTATCTGATAAATTTTCTTTCGTATAAATTATGTGGGTAAAATGAAATTGCTAATTATTATGCATATCTATGATCATGTTGTTGTTCTCTCTTTTCTTTCTTTCATTTCATATTAGTTCATTCTGTTCAGCCTAGTATGGTCACAGCTTTTTTGTTTTCCCATAATCCCTTAATTGTAGTTTTCAAATATATTCCAAGATGATGGCATTCAATCATATTATTGGCATTTCTCCTGATACACCAATAAAACATATAGAATGTAACTTGAAATAAGTGTGCTGATTTAATGTTATTATTAAACATTTATGTAGTACTTTATATTTACAGAGTGCTTTACAATTATTTATTAGTTAATTGTACTGTTAAACATTAACCATCTGGCCAAATTAATGATTTCAAATTGTCCTACCAGCTGAGGAGTGAAAAATGAAGTCATATTGGATTTTATTCTCTTCCAATAAACCTTTTTGTCCTTCTCTCCTCCTCTGCACAACAGTGCAGACTGGCTTCAAAGGAAAATTCAAATGAGAGGGGAAAAGGATGTCTTTGTTCTCTTTTCTCTGTTGTCCTATAAATGCGAGATTTCCTCAGGATTCAGTCCTAGACCATCTTTTCTTCTCCCTTGGTAAGCCTCACATTTACTCAGTCAGCTGTTGTCTCTCCAACTGTAATTCATCTCTCTCCTAAGCTGTAATTCAGTATCTTTATTTTTTTTAATTAATTTATTTTTTAAAATAAATCTTTATTGTTCAGATTACAGGTGTTCCTCTTTTTGTTTTCCCCCTATAGCTCCCCTCCACCTGATTCCCCATCCCACCCTACCCCAGGGTACGTGGCCCTTAACCCCTGCCACTGTCTTCATCCATAGGAGTAAGATTTTTGTCCAATCTCTTCCCGCACCACTCACACCCGCTTCCCCCTGAGAATTGTCAGTCCACTCCCTTTCTATGTCCCTGATTCTATTATATTCACCAGTCCATTCTGTTCTTCAGATTTTTTATTTACTTGATTTTTAGATTCACTTGTTGGTAGGTATGTATTTGATGTCATTTTGTTGTTCATAATTTTTATCTTCACCTTTTTCTTCTTCTTCCTCTTCTTAAAGAATACCCTTCAGCATTTCATGTAATCCTGGTTTGGTGGCGATGAACTCCTTTAGCTTTTTCTTGTCTGTGAAGCTCTTTATCTGACCTTCAACTCTGAATGATAGCTTTGCTGGGTAGAGTAATCTTGGTTGTAGGTTCTTGCTGTTCATCACTTTGAATATTTCTTGCCACTCCCTTCTGGCCTGCATAGTTTCTGCTGAGAAATCAGCTGACAGTCGTATGGGTACTCCCTTGTAGGTAACTAACCATTTTTCTCTTGCTGCTTTCAAGATTCTCTCTTTGTCTTTTGCCCTTGGCATTTTAATTATGATGTGTCTTGGTGTGGTCCTCTTTGGATTCCTTTTGTTTGGGGTTCTGTGCGCTTCCTGGACTTGTAAGTCTATTTCTTTCACCAGGTAGGGAAAGTTTTCTGTCATTATTTCTTCTAATAGGTTTTCAGTATTTTGCTCTCTCTCTTCTTATGGCACCCCCAAAAATTCGGATGTTGGTACGCTTAAAGATGTCCCAGAGGCTCCTTACACTATCTTCATATTTTTGGATTCTTTTTTCTTTTTGTTTTTCTGGTTGGGTGTTTTTTGTTTCCTCATATTTCAGATCTTTGGTTTGATTCTTGGGGTACATTGATCTACAGTTGAGTTTCTGTATATTCTTTATTTCAGACAGTCTATGCTTCATTTCTGACTGGTCCTTTTCCATTTTTTTGGCATTCTCATTAAGGTCCTTGAAGGTCTCACTAAGCTCCTCAGAAGTGTCATCAAGTTTCTCGGTGGTTTTTAGAAGATTCTTGAGTAACCTTATAAATGTGGTTCTGAACTCTATGTCGTCCAGTAGTTTGCTTTCCTCCGTTTCTTTCATTCGTGACATGTTTCTTTGTTTCCGCATTTTGGCTGCTTCCCTGTGTTGATGGAGTGGCTTTGTATAGTAGGTGACCTATAGGGGGCAGTAGTTCAGCCTCCCCAATCACCTGATGTGGACGCTCTTGGTACACCCCTTTGTGGGCTGAGTGCAAAGTCTTGGTGTAGTTAAGCCTTAATTGCTGTTGGTACGCTGGGAGGAATTGACCTCCAGGCCAATCGGCTGTGAGGACTCGCTGTGTCTATAAGAACTGCTGTGCTGGAGACACGCTTATGGTGCAGAACTTGTTTCAGTGGGGCTTTGGTGCTCACTGAGTCTGCCTCTTGAATGTGTCACTTATGGATGTGAGGAGTTGAAATCTGCTTTCTCACACTGACCAGTAGGTATACTGGCTTCTGGATCTCCAATGGGGTGCAGGTCAGCTATTGTCTAAGTCCACCCAGCAGGAGCTACAGCGAGAGCTACAGTTTTCTCCTCTTTGCTTGGGATTTGGAGGTTTTGGAGCTGTCTGACCCAGGCTGCAAGTTTGCTAGGTTAAGCTGCGATAGGGCAGGCCTTTCTTATGCTAAAGCTGCTGCTTGGAGCTTGGGTGGGTTTGTAGGTTGTGTGGGGTGGGGTCTTAGGGTGTCACTAGGCTAGGGCGTGGCAAACAGCAATGGCTGCTAGTTAGCTGGCTCTGTGTCTCCGACTGCTTCCTGTGCCCCAGCGCAGTAAACAATTATTCTTGCACTCAGCTCTGCAAGCAAGCCCCCCTCACTTTCTGACCTGGTGGCAGACAGTCCAGCTTCTCCCCGTAGGAGTTTGGGTCCCCCGTGTCACCCTAGAAACTGTATTTCAGAGTAATTGGGGGCTTGTCTCCCTTTGGGTTGAAAAAAGCAATGCCTGCCGCCAGTCCAGATCACGCGCCTCCGTATCTCAGCTTTTCAGCACTTGTGCACGTCTCAATGCCCTTTTCTCTTTCCTTCTAGTTGTAGAACTTACACACAGCCAGCTTTCCCGTGGTTCTGGGTGATAGACGTTTTGTCTTTTAGTTGCAGTTTTGAAATTGTTGTGCGAGGCAGCAGTTTAGGTGTTTACCTACGCCACCATCTTGGATTCTCCTGTAATTCAGTATCTTTAAACTTCATTTTTGTCCCAGGTTTTCTAAATTCAACGTTTTGATTGTCATTTTCACTTCCACTCCAATTATATTCATCATTTATATACAAACCCCCATCCCCCCACACACATACACACTAACACAGTGTCTTCCTTGTGAAGTAGTCTGAGGTAGTTTTAGGCAATAATTCTTGTTCTTAAGTCGTTGGAAATGTAGCTACATTAATGACAGAAAGAACCCTGATTTTTTGAGCAATAAAGTCATTAAATTCTATGGTACCATTAAAAACTATAGAATTTGATGTTTTCTTTAAAGAAATTTCTATAGGAAGGTGATGCTGAATTGCACTTAGTTCCAAAGGACAAACTTTAAGAAGGAGACAGATACAAGACTATCCTACATTCCTGGGTATTATGATTCATGAATAGTTATGGGAAATTGATTATAAACCACAAAATCAGCTTTGAATGTAATCACCTTGAATATAAATAGCACTATTTTTTAGTAGCTATACCTTTTTTATCCACATAAACCACAGAATTAGAGAGTTGTGTGTTCCTTTGGAAGCAGGTCTTTACAATTCTATACTTACTTACCTACCCTCTTTCTGATATGTTCTCCAGATGATACCAGTGCACAACTACTTTTGCCTAATGTTTTAAAAGCTAAGTTTTCAGAAATATATATAGTCCAGTCCATCTCCTATAGCATACATTTAGTGGAAATGGAGAAATCAACATTATTCATTTCATGTAACCTAGATAATTTTATTGCTTAGCTTTATCTTTAAAATAGAATAATTAAAAATTTCCTTGTATACTGCAATTTTTTTATTGTTGACTGTATCACAGATGTCTCCCATTTTCCTCTCCTTTGCCCCCCTCCACTCAGCCCCTGCCCCACCCCAGGCCTTCCCCACACTTACTATCTGTGTTCATGAGCTATGCATATATGTTCTTTGGTTAATCTCTTCCCCTCCTTCTACTCCTTTCCCCTCTAAGATCTGTCATTCTGTTCCACATATCCATGTCTCTGGACCTGTTTTGTCCATCAGTTTATTTTATTCATTAGAGTCCACATATAAGTGAGAACATGTGATATTTGTTTTTCTTTGACTGGCTTATTTCCCTTGGCATAATACTCCCCAGGTCCATATGTGCTGTCACAAAGGGTAAGAGCTCCTTCTTTTTAACAGTGCAATTTTTAACACTTTAAAAGTTTTGCTTTTCTTTGAGCTTGGTATTGAATCTTAATAGTTAAATAAGAGGGGTCCTACATGAGAGTTACAAGGCTTTATACCATTTTCTGTAGGGGCATTTGGGAATGAATGGATTTGATAAGGGAGCAATGAGAGCTTTATAAACTTATTTATAACTTAATTTAGTTATTCCCTCAAGCTAATTAAGGTATGCTAGTTTGGGGAGAATTCAGTAGAAAATAGAAAAGCATTAAGGAAATTTATCCACAAAGAAAGGTCAAGAACAGTTAGTAATATCATTGATTTGTACTGCTTATTTTCATATTTAAAGACATTTAAAAAATTTTATTATAGAGGTTTCCATGAAATGTAAAGGAACTTCCATTTTTATTGAATACTATAAATGGCAGTCACATCTTTGTCTTGGGAAGTTATACAACATAGGTTTTTCTTAAAATAACCAAGTGAGTTATTCCAAGTCCCCACAAATTGTTTTCACCTAATTTAACATTTTAATATCCAGAAAATAAGGTTTATTATACAAAAATATTTCACTGTTAATATAGTATACAACTCAGAACCTCTGCAACCCAATAACAAATAGAATAGGTATACATATATAGAGAAACGTACTTAAAATATATAGAAATAAATATAGTATGTCTATTAAAATCCATGCCCTAGACTATTAAATATCAATACTCGCCATAATCAATTAGCAGTTTGGTTCCTTGTTTCAACCAAGAATTTGTTACATAATTATGATAACTAGCTATATTTGCAGTTTATACAGCTATTTCTGCAGGAATTTAAATGAATGTTCTTTTGTAAGGTAGTAGATTTCTTTTGCTACTACTAATGGATTGTTTCCAAGCTCAGGAACAAGCAGCAAAACCCTTAATTTGAATTTATAGCCTTCAGAGACAATCTTCAATACAGCTTAACTGTCCTAACCAATTTATTTTAATTAATATGATTTGTTCTATATATTTAAGTAGGAGAATTATATACTGACAAATGGGACAACCAAGAATGCTAACAGTAACATTTTAAATAGTTATGGGTTAGGGAAAACATAAATGGAAGCATAGCCATCAGTAGTAATGGAAGCTGAACTTTTCCGTTACTAGTAAATCAACCATATCTCCATAGAGAATTCATTTCCACCAGTGGATTTTTAAAATTGTAAGAGTTTAGATAGAACACCAAGGTCATGCTGTTTGGCCAGCACTTAGTGCTGATGTAGAAGTAGTGCCCTTTGCTGAGAGAAGGGTTAGGACTGCTATATATTTCTAGAACCACATTGCTGATGTTTCTCAGATTATGTATAATTTAATGAATCAAAAGAAAAAAATGTCTTTTTTTTTCTAGTTAAATTTGGTATACCTGGAAATGTTCATGGGCTGTGCTTTGTAGAACTCTTCATGGACTATGCTCTGTCTATTCCATTTATTAAACTATTATATTAAAAGGTATTTAAGCTGTGTTAAGCAAAAAAAAAAAAAAGTTTTCTTTTCATCAAGAAGGAAGAGATTATGTATTTATAATTCTAAAATTTCCAAAAAATTGAGTGCTTTTTTACTAGACTGTGTAAAGCTGATGCCAACACAGGCAACAGTCTTGTTTTGGCAACAGTGGTTGGCATAAGGCCCTAACCACTTATGGGGATAACAATCTGAATGAAAGCTCCATTTTTAAACACGTGGTCCAAGGGCTATGTGTTTGCAACCTCTGTTACTAACAGCAACATTGTGTTAGGAAAGGATTTGAAATACATACTTGGCTCAAATTTTGTTTGAAATTAGCTAAGAATTTATAAAGATTAAAACTGTTCTAGAGTCCAGAGCTCTACATGGTTCATGGGGCCATTACTCTTCATTAAGTCACTGCCTATATGTTCATATTCATATAGATTTTAAGGTTCTTTCATTCATTCAGTAATCAAAGTATTTACTTTTGAATGCCTACTATACTGTGAGGCTTTGGAGTGTATAATAATAGCTAATACTTATTTAGTGATTTCCATGTTCCAGGCACTCACTATTCTAAGTACTTTGCATACATTAGTTCATTTAGCCCTCATAACACCTTTATGAGATGGGTTATCTATCATTGCAGCTACAGTCCAGGAGTTACCCCAGGTCACACAGCTGATTAGTGGTGAAGCCAGGATTCTAACACAAGCAGCTAGCTCCAGAGTTAAATGCCCTGACCCATATAGTGCGTCTACTGCAACATATGCCTCTCTCTGTCTCTATGTCTTCTGTATTAATAAGTCAAATGTGAGCTGCTCTCCTGGAGCTCACAGTTTAATAACACTTTCTATCCATTCTGCATATGTCATAAAATTAATTGATGGAGAAAAAAACCACAACAGTCCGTTTGCATCCCATGTGCCAGGCCATAATTTTATATGGTATGAGTATGTGTCAGACCCACTTGAGTTGCAATGCCATCACTTTGACAATGGTGGCAGATTAGAGCCTTTCAAAATAACTGGCATTGCCTCAGCTCCTGGGGTTGAAAGAATTGCCTCCTCACTCCCTTTCTTCACTCCTGGGGAACTAGTAAGAAGTTCTAGTCTGCAGAGGCAACATTTTTTAAAGGAAAGAAATGGGGGGGGGGGGGGGCGGGAATAGATACAGAGGCAAAGAAGTCTTGAACAAACTGTCAAACTACATTGGGAAGGCAGGGAAGGTTGGGTGAGGGGGGCTGTAAGAGATCAACCAAAGGACTTGTATGCATGCATATAAGCATAACCAATGGATACAAGACACTGGGCGGGGGAGGGGGGTGGCGGGGGGGAGGGTGGGCGGGCAGGTGAAGGCATATACTGGGGGGTAGGGGAAGCTGGGGGGAGGTCAATGGGGGAAAAAAAGGAGACATATGTACTACTATTTGTAATACTTAAAACAATAAAAATAAAAAATAAATTTTAAAAAAAGGAGAAAAAAAAAAAAGAAGTACAGCTTTCTCTAACATCATGCTGGCCTCAAGGGGCTTCAGCGGCATGATAAATAAGACCTTTCCCCTCGCAGAGATTTCATTCGAATAGACGTCAAAGTTATTTCCAGAAAGTATTTCCTCTTATGGCCCATCAGGAAGTTCTGGTGCCCTCTACACAAAATGTGGAGCATATCACATGCTCAGAGTTGGTCACTCCTTCCAAGATTCTTGTCTTGATCAATTTTTGCTATTTCAGCTTAGGATGGATATTTGACATGAAATGGCCACTGCAGTGTGGGGCTCCGATAGATGAATGTTAAGTTTTAATAATTTATCACTTTAACTTTTGAAAGTAGTTCTCTATATATTTAAAAAAACAAACACTTTTCAACCAAAGTGAGTCCAGGTGTGGCAAAATGCATAAAAGTAACACCAAGTCCAAGATAAATTGAAACTCTAAGCACATTTTACTTGCATTCCGTCCTTGTTTCTAATTTAATGAATGATTCCCAGAATGGAGTTTGCAAATCAAAGTATATATATAAAATGCTTACTTATTCCCTTTTGAGTTCTGTGTCAATTGTGTATATTTCATAAATATAAACATAAGATGTATTTGCCAAGGAATTACATTTGTTGATGTGGCAGCCTCATGGCTTAAAGTATAAAAAATTCATACCTTGTCAATTATGAATTGCACTTCCCCATTTGTATAGAATATGGAATTTGTTTGAGTACTAGCTAAAAATGTACGTGATACTATTTCAGATATGAGTATTGCAAAAAAAAAAAAAAAATCCTCAACCTCTTCCTGCCTTAAGAGGTCAAACAACATCTAAAAACTATAATCCTTTTAAATAATAAAAAAACTTTGTCCTTTGCTCATTTATTCAGCTTTTTCTTACTCCATCCAATTACCAACCCTATCAGTCCATTTCCTTTGATATATCTTTTAAGCCGATGAGTGTCATAATAGGAACACAGCATGAATACTCTTTAATGCTTATGGCTTTTTTTTTTTCCAAATTGAAACATCTTTCTTGCTAAGCATAATTTATACACTGACTAATTCCCATAGCTATCACCCTTCATGCCCTCTCCCTATTTCATTACCATTTGGGGGATGAACACATCATTTGAATGGTACTTATCTTGATAGACAGTGGGGGTGGGAGGGGCTTGCCCCCAAAGCTATGCCGTTTTTCTAGCCCTAGGTTAGGAGGCATCTTCTAAAAGCAGTACTTTCACTAAGTGGGACCCAACTCAGATCACTGGTATTTTCTCTGAGAAAATACCTATCAATGTATGCTGTCAATTTAATTAAAAACGTTCCCTTTGCTCTAGCTTCCCAATTATCTCACCCATTATCACTCATACCCTAAAATCATATCACTCTCTGGCGAATAGATTATTTCTCCAAACATCCTTGTCTCATTGCTTTCAGATAACTGTCTGTGACCCTTTCCCCCCTTCAACTGTTTATAGTAATTTTAACATCTGTCATCACAGTTTAAGGTGTGATTGTGTCTAATAATGTTTTCTTTTTGCAGTGGGTTCACTGTAGCTATTGCTGTATACAGAAAATTCTGACTGACATTTCCAGAGCTTTTTGGAGCCAGAGTAAGTCAAATACTCTGTTACCTCTTTCATTGACTACAGGTGGATAATGCAGCACAGCTCCCTGATATCTTGAGAAAAGGCACCACTAACTTTTGAGAGCCATCTTCCTTACCTTCACAGCCCTACAGCACTGCCTTTTATTCCTCTCTTCTGAGTTTATCTTTGTTTAATAAAGTTTAGTTTCAAATGTATTAGTATCAGTTGACTGACATTAACTTTAATTTCCAAAAGGAGTCCATTTATTAATCAATTTAAATAACTTTCTCTGTGTGTAGCTACTAGTATACAAATTAAAGGTTGAATGACGTATTTTTAAAAAATACATGTTTTTATTGATTTTGGAGAGAAGAAGGGAGAGGAAGAGAGAGATAGAAACATTAGTGATGAGAGAGTATCATTGATTAGCTGCCTCCTGCATGCCCCACACTGGGGATCAAGCCTACAACCTGGCATGTGCCCTGATTGGGAGTTGAACCATGACCTCCTGGTTCATGGGTCAATGCTCAACCACTGAGCCACACAGGCCAAGTGAATGTCTTTTTTTTTTTTTAGGGAAAAGCTGGGAAGCATTTAAAAAAAAAAACAGGTGACACTGAGATATTTAGTATACAAAATCATTCCAATTATTGCTATCTTGTTCAGCTATCTTATTTACCATAACCGATGAATTTGTCCAAAATGTAGCAAAGTCAAATTCAGTCATAGGCAGTAAACTTTCACAAGTTATCCTCATCGATGTCCAAATTTTTGTGATGAGTTCCTGCTATTGCATTATAATTCTGACTTCCATATCAAATTTATTAAATTTTCTATACTGTTAAAACCTGTCTTGGTCCAGCAATATGCAGTAAAACCAATAATGTCTATTGACATTTAATATATCTAATTTTGTTGTAAATTCACTTACAAAAAAATAAAAAACACAAAAACACAAGATCTTTGCCAGCTCTTTCATTTACAAGCAGTATTGTATACTCAAGAGGATCTTACCTCTTGAGTATCAAAATTATCATTAGAAAATATAAAAAGCCTGTCATAAGCCAGTTCTTCTTTACCATTAGCTAGAGGATGAACTCTGCCCAGAGAATACCTTGGGAATATAGTACATTAATGACCCAATGGAATACACACTTCCCCATCGAAAAGCACTGAGTTTGAAAAATTGCTTTTTCTAACTCTAATCCTGCATATACAACATAAACAGATTCATTATTGCTGAGACATGCTGAATCTCTAATTTCATTTTCACAAAACTTCCACACATCTCCATAAAATCCAGATTAGTTCTCTAATAAATAACTATGGCATTACCATCACTATGTTCGTAGGAAGTCCCTATTTAAAAGCACAACAGGGAAATTACTACACAGTAGCCCCACCCCCAATAAACACATAGAAACACAAATACACACCCATAGATAATAAAACAATGGGAAATGATAAGAATCATCAAGAAAATGCTTTATCTTCAGCTGTGGTTCAGCTATTCAGCCAACTTTAACCAATGTTATGATATCATCCCATTATTTTAAAAAATGTAAACAAATAGGGCACAGATGGGATAAATGGTGATGGACAAAATAAAATTTAAAAAATGTAAGAAAATATTAACAAATAATATCAGGAAAAAAATGTCAAACTATGAAAGTAAACTATCAGCCAATGAAATATTGTGTGTTATGAACATTAAATTCTGTATTACATAGAAAGCAGAAAAGAGTGCCAATAAAAGGCTCAGATTGCACACAGGGAAATTTTTCACGTTAACTTGCTCCTAAGATTCTCTGGGTCGCTTTTCTGTTTTTTTTTTTTTTTTTTTAAGTAAGTAGAATTCCATCCCTCATTCATTTGCTACTAACCTTCAATTGCCTGTGGGATCTGAAAATTGAATGGATGAAGAATAACCAACCTCTTTATAGAGAAGACTCCTTTCTAAAACCCCCCCAAACTCCCCTCATCTTTAATATTCTTTTGTTGTGTTGTGGAATCCATTAATATTAGAGAGGGAAAGTGAAGAAAGATAGTAATGGTGGACTCTGGGCACGTACACTTCAAGCCATGAGCCATGATGGGGTCAAATGGATGGTTATTATTATGTACAAGGACATAATTAACTAGTCTAGACTCCTTTCAAAAACTACTATGCTACTTAAGAATGAATCTTAGAAGCTATACAAACTTAAAACAGATTGAACCAAATATTGGTATATCAAAATATTTTTGGAATGTCTATTATGAGTCAGGCAATATATTAAGCATGGGGATAACACATTGAATATGACCATTATTGCTCCTTCTTTTATGAAACTTTTATCTGTGGCAAACACAAAGTAATCAAATTAAATGGATTAATGAATAGCAGTATTGCAAAAGTCAATATTCAGGTCTTTTATACTTCAATAATAATAGTTTTCTATTCATAGATCCTGCGTATTTTGGTTAGGGTTATTACTAGGAATTTTATGATGTGTATGTTGCTATTATTTAGAGAATTTTTTTTCTAATATCTCATCCATTTCTTATTGGGATATTGATATTTTTCTTGTGTTTCATAGCCTTACTGATTTCTGCTTAAGAGGATTTTATGTGGCATTTTTGAGTTTACTAAGAAATACTCTGCAATTACTGATACTAACCATTATACTCTCCAACAGCTAGTCCATTATTTCTGACTTGTGTCTTACTACACTAGCCAGAAATTCTAAAATAATTTGAGTAAGACGATCAGGAATTCCATCCCCTCTTGATTTTAGTAAGAGCTCTGTTTTTGTTTTTTGTTTTTAAATCTCTATTGTTCAGATTATTACAAATGTCCCTCCCCCGGCCCCCCATAGCTCCCCTCCACCCAGTTCCCACCCCACCCCAGGGCCTCGCCACCCCACTATCCACGTCCATAGGTACTGCATACATGCATATAAGATCTTTGTTCAATTTCTTCCTACACCCCCCCCACACCCACTTCCCCCTGAAAATTGTCAGTCTGCTCCATTTCCATGCCCTGATTCTATTATATTTACCAGTTTATTCTGTTCATCAGATTTTTTATTCATTTGAATTTTAGATTCACTTTTTTAAAATAAGTCTTTATTGTTCAGATTATTACAGGTGTTTCTCTTTTTTCCCCCCATAGCTCCCCTTCACCCGGTTCCCACCTCACCCGATGCCCTTACCCCCCTCACTGTTCTCGTCCATAGGTGTAAGATTTTTGTCCAATCTCTTCCTGCCCCCCCACATCCACTTCCCCCCGAGAATTGTCAGTCCACTCCCTTTCTATGCCCCTGATTCTATTACATTCACCAGTTTATTCTGTTCATCAGATTTTTTTATTCACTTGATTTTTAGATTCACTTGTTGATAGATATGAATTTGTTGTCACTTTGTTATTCATAATTTTTATCTTTACCTTTTCCTTCTTCTTCCTCTTCTTAAAAGAATACCCTTCAGCATTTCATATAATACTGGTTTGGTGGTGAGGAACTCCTTTAGCTTTTTCTTATTTGTGAAGCTCTTTGTCTGACCTTCAATTCTAAATGATAGCTTTGCTGGGTAATCTTGGTTGTAGGTAATTGCTATTCATCACTTTGAATATTTCTTGCCATTCCCTTCTGGCCTGCATAGTTTCTGTTGAGAAATCAGCTGACAGTCATATGGGTACTCCCTTGTAGGTAACTAACAGTTTTTCTCTTGCTGCTTTTAAGATTCTATGTTTGTCTTTTGCCCTTGGCATTTTACTAGTAATTATGATGTGTCTTGATGTGGTCCTCTTTAGATTCCTCTTCTTTGGGGTTTTCTGTACTTCCTGGACTTGTAAGTGGAGAAGTTTTTCACCAGGTAGGGGAAGTTTTCTGTCATTATTTCTTCAAATAGGTTTTCAGTATCTTGCTTTCTCTTTTTCTGGCACCCCCATAATTCAGATGTTGGTACACTTGAAGTTTTCCCAGAGGCTCCTTATACTATCTTCATATTTTTGGATTCTTTTTTCTTTTTGCTCTTCCAGTTGGGTGTCTTTTTACTCTTGGGATTCTCTAGTCCACTGTTGAATCTCCGTAGATTATTCTTTATTTCAGTCAGTGTATGCTTAATTTCTGACTGGTTCTTTTCCATTTTTTGGCATTCTCGCTAAGATCCTTGAAGGTCTCACTAAGTTCCTCAGAGGTTTCTAGAAGATTCTTGAGTAACCTTATAACTGTGGTTTTGAACTCTATATCCAGTAATTTGCTTTCTTCCATTTCTTTCATTTGTGACATGTTTCTTTGTCTCTGCATTTTGGATGCTTCCCTGGGTTTGTTTCTATGTATTGGGTAGCTGCTAAGTCTCCTTGAGTTGATAGAGTGGCCTTGTGTAGTAGGTGTCCTATAGGGCCCAGTGGCTCAGCTTCCCCAATCATCTGAGGTGGACACTCGTGGTGCACCCCTTTGTGGGCAGTGTGCACAGTCTTGTTGTAGTTAAGCCTTGATTGCTGTTGGTATCACCGGGAGGAATTGACCTCCAGGCCAGTTGGCTGTGAGGACCAGCTGTGTCTACAAGGGAAGAGCTGCTGTGCAGGAGACACCCTTATGGGGCAGGACTTGCTTCAGTGTGGCTTTGGTGCTCACTGAGTCTGCCCCTTGACTGTGTCACTTATGGTTGTAATCTAATATGGTTTCACACTGACCACTGGGTACAATGGCTCTTGGATCTCCAATGAAGTGCAAAGTCAGCCACTGCCTGGAGCCACCCAGCAGGAGCTACAGAGAGATCTGAAAATTCCCCCTGTTTGTATCAGGTTTGGAAGTGCCCAGATGAGGCCCAGCTATGAAGCAAGGCAGGTTGGTA
Source organism: Corynorhinus townsendii (assembly GCA_026230045.1). Lineage (NCBI taxonomy): Eukaryota > Metazoa > Chordata > Mammalia > Chiroptera > Vespertilionidae > Corynorhinus > Corynorhinus townsendii. The sequence goes on from JAPDVU010000012.1 coordinate 27,684,190, forward strand.
CTAGTTCCAGCCTTGGGCCTTTTATTGATAGCTTTGGGGCTCCCTGACCCAGCTGCAGCTTGTTTGACAGGTTTTAGGCTAAGAAAGGACAGGCCATTCATATGCAACAGCTTGGGTGGGGTTGTAAATTGGTTAGGGTGGGTTCTCAGGGAATCTTCAGGGCAGAGCAAACAGCAATGGCTGCCAGTCAGCCCTGCACCGGGGAGGTCCCAGCACAGGAACAATGACCATTGCAAGCACCTCCATCTGGAAGAAAGCTGCCCCCGAGTTCCTGCCTCGATGCCAGACAATCCAGTTTCTCCCCATATGAGTCTGGGTCCCACAGAGTCATGCCTGGCTCTCAGAGCAAGCAGGAGCTTGTATCTCCTTCCCGATTTAAAAAGTGGCACACTTGGGTGCTGGACTAGCCCATTCCACACCTCCACACCTCCTACCAGTCTCAATGTGCTTTTTTCTTTACCTCTCTAGTTGTAGTACTTCCACTCAGCCAGATTTCCTGTGGTTCTGGATGATAGTTGTTATGTATTTTAATTGTAATTTTAATATGGTTGTGGGAAGTAGCAAGTACAGGTGTTTACCTATGCCGCCATCTTGGTTCTCTCTCAGAGTTCTGGTTTTATAATTAATATTGTATGATGTGATCTGTCTTCTTAGATACATTTTTTTATGAGAAGCAGTATCCTTTCTTCATTTATTTTCCTTAAGATTTTGTTTATTAGGAATGGATTTTTTCATGTTCTTAAGTACTATTTGTCTCTCAGTTGGCTAGAGTACGACTTTAAGTAAGTTCTTTCAAGAGGGCATTTGGTGCTAAAATCTTTAAGTTTTTGAGTAACTAAGACTCTGCTGCCATCACACACAAATACTTAGGAGGGCATATATCTTAGGTTGCAAGTTTTCTCCTTAACATGCAATAGACAGGTGGGAATGCAAAACTGCACAGCCACTTTGGGAAGTGTTTTGACAGTTTATTAAAAAGTTAAATATATCTCTATCATATAACCAGCCATCCTACTCTTAGGTGTCTTCCTAAGAGAAATGGAAATTTACATTCATACAAAATCCTGTAAATACAAGTTTATGGCAGCTTTGTTCCCAATAGCCCCAAACTGTAAACAACCCAGATGTCCTTAAACCATTTTATCTATGGAATAACACTCACCCATAATAAGGAACAAACTGTTGGTTCACACAACAACTTGAGTGCATTTTAAATGCATTTTCCTAAGTAAAAGAAGACAGAATCAAGTTGCTCTATGTTGTGTGATTCCATTTTATGTGGCACTCTTACTAATAAAAAAGATCAGTGACCGCCAGTGGTTGGAGTGGGAGGAGAGATTATTGATAAAGGGGTAACTGTTTGGGGGATGATGAAATTGTTCTGTAGGAAACTATAGTGGTGGACACATGACTCTATACATTTGTTAAAACACATTGAACTGTATATCACAGAAAATGAATTTTATTGTATGAAAACAACAATAAAATCAACTAGGATGCGGGGGAAGGAGAGGGCTGCAAAGCAGAATGTGACAGGGGAATCTAACTATATTACAAACGAATCACATAATGACACTGAAGGGGATGGGAGAGACAGGAGCTGAGCTACGAAACTCTGGAAAGCTATGTTTTGACTGAATACTTTAAGGCTAACAACAAAAAAACAAACAAACCAGCTGTTCACTGTCACTGTTCTTTAGTTGGTAATTTGTTCCTCACAGAGAAATGGATTAGGAAATCTAAAAGTACGTTTTCAGATTTAAACATTTTTTAAAGATTTTAAAGGTATTTTGGATGCTTTTAAAGATATTTTATGTATGTTTATATACTAGGGTTGACTTAACAAATAAATTTAGAAAATGGAAGTCAGGTTTCTCACTGTCAGAGGAAGAAATTACAAATAAAGGAGAAAGTCTAGAATGGTCTCTGTTGTGTTGGATTAAAATTGGAGATATTAGTATGAAAGAAGCCCAGTAGCAATAAGCACAGCCAGCATCTAAATCTTGGTTTCTAAATTTCATTTGCAAATAAAAGAAGCATGACTCTGCAGAAATAGCTGATTCTAGGGCTGGGGCAAGGAAAATACAATATGAGCCTAAAGCATCAGAAAATAAGGAGGTTAAAAAAAAAAAAGAAGAATGGGAGCATATCAAATGGGCATAAGGACCAGCCTGGAAAAGTTGCCAGGTGCCAAAGTTGGAACATGAGTGACAAAATATGTAACAATAGCACTGCTTTATGACTAAATAATAAAAGAAACATTCTAATCCATACTAATATAAATAAATAACTTAATAAATGAGGGAGAAGTGACAACTTTTCTTAAATAACAATTCCAGTTTAATAAATATGAGGGAATGAGGGAAACAGGTAATTAAAATACCATGACAATAATTTCCACACAAGGAATGCTAAAATTAGTGGGCGTAGGTTGATTAAAAAATAGGATATTTGCACAAGATCAAAGCACTCCTCCAAAATATTTAGTAATTATGAAGGGAAATAGTAACAACAGTAGAGAATCCTAACAAACACCAGCTTAACCAAGTGAGCAAGCATTGGCAGTAATAGACATGCTCACATTATTTAGTCCCTGATCTGATGCACTGAGAAGGGCACATTACTGCTAACATTCATGACCTTAATCTAATCATGAGAAATCAGACAAACCAAATATGAGGCCCCAGTCTAACTGACCAGTATCCTTCAAAAGTGTCAAGGTCATGAAAGACAAAGACTCAGGAACCACCACAGATTGGAGACTAAGGAATCCTGACAACTAAATGCAATGTGGGATCCTGAAATAACAAAAGGATGTTAGTAGAAAAACTGGTAAAATATGAAAAAGTTCTGTTCTTTAGTTAGTAGTTGTGTCCCAAGGTTAATTTCTTCATTTTGATATGAGTTCTTGGTTTTGTAAGATGCTAAACATAAGGGGAATCTGGGTGAAGGGTACATGGGAAATCTGTGTACTACTTTTGCCGCTTCTGTAAGTCACAATAAAAAAAAAAAAGATGGCGCTAAAAAATATTGTAGATGTGCCACTATTTAAAGGCACTTAGTGCTTCACAGAGGTTTAAGGCCAGGCTAATTTTTGTCCCTTTTTTAAGTAACCTGCTTTATTTTTTTCTTGCCTGAATGTTTTAAATCTATTTTCTTTTCTACTGAAATTAACTAGGTCTTATATATTGTTAATTTGATTTTCTGTAGGGTTCTTTTCTTTCCTTTTTTTGTAGTGTTATTTTAAACCTTTTTTCCCTCCTCGTCTTATCCACTTTCATTTTCATTGGCCTCTTGTAGTATCTCATCATTTCTCTTTTTTGCCTTACAAGTTGTAACCTAAGGCTTTCTTCAGTTCGTTCACAGAGGCTTTGCCTCAGAGCAGGAACTGAGAATACCACAGTGTTCTAACATTTTTGTGTGATCCCCATCTTAAGCATGTTTCTCTGTTGTTGATTTTTTCCAAAGTGATTTTCACTGTCCCTTAAGCCAGAGCATATTTGACAAGTGCCATTTGGGTTCATTGGATCACTCATCTTCCAGATAGGAGAGCTTTACCTGGACCACTTCCATCATCCTGTTATTCACGGACAACCATTGGCAACAAATTTACTGATTGATTTTGGAGTTGTAGGTTTTTATCAATGTTAGAGGTTTTATATTTATTGTAGTAGATAGTTGGAAGAGTTTTATTAGGGGCTGCTAGAGAGCATTTTAAGTCAGAAGCCACCTGCCCAAAATGTCTACATTTTTGAAATACCAATTTTAGTATATTTCCCAAGATATTTCTGTTGAGGGAGAATATTTGCATTGTAATCATTATATCTAGAATTCCTATACTCCACAATCAAAACAAGAATGTGAAGCAATAGTTTATTTCACAGGAAAATTAAAGCAAGAGATTTGGTATTTCTCCAAAATTTTGAAGTTAGTGGCCTGCAAACCGGTGAAACTGATTGCAAAAATGAATATTTAAAAGCCCTTTGGATTTATGTGCTCTTGTTTCCATTCCTTTTATTCTTTACAAAAGCAAAGAGTCCTCTGTAAATATTGTTTTAAGGATTATCAGGCTTCATTTTTCAAATTCATCCAAAGGCTATAATTTAAACCATAATATTGACTTTACAAATGTAAACAATTACTGAACTCCTTTCCTTTAGCTAATAAGGATGCCAATGAAATTAGAGTCAATTAAATAATTGCTTTATTAATCTAATGTATTACTGCTGTGAGACATGCGTGGCACCTCCAGCCAGGAGGATAGCTAGGAGGGGACAAAACTACAGCCATGTAAGGAGAATGGAAACCAGCATATTGTGAAAACTTGATCCAGCCAAGAGTAAAACATTTATTAAAATTTTGATGCATCAGTTTCATACTTTATAGTTTAATCACAGCTAAAGATGGAAAAACCCTAAGAGATTTTAAAGGTTTTCATTTGATCTAGATAATACTTAGTACAGGACAAATTTTGTCTCGATGTTGGTTTAACTAAATTTTGTCATTCCTCTGCCTCCTGGACACCAGTTGTAGGGAACTGCTTTGTCTCTGCGGCCTCAAGTCTAGTTGCATCTATTGAATGGCTCTTCATTAGTGACTCACCTTTGCTGGCAAAATGATACTAAACTCCTGATTACTATATATCAATATCTTTATGATTTGACTAGAGGCCCAGTGCACAAAATTCATGCACTGGTAGAGCCCCTAGCAGCTGCCGGCTGCCGTCCGTGTACTCCCTCCCTTCCCCCAGCCCGCCCTGCCCCCACCTCCCTGATTGAACTCCCAGAAGAACTCTGGTCGAGGGGACAATTTGGATACTACGCTTTTAATATATGGGATTCCTACTTACATATGCAGCCTTATTTTCCACAGTGCTTCTTCCATCCTACCCTTGAGCAAGACCTTCAACTAGTTCTCCCTGCCCTCTGCTGACTTCCATTCATCCTTTTTGTACATGCCACAGAATATCAAATTATTCCCTGTGAATCATTGATCTTTCAGGTTATATGTTAAAATATCCCCTTTTTGGCTAAGTTTTATCTGTCCACCTCTGTCTTTAGTCTCCTCAGCTTCCACCAGAAAAATTATCCTATTTTTTCATTTATGAAAATACAGAGGTGTGCAATTTTACTTCTAATATTATATATCTTGACAGATTATTTGCATTTATTTTTTTAAACTTCTGTGTCCTTTACCATTTTATTCCTCACCTTTTTGAGGGCAGGAATGAATATATTATCTCAATACTTCCATAACCTAGTGAAGTACCTGGTAATACTGCTCAGCAATTATGTGGGGAATGCATGATTAATAGGCCAAGTAGCACAGTGTTATCTAGGTAGGTATAGAACAGGTTCTCAGTAGTTACAGCCTTCCTTGTAGCTACTTCCCTCCTGCTCTGCCCTAATTTTTCTTGTGGGTCTGAGCACAGAAGAGCAAGGAAGAGAGTTTTTATTTTATTTTATTGTTTCTGACCCAGGCTCAGATTATAACAAGTATATAGCCAGAACTGGCTCTTTTGGAATGCTGAAGGGAAGGGAAGGGAAGGGAAGGGAAGGGAAGAGAAGAAGGAAGGGAGGAAGAAAGGGAGAAAGGAAGGAAGGGAGGAAGCCAGGAAGACCAAGGTAGGATTACCATGCATTGGATTCTATGTTATCCTTTCCATATATATTATCTCATTTAATCCTAGAACAATTTGAGCAGGTCCTTGAATAATATTTTTTCATTTTAACATTGATGGGTGCCATAGGAACTTAACTCTGGTCCATGAATTCATGCACAGATGGGGTCCCCCTCAGCCCGCCCCAGTGAGGGTCCATCAGGCTGGGCGGGTGGGGGTGGGGCCATGGGCGGTTGGCTGGCTGGCCCTGCTCCCGATCAAGGTGGGGGGGGAGCAATTGGAGATGGGGCCAGCCAGGAAGAGGGGCTGTGGGCCGTTGGCCAGCCAGCCCCACCCCCGCTCGGGGTGTTGGGGGCCAGTTGCAGGTGGGGCCAGCCAGGGGGAGGGGCTGCAGGCCACAGGCCACAGTGTGCATCATAGCCACTGGTTGTTCTGGTCATTCTGGTCGTTCTGCCATTCTGGTTGCTGGGTTTTTATATATATAGACTAGAGGCCCTGTGCATGAAAATTCATGCACTGAAGGGGTGGTCCCTCAGCCCAGCCTATCCCCTCTCACAGTCCGGGAGCCCTCAGGGGTGGGAGGCGACCTGGCAATCAGGGGAAGGCAATGCCCCTATCACACTTCTGCTGCTGCCACTGCTGGCAGTGCAAGCCTCAGCCAGCCCTGGTTACCTAAGACTCTGGTGGCCCTGGGCGGTTGGGCAGCTGCCATCCAAGGCTTGCTTGCACCTCGGGCATCTGCTGGGCAGCTGACATGTGAGGGTTGCCTGCGCCTCGGGCTGGCCCTGGGCAGCTGGGCAGCTGACATCCAAGGCTTGCCTGCACCTCGGGCATCAGTTGGGCAGCTGACATGTGAGGCTTGCCTGTGCCTCGGGCCGGCCCTAGGCAGCTGGGCATCTGACATCCGAGGCTTGCCTGCACTTGGGCCAGCCCTGGGTGGCTGGGGGGCTGAGGGCGTGTCCAGCCGCATTGCATGCCTGCCACCCCTCCAGTGGGGCTGAAAGGACTGGGGGACTCCTGTTGGGCTGAGGGGACTGGGCGCCGCCATCTTGTGGCTATGGGTGCTGCCATCTTTGTGATGGTGTGATGGTCAATTTGCATATTCCCTCTTTATTAGATAGGATATACTAGAAATTCATGCATTGGTAGGGTCCCTAGTGGCTGCCAGCTGCCAGGGGGGCCTCCCTCCCTTCCCCTGGCTGGCCCACCCCCTGTTCGAACTCCCAGAAGAACTCCACTCGAGGGAACAATTTGCATACTACGTTTGATTATATAGGATATATTAGCCTATGGTAAAATTGGTTTTGTTGTATGTCATTTTGCTTAAAGTCACAGAATCTATCAATGCATTAAGTGAGGACTTACTGTATTCAGAGTAAATTTTATTCCCCCCATTTTTATAGTTAAGAAAACTAGGTTCTTTATATAATTTGTACCAGGCCACACAGGTGACCTGTGGCCAAGCTAGAATTTAAATTTGAGATGGCTCATTCAAAATTCAATGCTCTTAGAATATAGGAATTAAAGAAATTTTAGTTCTATAAAATTATACTGACTCATTCTGTGGGTATCCTAAACTTGATGCAGTTTTACTTTTTAAGTTTAAACAATTAAATTCAGAAATGTTTGCCTATTATATTTACCACTAGAGGCCTGGTGCATGAATTTGTGCATGTGTGGGGTCCCTCGGCCTGGCCAGCAGTCAGGGTCATCAGGCCATCTCGCCTAGTCCTGATCAGGGCCATTTGGGGCCAGCTGGGGGTAGGGACCATGGGAGGTTGGCCAGCCGGGGGGAGGGACCATGGGAGATTGGCTGTGGGAGCGCACTGACCACCATGGGGCAGCTCCTGAATTAAAAGTCTGCTCCCTAGTGGCCAGTTTGCATCATAGCGACTGGTCATTCGGTCAACCGGTCATAATGGTCACTTAGGCTTTTATATATATAGATTCTTAGCTTCATTTAGTAGCCTTTCATCTATTGGACATTTATTGAACATTCACTAATGGCCAGGCACCAAGCTAAACACATGATATGCCAGGGTGCTTAAGTACTGTCCCTGTACTCAAGTAGGTCTTTTGCCGTTTTCTTAGAAGCATTCTCATTCTGGAAAGCCAACCTATTGGCCATCCCATTTATGGTTTCTCTACTTTTTCTTCTGCCTTTAAGCATGTTAACCACTCACACAAACATATATCTCATACTCCTTGTATTAGAATGTCTTATCTGCTTTCTGTTCTTAGTCTAAAAGGAAGGCTCAGGCTGTATCTCTTCCATAGTCATAACATCTCTAATTTTTAAAAAGTCCCCATCCCTGATCCTTTGGAATATATCACTATCTGTTTTGTTTTGTTTATTCATTTATTTTATGTTTTTAAGATTCTACATATAAGTGAGAGTATACAGTATTTGTCTTTGTCTTTGGCTTATTTTACTTAGCATACTGTTGTCTAGGCCCATCCATCTATATATATATAAAAGCCTAAGCAATTGAACGACTGAACGACCAGTTGACCAGTTGCTATAATGCGCACACACCACCATGGGGCAGACACTCAATGTGGGAGCTGCCCCCTCGTGGTCAGTGCACTCCCACAGCGGGAGTGCTGCTCAGCTGACTGACCTGTCCTGGTGACCCACCAGCCAGGCGGCAGCCACTCCCTCAGTAGTCCTGCAAGTACATTCTCTGGAGAATGGGCCAGTCACTGATGGACTGGCACTGCCAGCATGATCCCGACAATGCCACCGGCCTCCTGGAAGTCAGCCTCGGGAACCATGGCTGCTTCCCCTCCCTAGATGCTCTGCAAGGGAGAAAGGATATAAAAGCAGCCGCCAGGTGGCTCCCAACAATAGGCGCAAATGTCAGCAGGATGGATCCAGATCCTGGGCTGGCAAGGGCGTCCCACCACATGCCTGGAGGGTTGATCATGTCCCGGCCTCCCCTGACCCCCCTCCAGATGCAGGGTGCATGGCTGGTGAGTGCCACTGTGGAAGTGCGAGCCTCTCTCGATCAGGATTGACTGGGTGAGCCTGTGGCAGGCACAGTGGGGCCAGGATGAGTGGGAGTGGCAGGCAGAAGGGGCAGGCGGTGTTGGATTGTGGATTTTGGCCCGATCCCCACAGGCCACCCAAAGGGACCCCACTTATGCATGAATTCGTGCACTGGGCCTCTAGTGTTGTAATAAATGACAAAATGTCATTCTTTTTTATTGCAGAAGACTATTACTTTTTTCAGTGTCTTATAGTTTTCCCAAAGTATAGGCCTTTCACCTCTTGTTTAAATATATTCTGATATACTAGAGGCCTGTTGCACTGATTCATGCACCAATGGGGTCCCTCAGCCTGGCCTGTGGGATCTGGCCAAAACTGGCTCTCCAACATCTCCCAAGGGGTCCATATTGCAAGAGGGTGCAGGCCAGGCTGAGGGACCCCACCAGTGCAGGATTGGGGCCAGGGAGGGACACAAGAGGTTGGCCAGCCAGGGAGGGACCATGCATGTCCGGCCCGTCTCATTCAGTCCCAATCAGCCGGATCCCAGCAGCAAGCTAACCTACCAGTCAGAGCATCTGTCCCCTGGTTGTCAGTGTACGTCATAGCGAGCGGGTGAGCGGCCTTAGCATATTACACTTTGATTGGTTGAAAGACAGAACACTTAGCATATTAGGCTTTTATTATATAGTATAATAGGTAAAACAACACATATTCTGTTTATTAACTAACATTCCCAACAGAGTCTAAGGCAGTTCCCTATAGCCAACCATAATATATCTGTAGCAAAACATATAAACATTCATTTTAAGTGGAATAAATTAAGACTATAAACATATAATAATTTCAGGTTAAGAGTTTTTTGTGTTTTAGAATTTCAGATAAGGGATTGTGGGTATCTATTTTATTTTCATATAAGTATAGTTCATTTAAAAATTTAAAAATTCTACATAATCTTAGTGGTTAGGATTGGCTTTACATAATGTTGTATAGATAATTCATATTTTTGTTTTTATGTTTTCTTTTCTTTACTGGTGTATCAATAGTAATATTTAATGACCTTCACAAAGTAGAGAATAACATTTACATTTGGAAGAAAAGTGATGAGAGGAGATTTTTAGGACAATGACAGTATTGTTGACATAAGCAAGGAATGCGTGACAACAAATAAATCAATCTGTAGATGTTTAATTATGTTTATTTAATCTATAGAATATAAAGTAAGTGAAAAAATGCATGTGAAAAGTACATTATAAAGTTAGGAATACTGTATATCCTATGTCTCCTACATTTTACTTGGCAATATGGAGAAACAAATTCAGTGTAAGATCTGGTTTCTGCCTTTGGGTACTACAGTCCAGCATAGAGACAGAGCTTATATGTGAAAAAGAAGGGGTTATTGAGAGCAAAGTGTCCTCCATTCACTAGAAATTGAAAAAGAGTAAAGATTGGTATGAACAGGAGTGCCAGAGAAGGTTTTGCAAAGAAAGTGGTACTTGAAGAATGCCTTCAGTTTGGAATGAGAAAGGATGATTGAACAGCAGTGTCATGTTAAGTAAAGATCTGAGAGTAGGAATATGTGTTTCAGAGGCAGAGGAGAAGGCCAGTGTCCATAGAGCAACAAATGAATCTGAGGTCATGCAGTAGAGCCATTTGTGGAGGGATTTAAAAACCTACTGGGAGTAGTTTGGGCTTGATGGGTCATGCAATAGGAAATCACTGCAAGTTCTTGAACTGAAGAGTGAAATCTGGAGTACAAGGTTAGTTTAACAGTGAAATACAAAGGTGGATCAGAATTAGAAGAGACTGTAAACAAGGAGGCTGTTCAAATAATCCATGCAGACATGTAATAAGGGTATGACTGGGGGCAGGGAGGGTTCAGAGTTGTTGAATAGGAAGAAAAGATAAATCGGAAAAACCCTGTTAGAGGGCATGAAGACAAGAAGCAAAAGAAAACTGGGCTTTTTTTTCTTCCATTTCAGATCGGCAAACCTCTTGATGGAATTAGGGATAGACAGTGGAAAGAGGAGTCCAGCAGGAGTGGGGTAGGCGGTGTGTGTGTAGGAGAAAATGATGAAAAACAAGGAAAATTGAGAACAGGGAGTTTTTTTGTTGTTGTTGTTGTTTAAAAGCAAATTACAGGACCTAAACTCCCTCACATTCTACACGGATAATTTTGTCAGTCACATTAATGTGAGAAATGATGGTGACTCCCAGGTCACTACAATATTCTCAGTCACCGAAGAAAACAAATCTAGCACAATGTACACCAGGATAACAAGATAAAACACTGTAGTAACACATTTTATAAAGACTTTCACCAAGTGTTGAAACAGACGTGTGAAGAATTACTCAGAGTTAAGATTAATCTAGGAACTTAATTAATTAGAACATGTCATTCCAAAGCAGTAGAAGGAGTCTTAGAACCCTAGAATAGGAAGAGACAGAGGCACTGATTATAATTTGCAAGCATTCAGACCTCTGCAATCGATGAAAGTTCACATCTAATTGTTAAAAAGTTCTTCCTTAGCAAATACTGGTATCTCTTTAACTAATATCCACTAGTAAATAACCCTCTGAAACAGATTAAAATAAGACCAGGTAAGTGACTGCCTCTACAGCCAGAATTGGAAAATGGTATTGAGAGCAAAGAGGCAAGAGAAAACTATTTAGATAAGGAACTTCTTCTCTATCTTGATTGTGGAGATACAATCAATTTAATTGTATAAAATTACCAATTTCATTAATGTCTTTTCACAATTAACCCTATGTATATATTTGTATATTTAAAATGAAAATTCCTAATTCTATATGTGCTAGTTAATTTACTCAGCATAGAATAGCCAGGGGAATTCTTTTTTCTTTAAAAAGAAAAAATATACTAAATATACTAAAAAACATAAATATGAATAAATATACTAAAACTTAAATATAATAGGAAGTAAAATATAAAATAAGCAGGCAATTCCATAGTTATTTAGATAACATCTTTAGATCATAGTCATTCATTTAAAATGATTATCTTCAATAGATTGACTGCTTATACCCAATGTCTTTGAAACGCTGTTTTCTCTGTAGTAATTTAGTATTAGTTCAGAAAATAGTGTTGAAGATAAGAGACACTTCATGAGAGAGTGAGTGAAAGTCAAAAAGAAGCAGTAAATTTGACATTTGCATAACCATATTGGAAAGGTGCCATTTTGGTTAATATATAGGGTGTCACCCAAAATGTACACACACACTTTGAATAATTATAAAGGCAGTGTTTTATTAAAATACATTTCATTTTCAGAATTGAGCTATCAGCCATTAAAATGTGTATACATTTTTTTGGGACACCCTATATTAACTTCTAGTTAGTAGATGGTTCATCCCTAGAACATTTGACTTTCTGTAAGTAGTATTAGTAGTTTCATATCAGGGTGATTAAACTGAGCATCAAGGTGGGTGAGGATGGGGTAAGGCATTTGAAAGATGTACACAGAAAGGCAGACAAATAAGAATATACTTCTTAGATGCCCTAACTACAAATGAACAAAATCACATTGCCCATGCAGCATGATTTGTATCTCATTTAGTTGTATGTTTCCCATCAATCATCATCATTTCCATTACCAGGTTCTTAGGTGGAGTTATTTACAGTCTAAAAAACAAAGAAAAGAAACTACAAAAATCACAGAATAACTTATATATGATTACATCTTTTGGCACCAAAACCCAGGATCCATCGAATACGTTCTTAAGAGAGCAGTATTGCATGTGCTGGGGGTTGGGGGTACCCGGGGAGAGGTCAATGGGGGGGGGGGGTGGGGGAAGGAGACTTATGTAATAGTTTAGACAATAAAGAATTAAAAAAAAAGAAGCAAGAAAAAAATAAGTAGTATTTTCATAAGAAGGGGGCTTTTAGCCAGTTTTGAGCCTTATTTGTCATATTCTATACAAATAAAAGATTTAAATACTTAAATAGGTAATAGGTTTATATTTCATATGTTTTGACTAAATATTATTTGTAATCCTGTAGTTAAAAAAATAAAACCAGTACAAATCTCTAAAGATGAAAGGCTATAGTACAGATAAGAGACCTCAGATGAATACCATTTGAATTCATGGGAAATTACAAATGTAAACCTTTTTAGGAATGCCTTTTATTGAAGTAGTATTATTTACATACAGTGAAATTAATGATTTTTAAGTGAACAGTTTAACACATTATGCTAATTTCATATAGTTGAATTAAAATGATTTAATCTCCACAATCAAGATGCAAAAGAGTTCCCTCATCTTAAAAAGCTTTCTCATGACTCTTTGCTCTCAATAACATTTCCCAACTCTGGTTCTACAGACATTTGATTAGTTTATGTCATAGTTTTTTTTCTAGAATTTTATATTATTGGAATCATATAAAACCTAGTGTTTTGCTTTCAATTTGTTACTTAATGCATTTTTGAGATTCATTCATGTTTTTAAATTACTAATATTTTGTTTCTTTTTATTGCTGGGTAGTATTTCATAGTATGGCTATATCACAACTTGTTTATCTACTCAACAGTTGATGGATATTTGTGTTGTATTCTTTTTTGGCTGTTTTGAATAATGCTGTTATGAACATTTGCAACCACATCTTTGTGTGGATATGTGCTTTTACTTCACTTGGGTAAAATACCTAGAAGTGAAATTGCTGGGTTCTTTCATAAATATATGTTTAACTTTGTGAAGTACTGTCAGACTATTTTCCAAAGTGGCTATACCATTTTTTATTCCTACCAGCAATATATGAAGTTCTAGTTACTCCACATTCATATAAACACTTATTATTGTCAGTCCTGTTAATTTTAGCCATTCAAATATCTCACTGTGGTTGTAATTTACATTTCCCTAATTACAAGTGATGTTGAATATCTTTACCTATTTTTATTGGCCATTTGTATATCATCTCTTGTGAACTACTGTTAAAATCTTTCCTCTATTTTAAAAATGGAATTGTCTTTTTTTTATTGCATTGTAAGAGTTCTTTACTAATTCTGGATTCAAGATTTTGGTCAGAAATGTTCTGTGGAAATTTTCTTCCACACTTAGCATGCATTTTTTTTTCTTCTAACTATTCTGGAAGGATCAAAGATTTCATCTTCATGGGAATCCATTTTTATTTTATTTCATCTTTTATTGTTTGTGCTTGTGTCCTATTTAAGAAAGTTTTGCCTAATCTAGTGTCACAAAGATTTCTCTCCTATATTTTCTTCATAATTGTGGTAGTTTACATTATTATATTTAAGCCTAAAATTCATTTTGAGTTCATCTTTATGGAAGGTATAAGGTAAGGATCAAGGCTAAAATTTCCCTTCATACAGAAATCTAGTTATTCTAGTGCCATTTTTTCCCCTCCATTGAATTACTTTGGTATCTTTCTCAAACCATAAATTTACCATGAAAGTGTGGATTAATTTATGGACTCTCTATTGTGATTTATTTAATATATGCCTATTATTATACAAATTTTAAAGTCTTGATTTTTACCTTCATAGTAATTATTCAAATCAGGTAATGTAATTCCTTCAACTTGTTCTCCTTTTTCAAAATTGTCCTTTAATTTTAGGATAAATTGTAAATGATGTTGTCAATTTATTCAAAGAATCATGCTTGGATTTTGATTAGGATTGCAAGGAATTTATAGATCAACTAGAGGCCCGGTGCACAAAATTCATGCATGCAGGGGTGTCCCTCGGCCCAGCCTGCACCCTTTCCAATCCAGGACCCCTTGGAGGATGTCTGACTGCCAGTTTAGGGCCGATTCTGGGGATTGGCCCTAAACCGGCAGTCGGACATCCCTCTCACAATCCTGGATCACTGGCTCCTAATCACTCACCTGCCTGCCTGCCTGGTCACCCCTAACTGCCCCCCCCCCCCTCGCTGGCCTGATCAACCCTCACTGCCTCTGCGTGCCAGCCTGATCGCCCCTAACTGCCCCCCCCCACCAGCCTGGTCACCCCTAACTGCCCCCCGCTGCTGGCCTGGTTGCCTTCAACTGCCCCCTCTGCTGGCCTGGTCACCCCACGCAGCCTGCTGTTCAGTTGTTTGCTTGTCCCTCACTAACCCCCCTGCTGGCCTGGTCACCCCACGCAGCCTGCTTGTTCAGGCGTTTGGTCATCCCTCACTAACCCCCCTGCTGATTTGGTCATAGGCAGCCATCTTGTGAGGGTGTGACAGTCAATTTGCATATTATCTCTTTATTATATAGGATTTGGGGAAGATTGTCATCATAAAAATATTGAATCCTCAGTCCATGAACATAGTATCATTTATTTAGTTCTTTACTTTCTGTAAGTTACCCTTTGCAATCTGTTATCATTTTAAGTCTTCAGGTCTTGCATATCTTCTATTAAAAATTTATTCCTGAGTATCTTTATGCTATTTTAAGTGGAGGTTAAAACAATTTTTATTTGCCAATTATTTGTTACTAATATATAGAAATGTGAGCCTTCATTTTGACTTTGTATTCTGCAATTTTCCTAAATTTATTCATTAGATTTAATAGCTAATTTTTTGGATTCCTTAGGGTTTTTTACATGTATAATCATGTAATCTGCAAATAAGGATACATTTACTTCTCCTTTTCCCATTTGCATGACTTTTGTTTTCTCTGCTCGTTTTATTGAACTGGCCAGGCCCTTCAATAAATGTTAATTAAAATATATTTTGAGTATGACGTTAGCTGCAGGTTTTTCATAGGGGCCCTTAATCAAGTTGAGTAAGTTCACTTGTATTTCTAGTTTGCTGAGAGTTTTTATCAAGAAATTGTTTTGTCGAGTGTTTTACTACATCTATTACAATGACCATATGGTTTTACTCCTATATTCTTTTGATATGGTAAACTGCATTGATTGATTTTCAAACACATGTAAATAATTTGACCTAAACTATAAAGTGAAGGCTAGAACACAGTATCATTAAAAATGGAAAATAAAAACATGTGTTCTAATATTACTTATTTAATAGACTATTTTTTTCCCTAATCAGCAGAAAAATTTCAAATGGTAGTTATCTGATTTAGTATAGGTAGGAAGGGGACCTACTTCAAGGAAAGTATCTAATGTTTTCCTTTCCTTTCTAATTTACAAATGTTTTATGTTTACTAAAAGTACTCATTTGTTTTGACAGCACCTTAAAAAGTTGACAACTCAGTACTGCATTTCATGTTTTAAAGATTTCAAGTCATTTTCCTAAAATTACAGTTTTTTTTCTAAAGGAAAAGAGCTATCTTCAGGTAACTTGTTTGTATGTGATTATGTAGGAAAATTGAATTCCCACCTGAAAGTTTTAGTAGTAATTCAGTCTCTTTTAAAATAAAAATAAAACTATTTCTGTGACTAAATTTAACTATAGTGTTGGGCTATGGCCTGATGCTTTTGATTCTGTGAAAGTTTAATTTCATTCTAGAGAGCAAACATTTGGGTGATTAGAGTCAGGACTAAGCACCCATCCCCACAAAAACTGAACATGAAATGAAACAATTCATCATGCAAAAAAAATAGCCTCCATAAAAATACAGTTTCCTGAAAGGTAAATTATAAAAGTATGCATTTACTCAATCATTTTAAATACCATAATTATATAAGCTGCTCATCAAAAGACTTTTAAGACTCATTAAAATCATAAAACAATTCTAATTAAATCCATATTTAAATAAGTTTCTATAACTAACCTACATGGTACTTTAAATCAAACAAAAAAAAAAGTTGTATAAAAGGTCCAATTAATTGTAAGTTTTTATAAGAATTAAAGCCTAATTACTCTATGATTAAATTTTTCCCAAATGTAATCATCAATGGCTCTATTCAGAAGAATTAGCCTTCTCTACCCCAGATGCCAGTGGAAGGCCACAGCCTGTCTTTGACACCAGCAAACCTATTCATCTGAAATCAGCATGACTGTGGAAACTTTACCTCCACCCCCACTGGGGATCCAAGTAGCCAGACTAAACAAAGCCACATATTTTATACAGATAAACGTCTCCCTATTTGAAGAGGTCCCTATCTGACTGAATGGATTCATATTCATCAGCAAATTAGAAAAAAATCCATTGTCAGAACAAGTTTTGGAAACAATGGTCATATCAAAGTTTCCCAAGTTGATGGGAAAAGATGCACAAGAAAAGAATAAGATTTGCAGCTTGCAGAGAAAGAGAACTAGGCCTTCTAAGGGGACAGCACTAAAGCATTTCCTTCTAACTCTGTGCAGCTCTTCTTTCTTTCTCAGCTACTTGAAATGTTTTTCATTTTTATTAGCCCAACTTCCCACGGGAAAGAAAATAAAAAAGCTCTATGACATCGCTGCCTCTTGTGTGTTCTCCCAAACTAATTAACCCTATGAAGTTATTAGGGCAGCATCATTTTTTTCTATGACATCACCCAAGGTGAAGGTCACTTCTATAATATTCTTGGCTTCATTCATGTGGTGCATACCCCACGAAATATAATTTATTGTAATTTCCCCAGTGTCCTGATAGCCAAGTGATTAGTTATTATGGTACATAAAAAGTTCAGACATCACATATGATTTATAGCCTCTGTTCCTGATAATCTAATTTTCTTTTATGGTAAAAAGAAATTTACTATTTATGTTTTATAGATTGTTATTTTGAGAAAATGACTATGTGAAGTATCTTATGTGGACACTTGCTGATTGCAGAACATCTGGAAGTTGACGCATCCAAATGAGTGGGATACAAAGGCAGTTCTTTATTCAGTTGACAAGAACTTTTTCTCAACTACCCTAGTGTGTGCTGGTGGCAGAATGTTTGTCTGATGATAGGTTAAATTAGGCCAGAGCTACTTGCCATAAGTACAAGAGAACCAAGTGCAAGGAATGGTGGTTTGGGACAAATGGAATTGAGTGAAGGATCCAGCTACAGCAAGATTTCCTTCCCCTCAGGTAGACTGTCCCTGCCTTGAAAAGCCCTGACTCTGCCATAACAATCCATTTCTAGACTTTTTAGATGTGGAATTGGCATACCTGCATGTTTCTGCTTTTAGAGACAGGACCTTTTAGAACTATGATCCTTAAATTCCTATAACAAAGGTTCTTTTTTTCTCTCCTCTACTCATGACTATATTATCTTCATTTTTATTGTGCTTAAATTATGTTATATGAATGCTAAGTTCAAGTGGTTATATATGGTTTCTATTCTAAGAGAAATCTCACCCCCCTGTTGATTTGAGGGGTACATCTGAAGGGTGAGGTCAGTACACACAATCACCAAAGACAAGGGTATGTCTTAGAGAGGAAATCTGAGCAGACTTAGTAGGTGAGAGAAAGGGTGCTCCATTCATCCTGCTCCTGACTGTGAAGAGGTAAGGACATGAAAGAAGCTTCTAGGACCCAGGGGAGGCCTCTCTTTGCCTGTGTAAGCTGTCAAATGGGATGATACATTTGATCCCTAGCAATCAGAATGCTGCATTGGTAAACCACAGAGCTAATAATAATGGCTGTTAATTATTAAGTAATTACTAAGAACTTGATATGTATTGACTCTTTCAATCTTCAAAATCAAGGAATAGCTAGTAGTATATCCACATTTTATAGCTGAAGGACTGAGGCCTAGAGAGGTTAACTAGTTTGTCCAGAGTCACACAACTAGCAAATGGCAGAGCTGGGATTTAAACTTAGGCAGCCTGGCTCTACTTATGCTCTTAACCATTATGCATACTACTCTTTCAATTTTTTGTATTCTGTATTTATTTAGTAGAAAATGCTTATATCAGACTTAAAATGTGCCAGGGACCACATAATGACATGCCAGTCAACCACGGCCCACATATAGGACAGTGGTCCAAAAGATGAAAATGGAGCTGAAAAATCACCTAGTGACTTCATAGCCATCATGATGTCCTAGTGCAGGGGTCGGCAAACTCATTGGTCAACAGAGCCAAATATCAACAGTACAACGATTGAAATTTCTTTTGAGAGCCAAACTTTTAAAACTTAAACTTCTTCTAATGCCACTTCTTCAAAATAGACTTGCCCAGGCCATGGTATTTTGTGGAAGAGCCACACTCAAGGGGCCAAAGAGCGGCATGTGGCTCGTGAGCCGCAGTTTGCCGACCACGGTCCTAGTGCCAAGCATTGCTCATGTGTTTGTAGTGATGCTAGTGTAAATAAACCTACTGCACTGCCGCTTGTGTAAAGGTATAACACAAACCTTTGCTCAAGATGGCAGAGTAGATAAACTGTGCTCACCTCCTCCCATGAACACATCCAAATTACAACTAATTATAGATCAACCATCATTGAGAACCACCTGAAGACTAGCTGAACGAAGTTCTATAACTAAGGATATAACGAAGCCTTTTTGAGACTGGTAGAAGGGGCGGAGATGTGGAATGGGCAGGTCCCAAACCAACAGTGTGGTGGCTAAGAATTGGGAAGGATATCTCAGCTGCAGAGGCTCCTCCCGAGGGGGTCCCAGGCCCACACTGGGCTCGCCAGCCCGGAGCACCAGTGTGAGAAAAGTAATCCTCATAACATCTGGCTGTGAAAACTAGGGGGATTATATCGGAGAAACACAAGGGCTGCGGGAGACCAAAACATGCTGCTCTTAAGGTCCAGTTTCTTTAAACTAATTTTTTAATTTCCTGAGTTTGATTTATTTCCCCTATGAAAGAATCTGGGTTATAATCTGGAGAATATATATAACTATTACCTTAAATCCTATTCTAAACAATATAGGGCACAAACAACAGAATACATAAATATAGCATCAGTGATTTCTATTAAAAATCCAACAAATTCTAATATATATTTTAAATTAATGATTTCATATTATCAACATAGGACACAAAATCTATTACCAAATATTTAAAAAATAATAATTATATCCAATTTGATTAGAATCAACAATAAAGACATGTATATGCTATAGTCACATGTAATAGAAAGTTGTATAAAATTAATATTTAAACATCAGGCTATTATTTTTAATACCTTAGGCAAATTTAGTTACCAGCCATAGTCATCAATTCATAGCTCTCTTCTTTAAGTCTTTTCTTCTCCAACAGGATGTGGCTGTATTAGTATCTAGTAGTTGTACTGATGGATAAATTAAATGACAACTGTGTCAGATGCTGTTGGAAATCTGCCCGTATGCCCTACACCCTGACCACCAATGGTCAGCACCTGCCTCTTTGTGGAAGGGTTGCTTTCAGGCTGCCGGGACCTCTTTGCCAGTGTGCAACAGTCTACAAGACAGGACCAGCACTGAACTCATGGCCACTGCCTGCAAACTGGATCAAGTTATACCTCTCCTTTTACTGATTACCAAACTAAACCAACCCACAAGGAAAAAAATTCCCACACCAGTACAACTATCATTTCCAGTCCTATTCCTTGTGTTCCCTTTTATAAAAACTCCTCGTCTTGATTTGTTCCCCCTGCTATATTCCCCACATACAGATCACACTTCCCATTGCTCTTCAGAACTGCTACTTCCCCAGAAAGGTTGAATTTAAACATATTTAAAAAGACCTTAAGTGATTAAGTTCTTTGAATTTTAGAAACAGTTCTTTTTATTAAACTAGCAGCATCTGCATAACAAGTATTTTGTGGAAACATGCTATGAAAACCATCAACAGTGGCGCTGTTTTGGTTAAAGTGGAGAGGCCAAGTGCTTGCGGCTCTGAGGTGACCCAGAGAATCCTGGGCTGTGTGGACAAGGACAGGAGCGGCAGCCTTTGAAGAAGGTACCTTTCTCTGATGAAATGCAGTAGGACCTCATGCCCAGAGCCTTGTTCTTAGCATTGCAGGAATGGGCTAAGCACCTACATAGCTGCTAAACACTGGAAAGCTATTGTTTGTTGCATTTCTTGCAACTAAAATGTGAATGTAAGGATTGTATAAATGGGCAGAGATGGAGGACAGAGGTCCTGCCTGTTGGGCTACAGGAACACAGGCAGAGGGAGGGCACGTCTCTGGGTGCTATTTGCATGTCCTGGGCTTAAGAAATAAACTTTACTGTGTTTAAGAGGTAAATTATGCCAGCAATGTGGCTTGGGTAGAGACCTCTGCCAACGTCAGGGACCTATTAAACACAGAAGAAACAGGCTGTTAAGATTTGCAATGTGTTTTGCTTCTGGCTGCAGAGGATTCTGCACCAGGAAACACCAAAACAGATGCCAAGAACTGGAGGGAGAACAGACTTATAAACATGGCAAGACTTGTTGCCATTGTATCTATCCCTGTTGTACCCAGGGACCCAGGCCAACCATAAGTGTCAATTAAGTTATGGTTTCACCTGAGGTACTGCTGCAAATGTTGTTGCAGTTTTTGTTTGTCAACTTAGTAGAATGAACCAAGTGGAACAGTGCCCCAGCTGACTGGATGAGCCACAAACAGTGCTGGGCATGGTGCCTCCTGACCAGCAGGGTCTGCTGCTCTCAGTCGCTGTCTCAGAGCCTTTTGTTCTGAGGCGGTGGTCTTGAATTCAGCGCACACTGGGTGGCATTTTAGTATCATTCCTAAGATACCGGTTCCACTGTTCTGTTTCCTTAGAACTGTCCAGATCTGTCAGGTGAACAAAGGCCCTAGTTTTAAGAATGGTGTTCATGTCTACATGCAGAGAAACATGGAAAGGATTCCTGATTCCTAATGGGAGTACAGAAACTTCAAGAAGTAAAGCATTACCTGCCATTTCCGTGCTCGACACTTGGAAGAGGGTGCATAAATGCTTCAGTTTACAGAAACAGCGAGAACTTCCTGAACCCTCCTAGTGATTAATTAGAAAGCCTGTCTTACAGATTTTTCTCTCAGGTGTAGTAACCTTGTAGCCCTTACCATTAAGAACTAATAAATAAATGCTTGGTTAAGCATAAACTGGGTGATAGGCAGTGAAAGAGTGATGATCTTGGTTTTTATGCAATATGCTCACTCTGTCATTTTACCTTGGAGGACAAAATAATATACAAAACTAAAAGATGTAAAAGTAACGTCAGTAAGCAATTTGTAATTATCCACTTAAAAAGTGTTAATAGTTCTCACTGTGAATGATGATCTTTGTGATTTTATCAATCATGATTAAGTTTAATAAATAAACAGTCATGATTTTAAGAAAACATTTTGAATTCTGCAATTAAACTGAAGACATATACTGGGTAAAGACATACAGAAGTAATCAGATGTTTACATTTACTCTAAAAAAAATAAGTAAACTAGATCACAAATCAAATGGAAGCCTGCCCATTTAGCAGACCCTCCAGTGTCTGATTTGTGCAAATATTGTTACCAATCACATTAAATACAGCTCATCTCTTTCCCATATATTGTATGTTAATCAGCCTAGGTAACTGCTGATTCCTTCCATCATCCTGTCTTGTTAAATAAATTTTAAGAAATAATATATCAAGCTGGGAGCTTTGACAATCATGAAATATAATCTTCAAAATTTTTTAGCTTCTCTCATGAAAATGATAAAAAAATAAAGTTAATTCCATTGCAACTATACAATCAGAATGCCACAAACATGACAGTGTATTCAGGGGGGGGGGGGGGTGGGGGAAAGAATCAAACTGGCTAATTATAAACAAAACATTTGGATAACTAGCTAATCTGTGAAAAACGTAACTGATTCATCTTAAAAGGATTTATAGAATAGTAACAAATTATTTTACAAAATCTAGGATACAGTATGTGAGTCAAATTATTCACTTATTTTATTGGGGCAATGTGGGTAATGCAAATATGACAAATTTTTATTTCTTTGAAAATTGCCAATTCAATCAAGGATTTCCTTTAAACCAAAATAGAGACTTGAGACATATACTAAAATATATTCTTAAGGTATAATAAAGAGTTTGGATAGACATTTTTCCTTTGAAGCCCATATTAATGTAGCTTACCAAAATGATGCCTTAGACTTCGAATAATTTCCAAATAAAAAATTACGAATTTACATGGAGAAGGGAGCCGTGCATTATGTGTGAAGAGGGAATGAGAAAGCTTTCCTAAGATATCACAGTTTAATTTTGTGCAAATCCTTTTCTGTTACACAAAGTTAGCCCCACAGTAAAAAAACTAAAGACTATCAAATTGTAAGCTTTTCATGGAAAAATAACTTTCTTTAGCTTCCTTTGTAAATTCCTACAAAGATTAACATTGTGCTACTCTTGCTGAATGGTTTTTACCTTTCCTTTTTTCTTTGTTTTAAAGGAAGAATATACAAAAGACAACAACAGAAAGATCCTCCAGTTTTCTCAGTAATTAATTCATATATATTTTTCTGGATATTTAAAACTGTTTATAAAATTACTTATATGCTCATGTCTCCAGAGGGCAGGTAATAATCAGTCAGAATCTTACCATCTAGAAATAATTTCAGTATTTGGTGAATGTCTTTCCAGGCATCTATGTCCATACAAAGACAAAGATATGGAAATATTTTGTAATGGATTAATTCTATTAATGTTTAATAGTAAATAACAAATCAAAGAAAAAAATAAAATTGTTAGACTTCTAATAAACCTTTCTCTACTAAGTTATTAGATTCCTTAAAAATTTATTTAGCCTGACCAGTGTGGCTCAGTGGTTGAATTTCAGCCTGAGAACCAGGAGGTCACGTTTCCATTCTGGTCAGGGCACATGCCTGGGTTGTGGGCTCAATCCCCAGTGTGTGTGTGTGGGGGGGGGGGGGGGGGGGTTGCGGGGGGGAGGGGATGCAGGAGGCAGTCGATCAAGGATTCTCTCTCATCATTGATGTTTCTATCTCTTTCTCTCTGAAATCAATAAAAATATATTTTTAAAAAATTATTTAAATATAGGAACAAAATACCATGAAAGAACTATAAGTGGCTGAGGTCAGCACTTTAAACAGCTAATTGTAACATATTAACGTTTTTCTCGTATCCCTTCCCTGTTTCCTCCATCCCTCAATAGTTCATATATTGTGTGTGTGCACACATGTGCATATAATTATTTTTTTTCTACTCTCAAAATTTATAACATTTAACCAAACAAGATTTTCATGATTGTTTAATCTTAGATATTTTTACATAGTGTTTTATTTTGATTCATCTCTTGCTAATAATCATCATCATGGGTGTTATAATCCCTAAATTCTTACCTACTTGAAAATGCTGTCTTTATATTTGAAAAATAAGTTGCCTTTGAATGAAATTCTTAGATCATATTTTCATGCCCTGCAAACCTAATAGCATGGCCCCATTGTTCTCTGACATTGTGTTGTTTTGAAGAATTTAAGACACCTGATTTCCCCACTTTTACATAACTTACTTTCTCAGCCAGTATGTCCATATAATTTTATCCTTAAAGACTGAAAATTGAATTACCATATGTTTTGGTATTCATTGTTTTGTATTCAGTTGTTGCAAATATAAATGGACCTTGCAATATATAGATTAAATCTTTCCTCAGGAAAATATTCCTGTATATTATTTTTTTTTGGTTCCATTTGCTTTGCTGTTGTTTTTTTAAAAATAGTAATTTTGGGATGTTGGATCTCCTTTGCCTTTCTGTCTTGTCTATCATCACTATAATATTTTTTACACTGTTCTTTTTTCCTAACTTGATTTTTTATTTCTCAATTCTGACCTCCATGACTGTTTTCAGGAGTATATTTCCTAATATTTATTGCCTTTAATGGGGCTTTGATGTCTATAATGATTTCTAGTTTCTCCTTCATTTTTTTCCTGAGTTTTCTGCTCAATATCAATCTTCTATTTTTTCACTGTATCACTGAACTCTCTGATTATTTTTTAATACATATTTTTATTGATTTCTGAGAGGAAGGAAGAGGGAGAGAGAGATAGAAACATTCATGATGAGAGAGAATCACTGATTGGCTGCCTCTTGCATGCCCCCAATGGGGTTCGAGCCCACGACCCAGGTGTGTGTCCTTGACCGGAATCAAACTGGGGACACTTTAACCCACAGGCCGACTGGCTAGGGCTGATTATTTTTAAGAGGCCATGTTATCTGTAATTTCATTAGGACTCTGGAGAATTAATTTTTTAACACTTCCTGAATTTCTCTGTGCCCTTCTTCACCTGTCTTTTGATTATGTTCCATTTTTTTCTGGTTTCATGCATTATTCACAGCAGGCAGAAAACCTGAAGGATGGACTGTCTTTTGTTTGTTTATTTGTGTTCTGTGGCTTCTTCAAAGAAAGCAATAGTTTTACTTTTATTATCTTCTTTAAGAGTTCTTCTAATTCTTGTACCATAAATACCATGAAGTCAATGTTAAGAACTTTTTGTTCAATGCCCCAATTTCTCAGACATCAAAGGTTTCCCGAAACTCATACCAAGGGGCTGGCTGATTCTCATCTCTTTCCCTTTGTCAGTGCTTATCTATCGTATTCCTTCAGGCCCCTCTGTAAAGTCTCATCAACCATTTTCTTCTAGGACTATTTGTGAAAATAGTTTTAAAGGAATGAAATGGAGGAATTAGCAGAGGATCAAACTGGCTCATTTTAGAAAATACCACATTAGTGTTCTGTTTTGCTTGGAGAAGTGGCAGGCATCTTTCAAAGGTAGTGCCATTTGTAGTTATTTATTTTGAAATGATTTCATGTTTTTATTTCAGCAATTATTATGTTTCTTTTACTCTCCAATTCAGAAATTGAATCAGCAATGTTCTTTTCTTCTAATTCGGTTTTAGTTATATCTAGGGGCTCCCTAGGTGCCCATGGGCAAGAACTCTAATATAAATAAAAATGCAATATCATTCTCTGCTCTATTGTAATTATCAACTGAGTTGAAGCAAAATCCACCGAGATGACTACTAAACTGCCAAAGAAACTTTATGAAATGTGTGGTCCCAGAAAGCATTTTTATATCAGTCCTAAAACAACCCAAGGTGTCAGAAAGAGATAAGCTTACAATATCTCCTTTTTAAAAGCATACTTTCCCAGACCTTCAGAACTTTCCCAACAGCCCCACCCTAGCTCTAGTCTGCCCTAATTATCTTTGGCACTGAAGGAAAGTGAGGGGTATCTCTCAGCTCATGCTCCTCATATAGAGTGTCTGTAACTGAAGACTGAGGTAGATAAAGGGTTATTATGACTAGAACAGGTTTGGCTCATACTGGATTGAATTATTTTATTTTTTTCAAGCATAATAGTCTGAAGTATCCTGCACACATTCTTTCCCCGTGGTTCTGTGGTGCCTAAATACATAGCAATATCAAAGTGAAAAGGGGTTTTAAAAACAATTACAACATGGACTGAATTGACATACTGCTTTCAAGAATATCTCTTTTATACTTCCAGGATATAGGGAGGCTCGAAGTAAAACACATCTTTGGCTTACAATCAGGCTGAACTTATTCCTTAGCTCGTGGAAATATAAACTGTGTTTTCTGCTATATTATGGTCTATGATATTAGCCTTAAATCAAATAAGACACAGTTAAAAATTGTAGCCATCAACTGCTAGTTAATCATTGTACACAATTATAAATATTTAAGGCTATATAGTGCCTGTTTTTTAATGAATATCTGAAATACAAAACAAATGGTTTAAAGTAGCATACTATAATGTAACTTCTTTTCCAGCATAATTAATACACTTTATATATCTGTTTCAAACAAGGGCTTAAAATATTAACAAATATTCTTTCAGAGAAAATATCATTAAATCTAATTTAGAAAATCTAAATCAGCATAACATTTCATAAACCAAGTGCAGTTAAGTAAAACCAACCAACAAACAAAATAACAGACCTCATGTATTTTTGCTTACAGGGAGATCCACTCCAAGATTCTAATGAGAATTCTGAGTACACAGTAAGAGAGAACACTTATCTCTGTGAATGACTTAAAGGTATAAAGCATGGATTTGAATAAACTAACATCTATTATTCAACACTGCAATTGTACAGACATCTACTTATACATATGGCACAAGGTGATGAGTTCACTGGTATGAGGTATAAACAGATATACAATACATTTCCTCAAGGATTGGACAAGCTAGTAAGTGGGAGATGACGTATGTGTACAGGCAACTGCAAGAGAAGGCAGAGTTGGTAATGCTATGAAAGGTACAAATAACTAGGATAGCAGGGAGGCCAGAATATTCACATCTAGCTGGGAGTGTGGGAAAGGCTTTACGTAGGAGGAAGCATTTGAGTTGATTCTCAGAGGATGGGAAAGATGCAGCTTGGGCATATGAAGGGCATAACTTGCTCAAAGACATAGAAATGTGAAAATATTAGAGAGTTTATGAAAATATTAGAGAGTTTATGAACAAAGGAAGTACAGGTTGTCCAAGGGGGAGATGTGTTAGCAGTGGAAAGAAGTGTTTGTACTTGAAAATGGACTTGGACTTATTCATATAAGAAAAAGCGGTTTTCCAGTTTCACTGTACATTCAGAATCATGCTGGGTATCCTGACAAAAGCCAGTTCCCAGGCCCATCTCAGAGATTTGTCTGCAGTAGGTCTGAGGTCAGTCTGTGCATTTTCAATGAACACTCATTCTGATGTGTGTGGGCAATGGACCATACTTTGAGAAACACCTATGTGGGGTGGGGAAAGCAATTCTTCAAGACCTAGACTCTGTCATTATGTAGTAGAACTTCTGCACATTTTTTTAAGCAATGAAAATTGGGTTAGTTTCAGAAAGCCTGGTTGTTTGGATTTATTTATGACATTACTTTTCCTAATATGAAAACAGATAATGAGCTCCTAAAAGAATACTGATAATGTTCTCTCTCTCTCTCTTCTCTCTCTCTCCCCCCCTCCCTCTCTCCCCTCCCTCTCACTTTTACACACACATGCACACACACACCATGAACAGTTCACACCTTCAGATGCAAGGAATCTCTCTTCTACCAAAAAGAGTGTTCAGAAAATAAGCTGTGCGTGCCCAAGAATTCTGCCGAGTTTGAAGTGTCTATATTCTGCAGCAGCGTGAGGCATCAAATGCTCTGCACGTCAGTGGGGTGGGGTGGAAAAGAAATTTAAATAAGAGATGAACTATGCTGTGGGGAGGTAAGGAGGACTCATATGCAACCTGACCTGTCAGTATTAAGTTGAAAGGGGCTATGCTCATGCTTACAGAAATTTTCATGCTGCTTTACTAATTAACATTTGTAAAAACCTTAGGACAATTTTCCACAGGGGTAATGCCTCTCTTTATCCCTTTATAATGCTTTTTCTATTAAGCTTTTTTAATGGTGGTTAGAATCCTACAGTCAGAATCACGTTCTTGATTTTTTTGACAGCATTGCCACATTTTTATCCTTTTGGTGTTTTTTAATTTCAGACTCTGCATTTTGACAGCTCAACCCTGTTGATTAATGCCTTGTAGGAACCCCTATATGGCCTGCCTGTTAGCGATCTAATTTTGTGCTGGAATGCCTGGGCTGGTATGTTGAACCGATTCACCACCCAGGTGGCTACATTTGGACTAAATGAGCTGTGAAGGTTTTCATCTTTGCCCATCACAGTCTTCCTTAGCAGAGCCCCACAGTATGCAGCCACTGCTTTGACATGATTTGTCACAACCCATCAATAGAAAATAAATTATTGCCATTCTCACTTGTCAATGGGCTTGCCTTCGCTTCAGCTGGCCTAATGATTGGAAGCTCAAAGGGAACATTTCCCGTCTTTGTGGAGCATGATTATGACCGAATGCACTGCTCCCCTATGCATCTTGGCCAGTAAAAACACGTAGGGAAAGCCAATTAATTGGCTGTTTTGCGCCAGTGATTAGAACATTACACTTGAAGTCTGCAGAAACTGATATTAGGCAAGCAAGATTAGGTCGGTTCTGACTTTTATTTGCTTAGTGCAACACGATTAGCAACTGCTTCATTCAAGGTTAGTGCACTTGCTGCTGAAGAAAATCTTCATAACATAATGATGCTGCATACCTTTAAGCTGATAAAAATATTCCAGGCAGAAATAAAAAATATCTTTCGGAAGGAAGCAAATGAGGAGATGTAACAGAGAACTCAAAATGGCTTTAGAGTCATTCTTATGTCTGGCACTTTTGAAAATTATATTCCTAGGAAACCCACTCTACAAGCTATATTTTCAGAATGTAGAGATGGTAATTGTGTCAGTTGAGGAGACAAAGAATAAAAGAATCAAGGAGCAACATGAAGTAGAAGGTGACACCTTTCAATGAACTAATGAAAAATGAGCTTACTTTAAAAGAAACAGAAAACACTTTTTTTTTTTTTTTACAAACTACAGAAAGAGCAAGAAGAGCAAAAGATACAATGGCAGGGCATTAAGTTAGACCTTATAATTAAATTCAGAGATGCAGTAGATCAAAGAGGAAACTGTATTAAAAAAATTAAGTCTAGGGTGTGGGTTTGAGTTTCCCTGTTAATAGCTTTGCCTGCAGTATAATGACAAGAGGCTTTATCTAACAGAATACTAAACAAAGATGTAGTGTACAAGTAAAAGAATGTCTGGCATTTTAATTATTT
Source organism: Corynorhinus townsendii (assembly GCA_026230045.1). NCBI lineage: Eukaryota > Metazoa > Chordata > Mammalia > Chiroptera > Vespertilionidae > Corynorhinus > Corynorhinus townsendii. Next base: position 27,713,235 of record JAPDVU010000012.1, read on the forward strand.
TAAATATGATAGTGACTTAGATTTTGGCCCTTTCTCTAAAATGAAGCAATTTTTATTATTGCCCTATCTTGTTTACCACCACCTAGGGATTAAAGAGGGAAAAATACTGTCAATAAAGATCATTACCTGAACTTCTAACTTCCATTTTCTCCAGCTTTTTTAGTGAACTGTTTTTTTTTTCATCTCCTTGCAGAGTCTTTAGCCAGAGATGATGCCCAATTAAATTTTCAAATGATGTTCTGTTTAGAAAAACTATTGGTATAGTTTCACATTCACTTAATTTAGCTTAGGTTTCACCTCTGCCACGGAAAGTGACACCTGTGGTTTAAGAACACCAGCCAGGGCACGTACCCAGGTTGTGGGTTCTATCCCTGACCAGGGCATGTACAGAAGGCAACTGATACGATACTTTCCTCTCTCTTTCACTCTCCTTTCCACTCTCTCTAAAATCAACAACAACAACAACACTAAAATGCCTCTTCTTGGTACCAGTGATTCAAATGCATAAATGTCTTTCCCCATATCATAGACATTTTAGTTTACAAAATTCCAAGTAGTTTCTTCTTTTTTTACTAGCATGAGTCACTACTATCTTCCAGTATTTGGAGACATAATGTTCTTGTGCTCCTAAATTACCTTTTGTCTTCTGGATTAAACTCACATATCATCATGGTGAACTCCTTTCACATGGTGAGTGGTCCGTGCGGTAGAAGTCTTGCCTGCTCAAGGCCTCATTTCTCTCCACCCTTACTGTGTTTCCAGAGTCCTCTATTAAAGCACAGTGGATGTTTTCTCCTGTCTTATAATTGTCTACGAATATTCCACTAAGATTTATATCTTTTGTTTGTTTGTTTGCAACCATTATTCCCTACTGCATCTCATTTGCTCACAGTTGATCCAAATGAACCTTCTTCATCTTTCTTAACTCCTGCATCATGATATTTCCTACAAAGCTAATCCCCAACTATATTTTGAGAAGTGACCAGGTTTTTATATACGTGCGCGCATACACACACAAACACACACACACACACACACACACACACACACACACACACACACACACACACACACACATTGCAGCCTTTTTAGCAAGTATTTGCCCATACCTTAATGAATACTAGGAACTTAGAGGAGAGATCACCTGATATATAAATAAATAAACACATGGCCTGTACTCTACATAACACATAGGTGGCATTTGCTAGCCAATGACTGTCTTGATCTAGGCCAGTGGTCGGCAAACTCATTAGTCAACAGAGCGGCAAACCGCGGCTTGCGAGCCGCATGTGGCTTGCGAGCCGCAGTTTGCTGACCACTGATCTAGGCTATCTCGTCAATGACTGCTGTTAATACTATGGATATGCTTGTGTGATTTGAATGTATAATTGTGAAATTTAATATATAGTAGCAAGGATTTGTGCCACACACTTATGTCCCCCATAGATTTGTGGCTGAAATAATAATTTTTAAACACAAAGTAGTCTTGTGTTTCTCAAACTTTGCCCAAAAAATCAAATAAGCAAAAAGATTGAAATCTCTACAATTGCCCTTTCTTAGTGATAATTTAGGGGGGAACTGAAAAGTAGAGAAACAGATTAAAATCTATATTTTAATTCTCAGTTGCCAAATTTCTATGAATCTATGTTAATTAAATAACTTGAATCAGGCCCTCATTTACACATTTAGTCCTTAACTATTGTGATTATCTTCACTTTAAACATTCTTTACCAACTGGAAATGAGTCCCATAAAACAAAAAAATACTATGACATGTTAATGTTGACACAGGGAAATATGAATACTTCAAAGACTTTTCCCTCCTCTTTTAATGTACATACATGTAGGAGTTGAATATGAAGGATTTATTGAACATGTCAGAGTTCAAATATCTTGATAACTGAAGGAAATATTTCAAACTTAAATTATTCACATTTTTTAAACTTTCCATTAAAAACTTTTTCTTGTTAATCCTCACCCGAGGATATTTTTTTCCATTGATTTTTTACGGAGTGGAAGGGAAGAAGAGAGACAAAGAGAGAAACATCAATGTGAGCGAGACACATCGATCGGTTACCTCCCATAAGTGTTCTGACTGGGATAGGGTATCAAGCCTGCAACTGAGGTATATGCCCTTGACCAGGAATCAAACTGAGACCCTTTAGTCTGTGGGATGATGCTCTAATCCTTGAGTCAAACCAGCTAGGGCTAATTTTCTGTTTTATTCGGTGAGCATAGACAGTTTCAAATGACTCCGGTGTCATCTTTTATTGCCTTAAAATTAAACTAAATAGCATAATCAAAGAACTTAGCAAGACAATAAAGGACTTTACTCTTACAAATGTGCAAATGTACATTGCCAGTGGTATCTGACTTCACTTCTTTTGTACGCAGTAGCTTCCATTCTAGGTTAGTAGAGTTCCACTAATGAGGAGTTATAAATACTGAGCTTCAGTTGCCACAAAACCAAGTAGTGAATGAAACCCTAGTGTCTCAGATGATATTTACAAACTCAGGATTATCTCGGGCTGAACTAGTGGCCCTCAGAACAGCATGGTATGAATTTAGTTACATATATTTAGTTGTATATATGGTATATATTTAGTTATAAATACCATATTGTAGATAAGCCTATATTTTAAAATGACAGACTTGGCTTAAATTTACTTTCTTAATACATTTCAAGGATAGAGAATTATTAGATCAGGGTACAAAAGAGAACTACAGTCTAGGAAGAACTCTTCTGCTCTTCATATATTCAGATATCAGTGTGTTTTGTTTTGTTTTATGGAGATTGTAGGTGTCAGTATTGAGAACATAAGAACATAATAGGACTGGAAGCACATGATATTTAGGATTGGTATGAATTGTAATTAGAGTCACTTATAGAGCAATAGGTTTTCTTATCAAAACAAGAAGTTGGGAATTCTTCAAACATCACATTGTTGTGTTCTCTTATAACTCTTGGGTATACTGCCCATTAATATATACTAATGGGGCTCACTGAGTCAAATAATGACATTTGAATAGGGTGTGTTTGGTTAGATAATCACCACACATGATACTAACAATATAATGCTTAACATAAAGATGTATGTATTCACCATTGGAATGGAACACCATTAGTAACTCTGAAGTTTTTAGATTAAGGGTGTGGGCCTACAATAGAAATGATAGAACTATATTCCTATCTCAGTCCATATCAAAAAAACAAACAAAAATAGAAAAACAAAAGGATTAGAGTAGTAATGACACTAGAAACTACTAGAATGCTCTGGAATCCTGAACTATCAGTAGTTTCCAAATTCAAGTGCTATTTCACACCTTTTGCTTTTTTTTTTTTTTATGCCTTTCCCCCTATGCCTTGAACACCTTTACTTTTGTTTTTTATATAACTCCTACACATCCACCTAAAGTGAGTTCAACCATCCTGCTTTGGAAAGCCTTGTCTGACGCCACAGGCTGGGTTAGGAGCTCTTGTCCATCCAACAGCATTCCACACATACCTGTAGGAACTATGATCCTTGAAAGTATTTGCCCCACTGTAAGTGATCTGAGGGCAAAGAAGGAACATACCCTTTCATCTTTTATTTCCTTGCTTTGGCACAGTGTTGTTACCTCATGAGCATTCAAAGAATGGCTATTGAACTAAACCAAAGAGCAGTGTCAAACATTCCAGAGGAGGTCTGAGGAAAAGGCTAACCTACAATAGAGTCGATCCTGTGCCATGATAAAAATGGAGTGACTTGTCCAAGAATGTACCCCATGCTCACCTCTGGGCTCTCATTTATGTCCCTTCCTTCCCACGGCACACTTCTTCCCCACATCACTTGCTAAAATCCTATACATACATCAAGGTCTCCATTACATTCCTGTTCGCAATGAATTTATTTCTTATTTTTTAACAGGGTATTATTCCTGTGACCATAACCTATAGATTTTATTGTTGTTGTTGTTATGACATACACTTCATTCAACTTTGGGTTCCTACTATTTATATAGTATTTATCTCCTATCCATTTTTTTCTTTTGCTCTGGTGATCACTAAGCTTTATACATAGTAAGTACTCATTACGTTAATTGAATGCAATTAACCTTAGGCAAAAACAATTTTAATGATGACATATCAGAAACAGATTATAAATATTACCTTGCTATAATCATGAGTTATCAAGGAAACCAGTGTTTTCTTTTAAAATATTACAAGCTATTATGAGATTACAAAAATATTTTCATACTGTTAAAAGCAGTAAATTTATACAAGAGGAGACAACTAACTAAACCAAATCCTATGGATCTTGTCTCAGACTCTATTAAGAATTTGTATTTTCACATGAATGTTCATAGTGACTTTATTTGTAATAGTAAAATACTGGAAACAACCCCAATGTCCATAAACAGATGAATGCATAAACAATAAATAAAACAATAAAAATGAATATTACAAACTAACCTGTGGTGACTAAAGGCTGACTGACTTGTGGTTGCTTGGGAAAGGCGCAGAGGTGGATAGGAGACATTACTAAGGGTCATGTGGAAACTTGGAGGAAACTGGAAATGCTCACTGTCTTGATTCTGGAAGTAGTTTTAAGGGTATGCCATGTTATATAAAAACTTACTAACTTGTATACTTCAAATAGTATAGTTGATTGTTAATATCTCAATAAAGCTGTTTTTGAAATTCCTCTAAAAAAGAATTTATGATTAATAATTTGATCTGGTTCTTCTATACATTTTCTGTACATTGTAAGCTAGGGTAAAAAGGATAAACTGCACTAAAAGTTTTAGGCCTATTCTAACGTTGGAATGAAAACTATTGATATCCACCCATTTTAAATATCAGAGCAGACTCTTCTATCTGGGAACAAATATGCATTCGGATGAACTATAATTCAGACTGCTCACTGCATTGATCCATCTGTGAATTTTTCCATGCCCTATCAAATTTGATTTTTTATAACTCATTTTGTAATTAAAAAAATAAAGCCAAGTTATTAGAATTCTTACAATTAATTTTCCCTTTTTCAAGAGAATCATGTATTGGCTTTCAATCCCATTGGGAGAAAGGGCAGATAATGCTTATCCTTCCACAGAGTATTAGGCATGACCCTGAGGGTCCCACCCTTTAGCGCCAGGGATGGAACCTGCCAGTATTTCACAAAGAGCTGGAGTTTTGCCTGGCTTCTATACCCAGTGACAGGAATCTGCCCCCTTCCTTGACTTCTAGCACTAGTCACATGACAAGACATTTCTACCCAAACCACAAAATGTTTATTGCCTATAAGTAAATGGTATTTCTATGTCCTTGTGGATGGGCTAAAGTCTCACTAAACCATGCCTGTTAGGATTATTTCTGGGAAATCAGACATGGCCAATGTGTGCATTGAGCCCTCAGCTATCCCTGAATACAAGGCCCTCAGTCAGGGCAAATTCAAGATATGCTTTCCTGAGCCAGAGACCCCAAGAGGCCAGGTGAGGGGACCTTCTGAGAGGAGTTCCTGAGAACCTGGGAGTAAGGCACAGTGGACAGGGGAAGAGGAAACAGCCTCTGCTCATTCTCCAGCCATGAGTCCATTCTGTCACCAAGAGGCCTGAGCTCAGTTCCTTGGCTGCCTGAGCTTTTAAGATTTCCAGGTCATGGAAAACCTAAGTTGTCCCTAGGAATGAGGCATCCATCTTATTCTTCGCTAAGTTCCTCCCGTCTCTGAAGAAACAAATACACAGTATCCTTACTTTGCCCTTTCCCCCAAAGAACCTTGTCTTTTTTTTTTTTTTTTTTTGGTGAAACCCACTTCCCCTGCTCAAAAAGAGGAGCTGTAAGGGTTGGGAAGTTAGCATGTCGTGCCTTGTTAGATATTGTATCAGGGTTCGTTTTTCTCACCCTTGCTTTTGCCTATCTCTTCCAGACAAAACTGAAGTGTGAAATTCTCCCTGAGATCTCACCTCTTCATCTCCATTTAGTACTCTATCTTCCTTTTTTCTCTCAAGCATCCCCTGGACTACACAGGACTACTTGTAATAAAAATTTTTAGGATTGAAAGGAACATTAAAAAGTCACCTATTACCACCACTGGACACATTATCCTGAAGTCATGGGCAGAGGACAACTGTTTTAGCTAATTGTATGAACCCATCTATGCCAATAACCACTGGGAGAAGATCAAAGGAGATTCTTAGGCCTTTCTCTCTTCTCCCAGGCAGTCAACATATTCTAATGGTGATTCGCTGAAGATAATGTTTCATTCAATATTTCAGGTAAGAGGGAAGAAGAGAATAGAGAAGTAAATAGTAAAATGGCACAGGATAGAAGGGTGCTGTGATTATTTTGAGAAGATGGGATGAGGATTTTATTCTATGTATAAACCTTGACCCCACTTATTTTCAAGAAAAATAACTTTCTAAATGGTGGCAGGAGGGTGATGTAGAAAAAAAGCAAGACTTCAGTAGCAAGAATGTTATTCTTCTAAATTGGAACCTCATCTGCAAAATCACAATGAAATGTGCCAAGGGACCATTTGTGACCAGTGATTGGAATGCCACTATATATTTCTTCGCAAAGAGACACTCTTGCATAATTAGCTTTCAATAATCGTGAAAGCATGTCTCAATGCAATAAGGCATCATTTATTTTTCTATGATATTTATATGAAAATAAGTTATGTTTTATTTAATCATACATATACCAGCTACTCTTCATTTCCAACAGTGTCAATGTTTCTGGTAAAAATCAAATACATTAAAATTACATTTTGACCAAATAATACTATATCTTTGTGTTGTTGCTGCTTTTGACTTTGAAAAATTAATTTCACATTTCATTTTCACCATGTTGCAATCCTAGTAGATGGGTGGTATTAACAATAAATAAGTAAAGAAGCACTATGGGTCTAATTCAAGTTGTCTGTGAGGCCCTATCTGGGCACATGTCTCCTGAGGCCCACATCTGGGCTGTCCGTAGCTAAGAAATGTGCTTACAGTGGACTACACCCTTTTGTGAGCTCTCATTTAGGTCCCGCTGGTGGTCTTCAGAGAAACTAATTGCAAGTGGATTAAGTCTGTTACGTTCCCCATCAGTGTGCTTGCTACCTGTCCTGTCCCTACAACTCTTCTCAGAGGACAGGAGCCACATGTGCAACTCTGTCATGTCAATCACTCTATAAACATTTTCTGAGTGAAATGAATGTTAAACTTCACAAACAGTTTTGTAAGCATTCCCATACAGATATTCGGAGTCTAAGATTTTTTTTCTGACCCAGAAAGTGTTATGAAAAGATTAAGGAAAGTATATTTTTCTCTTTAGGAATTAAATATGTCTTAAAGGCATTGAATATGTCTTCTTTAATTGTTATACTGAAGATTCTCTAACCAACAACATTTGCTTGCTAACAATTGTCTTGCAGAAATGTGAATGTTTTCTAATGGGAGGCATTTAAAATGCCTTAGTTGAAGATTAATAGAAAAGGCCTCTTTTGGATTAATCTTAATACTTATCAGGTGGCATTATTTTTCCAAGAGTCTTTTACTCTGTCCTTTCCATTCATAAGAGCTTATGTCCAATCTATTATTATTTTCTGCTTAGTAGAATGACGCATGGTTAATTATTCAAAATGATTATCTTCAAAATCAAACCTATTTATTGTCATGACATTTTAAAAGATACAAACAAAATATTATCAGAATACAAATTTGTCAGAAGGAAATACTTTTTTTTTTAAAATAAATCTTTGTTGTTCAGATTATTACAGGTATTCCTCTATTTTTTCCCCCATAGCTCCCCTCCACCTGATTCCCCACCCCACCCCATGCCCTTACCCCCGCCACTGTCTTCATCCATAGGAGTAAGATTTTTGTCCAATCTCTTCCCGCACCCCTCACACCTGCTTCCCCTGAGAATCGTCAGTTCACTCCCTTTCTATGTCCCTGATTCTATTATATTCACCAGTCCATTCTGTTCCTCAGATTTTTTATTCACTTGATTTTTAGATTCACTTGTTGGTAGGTATGTATTTGATGTCATTTTGTTGTTCATAATTTTTATCTTTACCTTTTTCTTCTTCTTCCTCTCCTTAAAGAATACCCTTCAGCATTTCATGTAATCCTGGTTTGGTGGTGATGAACTCCTTTAGCTTTTTCTTGTCTGTGAAGCTCTTTATCTGACCTTCAACTCTGAATGATAGCTTTGCTGGGTAGAGTAATCTTGGCTGTAGGTTCTTGCTGTTCATCACTTTGAATATTTCTTGCCACTCCCTTCTGGCCTGCATAGTTTCTGCCGAGAAATCAGCTGACAGTCGTATGGGTACTCCCTTGTAGGTAATTAACTGTTTTTCTCTTGCTGCTTTTAATATTCTCTCTTTGTCTTTTGCCCTTGGCATTTTAATTATGATGTGTCTTGGTGTGGTCCTCTTTGGATTCCTCTTGTATGGGGTTCTATGCGCTTCCTGGACTTGTACATCTATTTCTTTCACCAGGCAGGGAAAGTTTTCTGTCATTATTTCTTCTAATAGGTTTTCAATATTTTGCTCTCTCCCTTCTTCTGGCACCCCAAAAATTCGGATGTTGGTTCGCTTGAAGTTGTCCCAGAGGCTCCTTACACTATCTTCATATTTTTGGATTCTTTTTTCTTTTTGTTTTTCTGGTTGGATGTTTTTTGTTTCCACATATTTCAGATCTTTGGTTTGATTCTTGGGGTACGTTGATCTACAGTTGAGTTTCTGTATATTCTTTATTTCAGACAGTGTATGCTTCATTTCTGACTGATCCTTTTCCATTTTTTTGGCATTCTCATTAAGCTCCTTGAAGGTCTCATCAAGTTTCTCAGCGGTTTTAAGAAGATTCTTGAGTAACCTTATAAATGTGGTTCTGAACTCTATGTCATCCAGTAGTTTGCTTTCCTCCGTTTCTTTCATTCGTGACATGTTTCTTTGTCTCCTCATTTTGGCTGCTTCCCTGTGTTGATGGAGTAGCTTTGTGTGGTAGGTGACCTATAGGGGGCAGTAGCTCAGCCTCCCCAATCACCTGATGTGGACACTCTTGGTACACCCCTTTGTGGGCTGAGTGCAAAGACTTGGTGCAGTTAAAGCCTTAATTGCTGTTGGTATACTGGGAGGAATTGACCTCCAGGCCAATTAGCTGTGAGCACTCACTGTGTCTATAATGGAAGAACTGCTGCGCTGAAGACACACTTATGGGGCAGGACTTGTTTCAGTGGAGCTTTGGTGCTCACTGAGTCTGCCTTTGAATGTGTCACTTATGGATGTGAGGAGTTGAAATCTGGTGTCTCACTCTGACCACTAGGTACACTGGCTTTTGGATCTCCAATGGGGTGCAGGTCAGCTACTGTCTGAGGCCATCCAGCAGGAGCTACAGTGAGAGCTACAGTTTTCTCCTCTTTGCTTGGGGTTTGGAGGTTTTGGAGCTGTCTGACCCGGGCTGCAAGTTTGCTAGGTTAAGCTGCGATAGGGCGGGGCTTTCTTCTGCTAAAGCTGCTGCTTGGAGCTTGGGTGGGTTTGTAGGTTGTGCAGGGCGGGGTCTTAGGGTGTCACTAGGCTAGGGCGTGGCAAACAGCAATGGCTGCTAGTTAGCCGGCTCTGTGTCCCCAAGGGCGTCCCGGAGTCCCGTGCCCCAGTGCAGTAAACAATTATTCCTGCGCGCAGCTCTGCAAGTAAGCCACCCTCACTAGCAGACAGTCCAGCTTCTCCCCGTAGGAGTTTCGGTCCCCCGCGTCTCCCCAGAAACTGGATTTCAGAGTAGTCGGGGGCTTGTCTCCCTTCGGGTTGAAAAAAGCAATGCCCGCCGCCAGCCTGGATCACGCGCCTCTGTACCTCAGCTTTTCAGCGCTCGTGCACGTCTCGATGCTCTTTTCTCTTTCCTTCTAGTTGTAGAACTTCCACTCAGCCAGCTTTCCCATGGTTCTGGGTGATAGACGTTTTGTCTTTTAGTTGAATTTTTGAAATTGTTGCGCGAGGCAGCAGTTTAGGTGTTTACCTACGCCTCCATCTTGGATTCTCTACTTTTTAAATTTTCTTTAAATAGCATTAAAATCTTTATCAGCAAAGGCCCATGGTTCCCTACATCAGTTAATGTGAACTAGAAAAGGGCAACTGAGCCATAAAGTGATGACTATCATTGTTTCTGCTAATTATTGAATTTAGAGAAGACCTGCAAAGCAATACGACCTAACAGTGGACAAGAGCAAACAACAAATAGGTTAGCTTGGAACCCTGGGTGTCCAAAAATGTACTTTGAAGATGTATGCCTCTCTGTGGACTCTCATTTGGGTCCTGCTGATAACTAACTCTCCCTTTCCTGGGCTGTCCCTTCAAGGGGCAGCTGCTTTCCCTGTTATCTCCTAGGGAGGCCCTAGTCCTTCCTCAATCTCCACACCAGGATTGTGCTTTGCCTGCATCCTGCCCTATTAACTCACTCTCCATTTTGTTGGAATTATTGTATGAGACCCAACTATATTTCTGAGAGGATGAGGTTCTCCTCTGCCTAAATTTTTCTTAGTCAGTAGCCTTATTCTACATGTGCTATGTACATGGTCAAATTGTCTACATACATTTACTGAGTACCTTCATGTGCAAGGCACTAAAGTTGTATGACCTCCTAAACGAAAAAAGCCGAACATACCAATTGTGTGTGACATAGACAGTTACACTAGATCCAGACAAGGAGAATCAAGTTACACATGCATAAAGATAAAAAGATCTTTAGAAATGGCAGCTAGTTCTGGGATTCAGGAGACAAGAAGAGAAAATTATAAACCTGGAAATGCTGAAGTTATTGCTAGAGGAAAGCATACTGCTTCCACGTTGGCCAGGAATGATTACTGTCTTGTTCATCTTCACTGAGACTTTTCAACTTAGTTTGCCCCCTGCCCCACTAGGGAAAATACAGATCAGCTTTTACAATGAAAATTAATTAAAAAAATGTTTTTCTCAAACATCCACATTTTTAGAATAGCCATGACAAAAACTAGGAGGAAAAAAACAACAACTAGATAAGTGACATTATAAAGTCTGTGACAGTGACAGTCATGCTTGCTAAGTAGTCCATGTGTCCCTTTTTGTTATGATGGAGCCATGTGACTAGTACTGGCCTATGGACTCTGAGCAGACTCACCGTATGTCAAAGCATTTGACTACCCATGGAAAGGGACCTTCTAGTGGACTCTTCCATGCCATGGCAACAAAAGAGGCTGTGGGCTGAGACGGCAGATTCAAAAGTGGAGGTGGCCTTGGTTACTCAGTCACCACATGGAGAATACTGTTCCTGGGAGTTGTCTGGGCTCACAGTTACTTTGCTTTCTTCAGCATAAATAAGTCCTAGCCCTAATCTGAGCTGTATGTGGAGGCTAGGGCCTCACAGTATACCTTTGTGCTGAATGAAATTGCTCCTGATAGACCCACTTCTCATTTAAATGCCAGAATGAGTTTACCCAGGCAGCATAGTGGGGTGTCCTTAAACACCTGTCACCATAAATGCAGAACTCCCTTTTTGTGTTTGCAGAAGCAATTCCATGTTTTTCATATCTGGGAGGCAGTGTAAAGACTTCATACTGTTTATTAGGGGAGCTGTTTCTTTTCAAAGCTAATAAATAATTTTTAAAAACCATATGTATTACTTTGTTTTCTGTAGTTCACTGGGTAAACAAGAAAGCAGAAAGGGTGATGGTAATAATAGAATTTTAAACAATCTAACTATCTTGAAAATTGCTTTGCTATACAACTCTTTGAAAATGGTTGTTGATTTTGGGGTTGTATTTTATATTTATACTAGTAGCCCAGTGCACGAAATTTGTGCATGGGTGGGGGGGGGGTGTCCCTCAGCCTGGCCTGCACCCTCTCCAATCTGGGACCCCTTGGGGGATGTCTGACTGCCATTTAGGCCTGATCCCGCACTGGCAGTCAGATATCCCTCTCACAATCTGGGACTGCTGGCTCCTAACCACTCACCTGCCTACCTGCCTGATGGTTCCTAATCACTCTGCCTGCCTGCCTGCCTGACCACCCCTAACTGCTCTCCCCTGCCGGCCTGATCACCCCTAACTGCCTCTGCCTCGGCCCCTGCCACTGTGGCTTTGTCTGGAAGGACGTCCAGAAGGATGTCCGGAAGACGTCCAGTCTAATTAGCATATTATCCTTTCATTAGTGTGTGTGTGTAATATTTTAATCATTACCTATCTAGATGATACTCAAAGATCTTAAGGGCTTTAATCATGGTGTTATTTAAATAAAATATTAGAGACCAAGTAAATGTTCAATTATAGATTATTCACATATATGAGACATCCATTTCATGAAATATTTTATAGTCAGCATGATAAGGCAGAACATTAATTTTGAGATGGGATATGATAACACTCATTTTTACATGGTTGGAATATAACAAATGGTTGGAAAAGGAAAGAGTTACAGTAACATGCTGGGAACTGTATCTGGAAAACTATCTTACTATAGTACAGCCTGCTTCTCAAAATTTGAGCACATCTTTTGAATTTTGTACAGGTGAATGTGTGAGTTGCTTCAGGGAAAAGTAGAGAGCTATCATGAAAAGACTATTTAATGATATCTATATATATAAGAGCCTAAGCAACCGAACGACCGGAACAACCAGTCAACTGGTCGCTGTGACGCACACTGACCAGCAGGGGCTGCCCCCTGGTGGTCAGTGAGCTCCCACAGCGGGAGCGCCGCTCAGCTGACCAACCTGTCCCTGTGGCCCACCAGCCCAGCAGCAGGCACTCACTCCCTCAGTAGTCCTGCAGGTCCAATCTCCAGAGAATGGGCCAGGCACTGGTGGACTGGACCACCAGCATGATCCTGACAGCACTGCCGTCCTCCTAGAAGTTGGCCTCAGGCACCAGGGCCACTTCCCCTCCCTAGACGCTCCGCAAGGAAGAAAGGATATAAAAGCAGCTGCCAGGTGGCTCCCAACAATCAGCGCAAACATCAGTGGGATGGATCCAGATCCCGGACCAGCAAGGGCATCCCACCACCCGCCCAGAGGGCCCATCACATCCTGCCCCTCCTACCCCCCTCAACACCCCACCTGTGCATGAATTTGTGCACTGGGCCTCCAGTAAATAATAAAGGAAACCTATAAGACAAGAAAATGAGCTGGGCCACCAACTAATGGCAGCTACATAAAATTGCAGGGATTTACCTAAGAAGTGCATTCATATTAGACAGCTGGTCCAAGAAACTAAGCACAAGGACTAATATTGGAGAGCATGAATGTCTGTTTTGAAAGCAGAGACTTGTCCTACTTGATTATGTTGTGGTTGTGTTTCACATATACCTTTATGAGGCCATATTTTCTTTCTCAACTGTAATTTCAGTCATTGGTCATGGAATTTGTTTTTTTTTCTTCCTTTGTTACTTTAAGGAAATTAAGGTCAGCTGACATACTTTTATTCTCATTTGAATCAGAATAATTCCCATTGAGGGTTCTTGTGGAGCTTCATTTTGGTTATGTTTTAATAAAGTCTTGTATTGACTTCTGGGTGGCATGACATTCCCTAACTGATAAACTACTTGGGTTTACTTTTTTATGGGGAGATTTTAATTTAATATGATAGATCCAGCACTGTTTTACAAGTTATATATGCATGCCTGGAAGCTTTTTAATAACTTGCAATAACAAACAAAATGAATGTGACTTTTACAGTAGACACTTTTGTAATTGATATTTTTACCAACTCAGGGTGTTTATTTATTTTGCCAAAAAAATAAAGTGCATTCTTTCTATCCCTGGGGAATAAACAATAATGGAATTGCAATTTAATAAAAAGTTGTGAGATATTCCATAGATGCAATGAAATAATTTCATACAGATATATTTCTTGCTGTAGACTTGATCCTTGAATAACTCACAGAAAAGAAAATATTTTTTCCTTTTCTTAATAATTTCATTTGCCTTTCTGTATAAAGTAGTTAGGGATCAAGGTGTGATAGAATATTTATAAATATATTAATAAGTAATATGTAATATTTGTATGAACCAAAATCCTATATAGGATAATTCTATTATTTTATATAAAATTATTCATATACATTTATGTATATATAACATACATTAAATATATATAAATATTTATATAAAATTCTATTATTTGAACTTTCAAAATTGTACATTTTTAATACTGAATAATAGGATTTTGGATACAGAAGTGATTTTGATAAATGACAGAATTCTGCCTAAGACCACAGTAGAGTCAAGAACAAGAAAAAAGAATAAAGAATCTATAAATTAGCATTTTATAATTTTTCTCTTTCATAGCATTTAGAAGCAGCTTTGAAAAGATCAAATGTCCTAAGCAAATTAAACTTATTTCTTCTACACTTAAGTAGCATGTATTATAACGCATATTGACATGGTTCCCTGAGAAATACTGGAACTCTTGTATAGTTTTGAGGCATTAGTGAACAATGTTTTTGGGTGATAAGTAGTAATAGAAATTTGAGATCAAAATGGTCTTTTCCCGGGAGTAGGTCACACCTATGAAAACAGAGGAAGGTATTTAAGTTTATCTTCCATTTCTTGATTTTGAGCTTCTTTGAGTGTTTGTGCATTAGTCAATGTGACACCTCAAGGATCCCTAATTCTTATGAAGATGTCAGCATGCTGGTAACATTTTTTAAATGACCTATTTTTTTTTAAAAGAGTCTCTGCTTGCCCATGATTAAATATAACTTTCCAGGAAAGTTATAGGGCTGATGAAATACTGAATGGGTTATGGGAGGAGGGGTTGCAACAGAGGAAGGGTTGTGAAGAAGAAGTAGAAGAACATGAGGATTTTAATAATTTGCTGCTGAGATGCTTTATCTCAGTTCTCCAGGCACAGAAATAATAGCTACTAATTATTAAGCTGTGCCAACAACTTGAAGAAATAAAATCACAGAGTCTCAGTTTTATTCATCTGGATTTAAGGGCAATTTTATCTCACAGATTAATGTGATGACAAAATTATATAATACAAGAGGCCTGGTGCACAAAATTTGTGCATGAGGGGAGGGTCCCTCAGCTTGGCCTATACCCTCTCCAATCCGGGACCCCTCGGGGGATGTCCAACTGCTGGTTTAGGCCCAATACTGCACGGGCAGTCAGACATCCCTCTCACAATCCAAAACTATTGGCTCCTAACCTGCCTGCCTGCCTGCCTAATGCCCCTAACTGCTCCTCTGCCTGCCTGATCGCCCCTAACTGCCTCTGCCTGCTGGCCTGGTCGCCCTCAATGTGCATATGACTGGGGTACCTCAGCCTGGCCTGTGCCCTCTCACAGTCCAGGAGCCCTCTGGGGATAACCTCAGGGGAGCGAGCCTAAGCCAGCAGTTAGGCATCCTTAGCTCTGCTACAGAGGCAGGAGAGGCTCCTGCCACTGCTGCTGCACTTGCCAGCCATGAGCTCAGCTCAGGGCTTCTGACTGAGTGGCACTACCCCTGTGAGAGTGCACTGACCACCAGGGGGAAGTTCCTGCATTGAGCATCTGCCCCCTGGTGATCAGTGTGCATCACAGCGACTGGTTGTTCCACCGTTTGGTCAATTGGCATATTAGCCTTTTATTATATAGGATGGGAGGGACTGACAGAGGTCAGAGGAGAGGGGAATGGACATAGACAAAAGTGTGGTGATGGCCAGAGGTGGGGGTGCTGGGTGGAGGAGTGTAAAGGGGGGGAAATAGGAGACATCTATAATAGTGTCAACAATAGAATAAAAACAACAATGATACACCACTATACTACACACCTATTAGGGAAAAAAAGATACATTATGACCTATGTATTTACTACTTTGGTAAAATAATAAATTTAAAAAGAAAGAATTTTGTCCAGAAAGGAGTGTTGTTGAAATGTTTTTTTATTTTTAATTTTTATTTTTATGGTAAAGCTAAGGAAGCTTCAGAGCTCCTGTGAGGGCTGGATTTGTTCTGGGGGAGAGAGCAAGCAAGTTGCAACCAGCAGCATTTTGGATAACCTGCCTGAAATGATTTAAAAGAGAAAGGGACAGCTTCCCCAAGCCTGCAGTTATTTGTAATTTATTTTCTTATTCTAAATATAGTCATTTTTGAACATTATTAAAAAAATCCCCCCCCCCCCCTAAAATTAGTCCTTTGGGTTCAGTAAACTTTAGGCCTCACAAAATCTGTGTTAGTCCCTGAGGGTGGGGTCCCCAAAGGAGTTCGGATTCATTCATTATATTTATTTGCTCCTTTTAATTCTTGTTCTAGAGGGAGAGTGAGGACAGTTTTTTACTCAGTAATTTTTATAATAAGAATTATATTGGAACCTGCTCCTTCATTGGCTGTTTACGGCTTTACCTTACCGGGAACTCACAGAGACTTTAAGCCCTTTTAAGATAGGGACAGAGCTGTATTGTGTTTCTATAATACAGGCACAAAGTTTATACGACTTTTATAAATATTTGTTGAAGGAACTTATAAATTTCAGTGCCATTAGGTATTACTTTTCCTCCTGCTCCATCTCTTTATTGAGACTTTTGTGCAAAGCGTAAGGCTGAGGGGATGAGCAGGTAGAGCAGAATAAAGTTGCTTTTTCCAAACCCTAGATCCCATACTTTGATTTTACATGGTAGATGCATTTCTGAATGACATATTAAATTGGGTATATTAGATTTTGTTAATATCAACTCCCTTTACTCATAGAGTATTATTTTTAATGATTATTTTTAATGATATTTAAATGTTTCGTACTATGAGGTACAAACTATTCTGCTTATTTCAAGAATCTTTGTGCATTCTTTCTGTAGTAAAGTGAATTATCAACATGGTAAGTCTATTTGGGGGGTCTGCTTAAAATGGGGCACACCAGTACTAAATTCGGTTCTAACAATGACTAATTCACATACCAGGTGTTCACATACCACGTGTGAAGTTAGATGGTTGTTGGACATAACCATTTTTTTTGGTCCCTTTGCTCCCACAGGACCTGCTTCAACCAAAGGCAGTGTCTTGACCCTCCATGACCTCTTTGTCATGGCCACCATGGGGCGTCTACTAGCTGAGGCCTTGGCAGTCAGCCGGGCATTGACCTTCCCAAGATGGCAGCAACTTATGAACCAACGTGCATCAGGGATGGGGTCCCCTAGGCAGAGGCAGAGCAGGGAGGCACACGAGGAGAGCTTTCAGGCAGGCTGGCTGAACCTGACAGAGTTGCACTGACAGCTTCCCTCCTCCTCTCCTCTCCTCCGATGCCAGTGGGCTAATGGCTGAGGTGAGCAGCAGCCATTGGCGAGGCCAGGTGTGGGCTCAGGAGGGTGGGTAGCTTGAGGCACCAGTCCTGGATGGGCAGGCAGGCACTTCGTCCCAGGGTTTCAGAAGGTGTTGGGGGTGGAGACATGCCCCAGCCTCTGCACTGGGATGGAGCTGGAAAGGAGGGAGGCTGTCCCTCCCTCACTGCTGGGTGGGATGTTGCGGAGGAGGGGCTGTGGATTTCTAACCCAGACCCACCCTCCCAGGGCTCAGGTGCTGCCAAGGCCACCAGACCCTTGGGGCAGGAAGGAACATCTGGGCCTGCCCTGCAGCTAGTCCCTGGCTCGGGTGTCTGAGAGATGGGTGGGCAGCAGGTGGCAAAAGTAGATAGAGAAACTGGCCCCAGGCCAGATAGGTGAGGAGTGCAAAACTTCTGCCCAGGCAGCATCGGGGCTACATAATTGTGGTGGATAACAAAGCACTGGCATCTGAGGCCTCGATTCTGGCATGGGGGTCTGAGAACCTGGCGGGGTATAGGATGTGCCTCTCCTGCCTCTGCCTGGCATGGGCTCTGCCGCACCACCAGGTGGGGGGGGGGGGAGGGAGGGGATGGCCCAGTTGAGCTGCTCGCTGCTTGCCGCCCACCACAGCTCGCCAGTAGCCTATGGGTTGGGGGGAGGTGACTGGTCAGTCCTTTGGTTGTCCTGGTCATGACAGACACTGCCTACATACACACACACACACACACACACACACACACACACACACATATACACACTAGAGGCCTGGCGCACGAAATTCGTACATGGGAATGGGGGGAGGGTGTCCCTCAGCCCAGCCTGCACCCTCTCCAATCTGGGACCCCATGAGGGATGTCCGACTGCCCGTTTAGGCCCGATCCTGGTGGGACATCCCTCTCACAATCCAGGACTGCTGGCTCCCAACTGCTCACCTGCCTGCCTTCCTGATTGCCCCTAACCACTTCTGCCTGCCAGCCTGATCACCCCCTAACCACTCCCTTGCCAGCCTGATTGATGCCTAACTGCTCCCCTGCCAGCCTGATTTCCCCTAACTGCCCTCCCCTGCAGGCCTGGTCATCCCTAACTGCCCTCCCCTGCAGGCCTGGTTCCCCCCAACTGCTCTCCCCTGCAGGCCTGGTTCCCCCCAACTGCCCTTCCCTGCAGGCTTGGTCACCCCCAACTTCCCTCCTCTGCTGGCCTGGTCACCCCTAACTGCCCTCCCCTGCAGGCTTGATTGCCCCCAACTGCTCTCCCCTGCAGGCCTGGGTCTCCCCCCCCCCCCCCAACTGCCTTTCCCTGCAGGCCTGTTCGCCCCCAACTTCCCTCTTTTGCCAGCCTGGTCACCCCTAACTGCCCTCCCCTGCAGGCTTGATTGCCCACAACTGCCCTCCCTTGCAGGCCTGGTCCCTCCCAACTGCTCTCCCCTGCTGGCCATCTTGTGGTGGCCATCTTGTGTCCACATGGAGGCAGCCATCTTTGACCACATGGGGGGAGCCGTCTTGTGTGTTGGAGTGATGGTCAATCTGCATATTACTGTTTTATTAGATAGGATAGAGGCCTGGTGCATGGGTGGGGGCCAGATGGTTTGCCCTGAAGGGTGTCCCGGATCAGGGTGGGGGCTCCCTTGGGGTGTGGGGCGGCCTGGGGTGTGGTGGTTTGCAGGCTGGCCATGCCCTCTGGCAACCCAAGGGGAGACCCTGGTATCTGGTATTTATTTATCTTCCATAACTGAAACTTGGTAGCCTTGAGCAGAGCTAAGCCTCCTGCTTGCTCAGTGGTCACAGCCATTTTTGTTGGGATTTATTTATCTTCTATAATTGAAACTTTGTAGCCTTGAGTGGAGACCAAGGCAGGCCAGGAAGTTTGGCTTTCTCCATTGCTGGAGAAACCCAAGCCTCCTGCTCTCTCCAGTTCCGTGGCTGTCACCATTTTTGTTGGGATTTATCTATCTTCTATAATTGAAACTCTGTAGCCTTGAGTGGAGGCCTGGGCTGGCCAGGGTTTGTGGAAAGCTTGGCTTCCTCCATCACTGGGGAAACCCAAGCCTCCTGCTCTCTCTGTGGCTGCAACAATCTTGGTTAGGTTAATTTGCATACTCACTCCTGATTGGCTGGTGGGCGTGGTTTGTGGGTGTAGCAGAGTGATGGTCAATTTGCATATCACTCTCTTATTAGATAGATTAAATGTATTGGGGTGACATCCTATCCTAACAACTTAAAAATGATAATTAAAAAAATCATATTGATAAAATTATTAAGTTTATAGTCATTGTACTTTCAGGTTTATGTTTCTGAGGTTTCAGGAAATCTAATCCTTCCATAGTATACAGAGTGAATCTTAATTAATGCCTTTGAAAAGTGCACAAGGAAGAAGTATAATCAACTCAACTTCCTATTAGCTTCATAAGTTAAGAATTTGGATTATATTTACCTATATTTCCTAAGTATTGGTTATCTTTTTGATATTTTCTTATCTATAAAATTCAGAATATAAGATTGTAACATTAATCTTATCAAAGTTTAGTGTTTGTGATGCTTAATGATAATTGATCAAAATAATTACATATTACTTATAGGTCAGTATATCATTGCCTTAGCAATCATGAGTGATAGCAAAACAATACAATCAACAGAATATAGCAAAAATCTTTCCTTCTTTCCCGTCACCCTCTTCCCCATTCCTCCCTCTCCCTCCTTTGTTTTCTTCTTTCTCCCTCTTTCCCCTTCTCCTGTATCCCTCTCTCCCATGTCCCACTTCCCCATTTCTTTTTCTCTGGTACAGAGAAGCTGCAAAGCTTACCAGGTAAGCATGGCATTTAAATGGGAGGGGAAATGATCAACATTAGTGCAATATTAAAATCCTGTAACTAGATTTCTCTTTCTTTTAGTATGTAATCTCTTAATATTCTGAAGCATCATGGTGCTACATCATTGTATACCATCAATGAAGATAAACATTTTTTCTCAATTTGCACAACTTTTGATCTCCACTTTTCTCATTTAAGTTGTAGACAGTTTATTTTAATGTATTTTTTGTGAATGATTCTTTAGTTTTCCTTTTAAAACAACAGAATGCACATTCTCACATAATCATTTTCTTCCTCTAGGAAAAATGAATGGAATATCTATCTGAAGTATACTTTTAACTTTCTGTTTGTATTGTTTACAGTCTATATCTTGAAAGGAGATTTGGCAGCACAAAAATATTCCTGCTTCAGCTGGGCCAACCTATGGAAAATGTTTGAAGCCAGTGAAAACTTGACGTTTGTAAAAGGTCTGCCCAGGTGTCAATAAATATGAGAAATGGGCTCAGAGTTGCGTGTGAATGAATAGGTTGCTTACATTTTAAGGCAGTCTCACAGGAACACATTGAGATATCTGGCATTCTTAAAATCGAGCATATGTCATATCAACATTCCTATACAAAGTATTTTGTTACTGCTTCTGTGCTATAAATAGCCCCATGCAAAGGCACATCATTGAACCAAAATGCATGGAGGCGACTATTCCATTATGCTGAGCTATGCTGCAATATCAATTTGCTACTGTCTTACTCACCTTTTTCTGCACATTTGCCAATGAAAATTTCTGCTCTACAAATTATACTGTAGCAAAGAAAGAATTAAATACTGAGGTGGATTCCATTTCTCAAGACATATCAATATGAACCAGTGCTACTGTCTATTTCTTGAGTCTATTGAGTCAATGCAACATATGCCCCTATGCCTAAGGAAGCAGTAACTCTTTAAATTGCCCTTTATATTTACAATTACTTAATTACTTTATTTTGCCAAAAATAAAGGTCATTTAAATCATCTTGAAGCTTGAGTTAAATTTCAGAAGTAGCCTGCGAGTTGTACAGTCTTTAACTATGTTCCATTTAACACATTTAATAGATGTAAAAGCTCACAAGTGATGATATATAAAGGATAATTTACGCTTGCAATGCATTTTTGTCCAATTAATAGATTGCCTGTGTGTTGCATATTTTGCATGACAAAAGAGCAGAATATTAAACTGCCATTCATAATGAAAATGCACTTTGCAAATTAAAAGTGCCGAAACAGAAATTTTTCACCCTGTTTAGGAAATAAACAGTCCTTAACCAATTAAACTGCATTGTAATAATTCTATGATTTATTGCAAGTTGTTTAACTTTCAAAACTCGGCTAACCCATATTAAGGTCACAATCCATCATGTCTTGCTTGGAAAGCCAGCAAATAATGGCTGTTGTATTAGCTGCTTTTGATGATAGTATGAAAGAAGTATTAGCACTTGTCAACAAAACTGCTTACAACATAACATTAGCATGCATGGGCTGCTGTACCTATTTATTATTCTGGCAGCTTCACACATATTGTTACAAGCTTATAAAACATTTTGTCGGGTGGAAACCGAATGTACACTGTTTGGTTTTCTGATAGACTGGCAGCATAAATGTCTGGGCTGACTTAGTTTAGTTTAAGTGTAAATAGAGACACAAATTCTTCAACCTGTTCTCTTATTGATACTGAAAAGTGCTGAATTATTCAGCATCCAACTCTTCTGTTTGTGTCTATCACAGTTATCAATTACCCATCAGTCTTCTTGTCAAAACAGAATGGATTAATCTGGCTGAAAATAAGACAAATAAATGGATACTATAACAGGGGTGTGGGGTTGCCAGACTGTCAAAGGGAAATCCAGGCAGTGACATTTGCCGTCAAAAATGGGATCTCTGGCTTAAGTGAGCAAATGATGCCCCTTTGTGAGCCAAGAATGCACTTAGCTCACCGTAAGTAAATTAATCTGCCTTTACTGACTGCTAATGCATTAGCACTGAGGTAATAGTTCGATTGATGAAATTCCTTCATGTTTTGGTCATTGTTATTGTTTCTCACAGGAAATGCAGATACATTCAGATACTTGATCTTGGTAAAGAGAGGTCTGCCTGGTAAATAAATGAACCCATTTAACAATGAAGTTATCACTGAAAGTTCTGTGCTACTTCGTAGCTCTCAGCTGATGTGATACCAAGTAACTTTGCACAGATGCCTGGTGGAATCCATCCAACATCTGCAAAGTCCATCCCTGTTTTCTGTCCCAAACATTTTATTTGGAAATCTTGTTTGGCAAACTTCCTGAGATTCTGCTTAGCTGTTCAAAGTACATATTTCCAATCTATCTCATTTGGCCTTTCTATTAAAAAGAGCCAGCAAAGTGCTTTCTTATTTGGCACAAAAATTACAGCCACAGACAGAAGCAAGTTTTAGATTCCTGGCCAAAAAATTACAAGAATTTTATCTAAGATGTTTCCATGCTGGACTGTTTTACAGCCATCATTAACATCTGAACCCTTCACATCATGACAGAATCAAAGCCCCCCAATTCGTATCTACTGATAGCTTAACTTTGCCAAAAGTTCCCTCTTGTTCATATTTTTCTAGACATGTGTCCTAACTATTGTGAACACGGTTTTTATTTAGACTACTAGGGCCTGGTGCACGAAATTCCCTCAGCCCGACCTGCACCCTCTCCAATCTGGGAGCCCTCAGCGGATGTCCTACTGATGGCTTAGGCCTGCTCCTCATGATTCTCTGCTCTCTGCGGACCTGCCTGCTTGATGCCACCACAGGCCCTGGTGTCTGCTCTCTGTGGGGCCCCTGGGGGGGACTGCTTGCCCCTCACTGCCACTGCCAGGGGCAAGCAGGGCCCTGCTGTCTGCTCGCTCATTGTAGGAGTCTACTTGCCCCTCACCCCCACAGTCTGCTGTCTGCTCCCTCACTGTGGGGGATGTTCCTGCCCCACACCTGGCCATATGTGTGGGTCCTGGGGATGTTCCCGCCCCATCCCTGGCTGCTCTGCAACTGCGTGCGTAGGCCACTCCAGACCTATGTGCGGGCCTATAGGCTCAGAGTGGCCTGGGTCCCAAGGACACCTGCCCCAGGATCCAGGCCACTTGGCGCCAGTGCACGCACAAGCAGCCACCCCACCCTCAGCCGCTTGGCGTCTGCAAATTAACCCACCATCTTTGTTGGGTTAATTTGCATACTCACTCCTGATTGGCTGGTGGGCATTGCGAAGTGATGGTCAATTTGCATCTTTCTCTTTTATTAGTTTAGACTATGAGATGCTGAGTTATTTAAGGAGAGCTACCTGTTAGAGCATAGCTCTTTCTACTTGATGAACAGATTACTTTTGAACGAATCATCATCTTTTCTTTTTCCAGTAGTTTATGTAAAGGATTTTAAGCATGTCAACACCCAAACCCAAAACCTTCTTATATTTGGGGAGTTCAAAAGAGGTGATATAATGATTACATTCCAGGTACAACTTTTATAATTCTCATAAAGACTTTGACAGACTGGACATTTTGGTCTCACATTCCCAGAACATTACCTCAAATTTCTCCTCAATGTAAATCAGTTTCCCAGAACTTCAACATTAAAAGGAAATGTTCTAATTGGCCTGGTCACAAATCCTCTTTGCTAAATCTCATTCGCTTGGTATATAATCCTAAAGCTATGGAAGGCAGTTATTTAAAATGTGCAAATACAACCTTCTCTTGAAACTAAGAGCTATTTTTGTTACCACTTTGTTTTACTTTGTCTCTCTCAACTGTCTCTTTTAATATAAATAACTCATTTATATGCAAAGGTAACATTGTACAAAATTAGCAATGGCCTACAGTGAGGGCTTGTCCTGGGGGGTGGGAGTGGCCAGGGAGGGGTCAATCAGGGGGAAAAGGACACATATGTAATACTTTAAACAATAAAAAATATATAGCAATGGCCTAAAAGTATTTTCAAATTTTTAATTATTTTTCTAAATTAATTAGTTGCAATACTAGCAACCAAGTTAATTGAGAAGTGTGTCTGATGAACTCATTTCCAAAATCCAGATGCCACTTTCCATTCTTTGAGGAACATTTCAAAATATATGTCTTCCATTTCAGATCCAACTTGTCTAAGTGCAAACATTCTCTTTCACTGGTTCCCTTTAACACACATCTCAATCAGTTGCTAAGTCCTGTGAGTCCGCATTTGCAGTGTCACTTGTTATTCTCTCTTCAGTTATGAGTGTCACCATGCTTTTGCAGCCCCTGCCAATTCATTCATACTTTCTTGCAGGTACCAATTTGTTCATTCAACAATTCTTTGAGTGCCTAACATGAGTGGTCTCTCTGCCTTTAGCCTTTCCAGCACCCTCCCACTCTGATCCTCTGCCATCCTGTGCTGAAATATCTGAAATATCAATTCCAACACAACCCTTTTGTACATTGTTCTTATTCCCTCACTCATATGGGATTTCTTACTTCAGCATTTTTCTATTTCCCTTATCACACTGTGATAGAAACGCTGCCTCTGCCACCTATTTGCTAGGTGATGGTGGGCAAGTCATACAACCAACTGAAGCCTCAGTTTCTCCTTAAAAATTGGGAATATTATTACTGTACAGGGTGTGAAATTAAATGAAATAATGCACATAAATACATAGAATAATGCCCATGAATATTCAAATTCTTACTTGTTATATTAGTGCATGCAGCAGGGACTTATACATGTCTGCTGTAGCATTCACATGTGGAGAAATAACAATTGTTTGACATTTCTGAGGGACTTTAAATTAAGATTTACCTATGATCCCAGGTGGTGGGCCAGGGCACGGAATTCTGGATAATCAATCAGGAGCCATACTGCCTGTCTTGGTATCCTGGCCATTGCCATTTACTAACTCAGTTTTTGTTTTTGATGGAAAATCAAGCAATTAGAAGTTTCTATACCTCATAGATTGTTGTTAAGATTAACTGAAAGTGAAATGCTTAGCAGATTGTCATGTCCATAGCAAAACCTTTATAAATGTAGCTTGTTGTTTCAATGCTTTGTGATCTAAATTCTAGGTGGTATATCAAAAAAAAGGGACCATCAAAATGAATGTATAATTCCCTGAATTATTATCACATCCTTCTAAAAGGGCTTTCTGAATAACCCTTAACACAATCCCAGTCTCTCTTAAATCTTCCCAACTGACTAAAGACTGCTGATTAATGCTTCCTACTGCATCACTCCCCAAACAGAGGGGGTGTCCCCATGCTCCATCCAGTGGGTCATCAACCCCTCTCTCCATCTTTCACAGTGCTTCCGGTCCTCTCCTCCCTCCCCGCCCCCTACATCCATAAACTCAGAGGCTGTGTGTGTGTGTGTGTGTGTGTTACAAGGCCACACTCTTTCTGGCCTTCCATTTCCTTCCCCACACCTCTAGAAACATCCTCCTTATCTGCATCCACCTTTATAAGATTAAGAGACTGGCCTCTTCTCAGACTTTCTGACTAACCTAGCCCTCAAATCTCTCTACCATTTAAGTATCTGAAGCACTTAGAGATCTGACTACACAATTTAAGCATTAACTAAAAATTGTCTTGTAGCATTGGCGCTGTGTGTGTTTGGTTATCTACAGATATTTTACCATCTTTCCTGCTTCTCAGCTCTTTCCTTATCGGAGTAATCCACACAGCCCTCTGGATAATCTTCCTGGTCTGTCATGGTGCCAGTCATCCTCTAGTCATCCTCTAACTGTCCTTGCTATGAACCAGGGAGAATTGTCGTTCCTTCCAACTGTAATTCTGCTATTCTTAGAATGAACAGCATCTTTATTCTGTGGCAGCCTTCCCTGATGGAGGCAGCACTGTGTTGGGAGGAAGGAGTTGGGGGGTTTGATCTTGGCTTTGTCACTTACTAACTGGACAACTTTGGTCAAGTCACTTTTCTGGGCCTCAGTTTTGGTCAATATAAAACACTAATACTCAGATATCAGAACAGATATGAGGACGCTATGTGGTAAGTAACATAAAGTGCCTGACAAAAAATAGAGAGTAAACTTTAGATACTTCAACTCTTCAATTATTATTGAGAAAGTAAATAAAAGAAAAACCTTGTTTGAAATGGAGTGAGGAAGCCCCGAAGACATAATATCTCAGGTAGGGACCATTCCTTGCAGCCTGCATAACCAGCAGGAAGAAGGAAGAACATGAATCACATGGGAAGCTCATCTGCTTTTTTAAAAAGGATCCTCCCTGCCCCAGCAACAATGCATTAACTGCATTGAGAACTCTTGTTCTTCTCCAATGAACTTTTGTTCAAAACAACCCTCCCTAATTTCCTCCTAAAACCTAATACAAGCAAGCCCTTATCCTTTGTTCTTTGGATTTGCATGTGGTTTTGCCATAGCTTGTTTGTCCCCAATTGCAGTTCTCTGCTATTCCCCAATAAACCAATTTGCTGTTATTGCTATAAAATAACTGGCTCTTTTATTTTTAAGGTTGATAATATGAAACCATAATAATATCAATATCCCAGCCTTACTTCATATATACACTGACACAATCATGATAACTCTATAGATTTATGGTTATGTTGGGTATTAATGCACCCATTTAACATCCCTCATCAAATAATTCTTTAGGACTAACATACATACTAATCTCAGTATTTGTAAATTTAACCAAGTGGTTTGTCATGAAACCTATAGAAGCCAAAGCACTCTAGTTGTTCGAAGCTGATTAACATTGAAAATTATCTTTCAAAGGAAACACTGGTCTCTTTTCTCCCTCATATTGAAGGAAATTGAAGGCTTGGTCCCTTGGTAAGGATACAATACAGAGGAATGTAACTACCATGCACAGGGCTTGCCTTCTAATTTTTTGAATTCTAGAAATATATTCTAAGATAATGAAGCAGGGTTTTGCAAGTTTTCTAATGAAAATTTCCTGTACAGCAGTCACAATTATTGTGTCAAAAGGAGTCTCAACTGAAAGTACCTCCAAATTTTTAAGAAATCCCTTGGCAAACACTTGTTCCGGTTGAGTGTATCCAGACTTGGGTTGAGAAATGAGTGGTCTAACACTGACGCTTGCTTTAAGCAGTTTCTAAGCAGAAAAATTACAACAAAATATGGAATTCCTAGGTTTGAAAGGGAAGCCAATTTGAACCTATTTTTCTGCTTTCTTTTTTGAGGACGGTCTAAATTGTTCAATCCAGGCTGTTCACTGACAAGTCTGTTTCTAGCTACAAATATTTTCATCTTCCCAGGGGGACAATCTAACTTTCTTTGTCAGAGTTAGCATGCAGGGGTTAAACTACCTCTGTGGGAAGGATACAGAGACAGAGGGAATTCAAAACTTTATGTGGCTGGAGTGCCAGTCTATCACACACAGTGGTGAAGACAATCTGTAACTCACAGATCCATCTCTAAGTATAAAAGAGGTCTTAAGAAACCATAATCCTTACTGTTGACTTTTGGGAGATGGAGAGTCAGGGAATAGTTTACCCCTTTCTCTTTAAACTCTTTTTAGAAGGCTATTGAGAAGTTCTGACTCAGCAGCTTCCCAAGTTAACTAGTCCTTTGCAAAAGTTTAAATGTGACCTCAACTCCTCACGACATAGCTTCATAATCTGTCTGGGAAGCCAAGCTTTACAGAAACTCAATGAGTAATGTTATAATAATGGTAATTCAGTTCAACAATGAGATTTTCCTCCACCTATATAAAAACAGAACCTGGGAACAATTTTCAGGAGCATTTTATTGTTTTGATGGGACAATAAAATGTGAGGTTATCATAATAAAAGTATTTCTGGCAGGAAGAAGTACAGCAAAACCTTCTTCTAAGTAGCAATGTAGACACGAGCTTCTCTCATGTGTAGAAAGTGTCTTGTCCCCAGAAGTGGGATTCCAAGAGCAATAGTTTTTACCACATGTTGTGAGAGAAGTCGACAGTATATCTCACAGAGCATTAGCACTGACAAGCTTATTACAGAGCAGACCAAGTTTTTTCCTTCACCCAGGCTCTAATTTAATACACCTGAACTGGGTTTGAGGGGGGATTGGGGCAGGTGGAATATATATTAAATAAGCAAATAAAAACTCCACAGGAAATCTCTTAAAGATTAAAATTGTTCAGTAATTATTACTTTGTTTACTTTTACAGTAATTGCCCCCTTTGTTCATAACTATATCAGTAGAACTTTGCCATTATAACAATCACTCTGTTATAACACATATGTATAGCAGATGTTAGTTATCTCATATAATCCCCATACCTGTTCTGTGAATGAGGTATTAATATTTTTATATCTGAGCAAAACTGAGTTGGAGAGAAATTGAATGACTTGCCCAAGGCCATACAGTTAGCAAGTAGCAAAACCAAGATTCAAACCCAAAATTCTATGGCACCAGAGCCCATGCTCCTGCCACACCATGCCATGCTGCCTCAGCTGGGTAAGGTGGCTGTAGAATGAAGATGTCACTTTAAGAAGTAGCAGAAATACAGTTGGAAATGAAGGGGGAAGAAATTTGATCATTTCCTTGTTCACATTTTCACTTCTCTCATCAATCTCTTAACTTTCCCCCCCTTTTTCATTTTCCCATTGAATAAATGTGAAGGTTGGTTCTTTAGGTACAAAATGGTGGCAAATGTGTGCAGTTTGCTACTTATTGGAATATGGGGGAAGCGCAAAAAATACCTTCCATTCACCTTCCATAGCCACGGAAACTCCCAACATTAGAGTCCCTCCTTTGGATTAGGGGAACTTTGTCTCTAAAAGCTGTCTTTGAGTGTAGCTGTTTATCACATTATTTACATATTTTCTCACAACTTATGTGCCCAATGTAATCAGTCACAGAGCACACAACTTTTGGTTGGTAATAAAGCAGCATGAAAGGTTTAAACAAGCCCTGTGTAGTCAGAGAGGAGAACAAGTGCTTTGGGAATGGAAAGCCAAAAGCAGTAGAACACAGGAAGGGGTATGGTGCTCGGTGGAAAGAAATCTTGAAGTACGTCAGCCGTTTATTTAGGGTTGCATGAATGTAGGGGAAAATGAGACACGTGCAGACTTTTAAATAGGCTTAATTTCAGCTTAGATGTCAGGAAGCCTTCCCTGACTCACAAAACCAGATTACAAGTGCCTGCTCTAAACATTTGTAAATACCTGCACTTCCCCTTATAATGGCACATCTTATTTTGCTACTACCATTGTCTGTCTGATTCCATCACTAGACCATAAGTTCCTTGAGAGCATTCATCCATCCATCCATCCATTCATTCGAGGAATATTTCTAGTGCCAGTGTAAAGTTCATGAGGAAAACTATATAGGTTACAATATCCAAATGGTTAGATATTTTTTTTCATTTTTATAATGTGGAGGTCTTGTGTAGCTTGAACATAGGAAAAGAATCAAACACAAGCTTGTACTTCAAGGTTCTGGAATATGTAATCACCTGTCAGCAGAAAGCTATAGACAGTTATTAGGGAAATAATGAATATATTTAAGAAATGTTTTTGAGGTAAGATTAAGACTTCTTAGGAGTTTCTCATTTTTGTTAGGTTACTAAGAAGTAGTTTATAATCCCATTACTGACTCAAAAATGTGTAGTTAGGTTTAAATGTCTAAAATGTAGGAGATCTTGGGAAACCAAAGAAAGCAATAAAATGGAGAAATGGAGCATGCAAGTGGAAGAAATAGAAACTAATGGACTTTAGTGTATTGCTAAAATGCAAAAGAACACCCAGTAAGAAGCAGCTTGACAATGATTATTTAGAACCAATAATCAAAAGAAGAGTTAAGAAGCAAACAACAAAAGCACCTCACACAGATTTTTTTGAGAATTTTTCAGCTTGAATTATAAAATCACCTCTTTGTGCTGATCAGAGAAATCTTCATGACATAAAACCCTCTGGCCAGATTCTGTCACATGACCCCATAATGTCATTGCACTTAGTACTCATTGGGTAAATCCTCATAACCATCAACAAATGCAAATAGATTTGCTCAGAGGAAAGGTTATCAGTAAATAACGTGTCAACCAAAGCCCTGTAACTTGTTGAAACTCCGAACTATGCCGTGGACTTAGGCTACTCCCGTAGCAATTCCTGGCGACTCACCACTTGCTATAATGCAGACTGTAGTAAAAAGTGGGCGTCAAGCCACAGACTCCATCGTTGGGGGAGGGCAGCTGCTGACTGGCAGCAAGGCCTTGCTGCAGTGTGGATTCACCTCTAAGGAGGCCCATGGGTGCGGACCTGACAGCACTGCTCAGCGTGGTGCGCTAATGAACAGCCCTGCACTAGTTGTTTTATTCCTCTTTTAAATAAATCCTGCAGGGGTTACAAAGCTGCCTGTCAGGTTTCTGTTTACCTCCTTAAATAACCTGCAATTTCAATCTGCTATTGAAAATGCCATTTTCTAGGTCCAATATATGGTTGAGGATCAGCAATTTGATATGATTCAGCCTGACTGTCAAAAGGTCATACAGATTTGGTACTACAATTTAACTACAGGAGGAAAACCAGAATTCAAATGTAAACACTAAATGCTTTATTCTCCCCACCCCTACCCCCCACAAAGCCCTATTGGGTTAAAAGAGAAGGCAAATTCCTTTTAGCTGCAATTAGTATTTGTGGAATAGCTAATCACACAGTGCTATGAAGTGTATACAATACACAGATGATACCAATATTACCCTTGAGGAGTTTATTATCCGTATGTCAAGATTTGGCTAAATATAGAACAAAATAGTGTTTCCACTTTCTACACAGCAGACAAAAATGGCTACATTATAAAGTGCAACTAATCCTTCATAAACTATATTAATGCCCAGCGATATCACTTACCTTATTTTGTTATGCACACCTGCCCCATTCCAACACACACGTGCAGGTGCACCCCTGTCCTCCCCCTCCCCCCCCCCCCACTTTAACTATATTAGATTACTTTCCAAGACTGGCTGCGTAATTTATAGGAACATGAGAATTCCAAGATGGTGATAGCAGAGCATTCAACTGGGCCCTTCTAAGCATGGAACCCTGTGTAACCACCCAGGCTGCATACCCAGGAAGCCAGCTTTGCTTCTTTCTGTTTCTCGTGCATGCCAGGCTCATTCCCACAGCAGGGCTTTGGCACCTGCTAGTCTCTTTGATTGGAATGCTCTTCTCATGTCTAGGGTCTCAGCAAAAATGCTTCCTCCTTAGAGAGGCCTTCCTCGACAACCCTGTCTAAAAAGGTCTCTTTTTCTTGGTTAATCTATGAATAGTATTTTGCTTCAGTTCCAACACATTGCTCTGATATTTAGTTGCTAATTTATTTATTGACTTATTCATTGCTCCATTTATTTCCACTGTAAACTCCACAACAGAAGTGACTTTATCTCATTCACTTCCACTGGTTTGCATGGCTCCTCAAATAAAGTACTGGGTACATAGTAAATGTCCACTAAGTATGCTTTGATGAATAAATGAGCAAACTAGATCATTATAATAGGACTAGTGACCTGGTGCACGAAATTCGTGCGTGGGGGTGGGATGTGTCCCTCAGCCCCGCCTGCACCCTCTCCAATCTGGGACCCCTCAGGGGATGTCTGACTGCCGGTTTAGGCCCGATCCCTGTGGGCAGGGATCCCTAAATGGGCAGTCAGACATCCCTCTCACAATCCAGGACCACTGGCTCCTAACTGCTCACCTGCCTGCCTGATTGCCCCTAACCACTCTGCCTGCCGGCCTTCTTGCCCCCAACTGGCCCCCGCACTGGCCTGCTCACCCCTTACTGCCGCCCCCCCCCCCCTGGCCTGATCGTCCCCCAACTGTCTCCCCTGCTGGCCTGCTCATCCCAACTGCCCTCTCTTCCTGGCCTGATCACCCCTAACTGCTTCTGCCTCGGCCCCACCACCACGGCTTTGTCTGGAAGGACATCCAGAAGGTCTCCCAGAATGTCTCCCGGTCTAATTAGCATGTTACCCTTTTATTAGTATAGATATCATTATTAAGACATTGTTAACACTTTATTAGAAAACGGAATGCAGCTATTGTTTTTTTCACAAAGATAATACTCACTTTAGAGTAAAGTAAAAAAAAAAAAATCAAAATAATTATAAATGATTACAAAAACTAGGACCCTGATTCCTTGCAGGAAGTTTGCCATGAAAATAACTGGTTGAATTATCCTGAAGCTCATTTTAGATTACAAATCCTCCTATAACACACTTATTTAATTATATCTTTTGAATTTAAGAGTCAAAGATAATGGCCCCCTAAGTCTCTGGACTTTGCTTTTCATGGCTCAATTAGTTCTGGCTAGAGAGTTGGAACTGCATGCAAATCACCTTTTTTGGTCGTTTCACAGTTTCCAACTACAACTAGAAATTAACAAAACAACTTATAAGCAGTGATTGTCGAAGACATTTCTACATATCCAATCAGATACGCAATGTAAGCTAAATAGGAGAGCATTTGCAATTTAAAATATAATTTTACATAATGAAAATGTAAAGCAGTCGTTCTGTTTTATTCAGCATGGCAGGTTGGGAATCCCCATGAAGCTACACTGAAGCAGAGTAGATTAATAATTTAATTTGGTTCAGAACGATGCAGTGGGGGCACCACAACCTTTAATTCTGTAACCAGCTGCTGACCCTAATATGGATGAACCAATTAGACATCTCTCTTTAATTGTTGAGTGACCCATCTAAAACACACTAGGATTTTTCTTTTTAAACAACACTCAAGTCTAAAAGAACCCTAGTTATCCCCCTGGTAGAGGTGGTTGATTTGATAGAAGCACACAAAGGAGTTCAGCAAATGGGGGTGGGAGGAGTGGGGTCTGCAAGACCATTTTAGACTGTTCTGTAAAAGAACATCTTATAATATAATGAGCCTTTTATCAGTCTCCCTTGGCAGAGTATCAGCCCTCTCAGTTAACCCCACACAAAGCAAATACCATTCGTCTGAAGTTACATTTGCTCCTTGTTATCACAACTTATGCCACTTAATTCATTATTCAACGAATTCACTTTCTTGTTTATTAGATGCAAGGTAGCTGCTTATCCCTAAAGGCCATGTATGCAAAAGACTGCTTGTAATCCTGTCACTTCAAACCTCTCTAGGCTTTTACATTGCTTCAGGAATTAGGAGGAAAGAAGCAAACAATTTAGATTTATGCCTGATGATATTAAATCTGTACATGATGAAAGAAATAAGAAACAACTGCTAACCTGAAAAATTTGCTGATTTGGAGAGTGGCTTTAGATGCTATCTTTACAAGTAAAAGTTAGTATATTCACTTATTTCCCATAATAAAAACCTTGAATTATTCTTCCTACATTAAAGAGAAATAAATTAGATGCATCTGGTTTTTGTTGTTGTTGTTGTTTTTGTATAGGTTGCCTATAAAAAAAGGTAATAGAATTTATCAACTTCATTTCAAAGATGCAGGCCAGCTCGACAGTTTCCATGCTGAAAGCAGATCTCAAGCATACTTCAACGTCTGATATCTGTTGTGACAGGGCTTTGGGGCACTACTCTTTTAAGTATATTTAATGTTGGATCAAAAAATGTATTGAAAGTAGTTTACATAATATAATGGTCAGAGATATTTCAATTTGATTTGGTAATCTTATGCCAATAAAATAATTGAAATGTAAATGAATTACTGAATTAACTTTCACTTCACTTTTAGCACAATTAATATTGTATAAAATTATCTGCATAATTATACACAGTATGTTTACATAAAACATGCAGGCAAAGCTACAAATCAGAGAATGGGTGTAAAATATTTTAAGCTATGTGCTGAAGGCTTCTAAATATGGAATCTAAGTGGCTGTTTTAGTATCGGTGCTTTCTGTAACTTTAGACAGTTCTAAATTTCACGCTTTACTTATTTAATGCTAAATAACTCTATACTTATTTCCTAAATTCTCATAAACACATACATATATACTCTATCTAGACAATATATCTTAAACCTGTGTGCATTATTCACAAACTAAGAGGTATTTGTTTTCTTCAATTAATTGACATTATGAGGTAACTATTTGAGATTCAACATTAGTACATCAACAAAAGCCACAGAGGACATTTGAATGCAGCATAGCATACACACATATGCCTAGAACAAAAGACTTCACATCCCTAGAAAAACAGAAACCACTTACAGGGAACCTCATTTTGTGAACAGAGTTGTGACTAATAAAAACAACGTGTCCAGAATTATCCAAACTGTTCTAAGGAAGGAAATACACTTGAAAACTCACACACCCAGTAACTGTGGATATTACTGTAATTATTGCCATTCTTCCAAAACATCACTCATATTAATATAGTGATGAACAAATTGGTTCACCTGAATAATTAACCTTTACTGCAGCATAATTACCTTAGGTACAGATTTATGTTTTCTATTCAGCTTAAGATATAAACCTACCAGAGAAATCACACTCACTAAATATACTACAAAAATCAATTGTTTCCTGCCACTCTGAGGAATTACTAGTAATATCAAATATGAAGTTGTGCAGTATTTCTAAAAGCTTATATTCATAAGTCTATGCCTTTAAACAAAAACAGTGAAACAGAGCAAAATGAAATTAACAAAGTGCTAATAGAATACAACTTTTCTGTTGATATCTTAGATATGTAACTTTATTCATTATTGTACAACTCTTGGTTTTTTTGCATGTGGGAGATTTAAAAAGTCACCCAGTGATTTTTATAGTGCAACCGTATGCTAGATAAAGATATTTAAGCTGTCAGTATAAACTGCTTCTGTTTTCATTTTGCATTTAATTTCAATGCCAGACTCAAGGCATAAATTTTTCATCACCTGCAATGCTATGAATAAAAGATTAAAAAAAGAACCGAGAAGAAATTCTAACACATGCAGCGCATGCGGCACATTGTGCAGACACAGTATTCATAACTAGATGCTTAATTTTCATCTTTTTTAACATCAGGAACATTATTATTTGAGCTAATACATCATGGAGCTAATTTCCAGTATTTAGCTTTGAAGAATTCAAGTTTACCTAGTTTGGGCCAAATAGGCCATTCATTACCCTTGAAACCTGAAGTATATACCCCAAGATTTACATGCTACTCTGTTAGCACTGCAGGATTCTATTGCTCTCGTATTTCTCTAAAGGAAATATTTCAACATCATGTATTTTTTGTTTCATTCCATGAAATAGTATGTATATTAACCTTGCCTGAAAGTTCAAAGAACTAAGAATTATAGAAATGGTCCCACCTAATCTCAGTTCCTCATTATGGCTCGCTTCGTGTTCTCTGCTGAAAGATATAATCAATCCCAAGAGGAGATGCTATGAGTCAGGGGTTGAGGCATTAATTACTTAGGACTGGTTTTGTAGCACAATGCATCTTCATTGTTACTTTATTAGCAGCCAAAGGACACAGAGACCAAAACAATTTCTAATTCTTGCCAATAGAGTCCTAGTGAGCAAGAGATGCACAAGAGCCCTTCCTAATGGGAGAAACTTGGGTTTATTAGCCTTGTCATTCACCAAGTTCACTTAGCGTGGTCAAGAGCCTACTGATGACTCCAGGACTGTCGGAGTTAGTGACATCTAATAATGTCTAGCTTATTGCCTTTGGCTCTAATTACTCAAACTAATATTTTTAGAGTTATTGAAATTAAATCTAGGGAAACTTTGGAAACAAACAAACAAACAAACCAAACCATGTCCAAATATATTATTATCAATGAGGTATCCAATTAACTCAGTTAGCTGATAGTGTTAATGAGACCTAGGTCATTGTTTCAATTCCAGGGGGACCAGTTAGATTAACTTTGTTTTATGGTCACAAACGAATGCCTCATCTTATGCAGCTTTTGTTAAGTGCTGTTAGTCACCAAAATAACCAGATGAAAGTGTGAATGGATCAGTGCAAATTCATCCTTCCAATGAGGCTCTAGGGGGTATCCATTTTAGCAAACATCATACTATTTACATCATTTAGTATTTTCATATAAAACCTTTTTTTTTGCTTATTGTTTATGACTGCAAAGTAAGCACTTTATATCTTCAAAACATTTAGTGGGCTTTAATTAGCTAGACTTCATAACATCTCAATGATATTGGCAAGGTTAATTAAGCTTACTTTACAGATGACAAAGCTCAAAACTGAGAGGTTAAGTCACTTGTCTGAGGTCATAATCCCTGTCTTCTGTATCTCATTCCACCACGGAACCAATGAGGCTGCCTCAATGGAAACAGGCTGAAGTCACAGCTATATATCACCAAATCATCACATTATTGTTCATTATGCTAGAAGACACAAGCTTAGTGAAAAGTCGTGGTGAGTCAAGGAGTACAGATGTATTTTCCTTTAAGCAACATAAATGTATGCAAATTTTGATTTGTTAACAGATAAATTAGAGGGTATCATGTCTCACAAAATTTATGCTACTTCATCTTATTAATCACTTTTGTTTTTATGCTCTTACTTCCCAACTAGATAGTAAGCACAGGGACCAAACCATGTCTTAAATCTCTTTGAATCCATATTAATAGGTATTAATAAATATTTATTCATTACTATGGCATTTAATTGAAGGGGAATAGGAGAATATAAGACTTCATACCCTATGGCAGTGGTCGGCAAACCACGGCTCGTGAGCCACATGCGGCTCTTTGGCCCCTTGAGTGTGGCTCTTCCACAAAATACCATGGCCTGGGCAAATCTATTTTGAAGAAGTGGCATTAGAAAAAGTTTAAGTATAAAAAATTTGGCTCTCAAAAGAAATTTCAATCATTGTACTGTTGATATTTGGCTCTGTTGACTAATGAGTTTGCTGACCACTGCCCTATGGGAATGGCAAAATACGGGATGAGATAAGCTTCATGATGGTGGGCAAAAGTGGATTCTTCCTATTGAGCCTCTATAATTACAGCAATTCTAGTTTGACATATTACATGCAGAAGCTTTATAAGGATATCCAACACATATCCGGGATACCAAGCATTAAGAGGATTTACAAAGATGACACACTTAAGGAAAATTCTTGCAAAGAGGCAGCTTGGTGCAGCTATGGAAGGTAGAGACCTCACTGTGAAACCCAGTAACATCCTGTCCATGGGGAAGTGGTGCTGTGAGAAAATTAGTGGCTCAGTATTATAGAGGAGAAAAACACGTGATGGTGGAGTAGTGGAGGATAAGTATACACATTTATATTGTGTAAAATATTATTCATAAGATGTTTTTGAGTTGTACTTTTCTCATGCCTGAATTGATCTTTAGGATAAAATCAATTTACCTACAACATTTCAAAAATTTCATTTCCCTCATAAATAACTGACTTGGTCCTTAGTAAAGGATCAAGTCAAGGACTATTGGGATCTATATATAAAATGCTAATATGCTAAGTGTCTGTCCGACCGGTCGATATGACGTGCACTGACCACCAGGGGGCAGATGCTCAACACAGGAGCTGCCGTGACACACACTGGCCATTTACAGAGAGACGGCACCATGGACCTGGTGCCTACAAAGCAACACTCAGCTTCCCCCAAGTGGGACACAGGCCTCGCCACCACCCTGGAGCAACAGACCACCAAATAGCAGTTGATGCTGCTAAGACCCCATGGCGCAAAATGCGGCCTACAGCCCAGCCCAGCTCAGAAATGGTGGCTGTGGGTGCTGGGTAATGACATCACATAGCAACACCCAGCTTCCTCTCCTTAGCAACTAGCCTCCTTGTAGTTTCTTCAGCCTAGGAGCATGACTTGCTTTATAGCCAGTTGGAAACATTTTACACTTTAACCAAATGTCTGTGAAGCATTTTCCCGTGCCTCATCTCATTTGATCCTCACAGAAGTCCTGGAGTAGGTAGGTACAACACTCGGTAGAATTCTATTTTCTTTTCATTAGCCGGAAAATGGAGATTTAGATAGCTTAGAAACTTGACCTGACTGAAAAGAAGAAATGGTGGACCTTGAAAATGACTTCAGGTTTTCTCACTGCACAGAATATAGTCAAACACTGCTGCAGTTAAATATTTTACCCTTTGTTCTCCCTGAGTGATCTATAATAATAATCTGCTTCGTGTTGACATTTACTGCTGTGTTGCTGACAATTACCTGAAAGAGAAGTTGGGGTGCTTCACTGGACTGGAAAAAGTTCAGTTAAATCAGAAAGCAGGTCTAATTAAGCAAGTTTATCTATATATATATAAAGTTCTTGCTGGCGCCAATTGCACGCGTGTGTTTCAATCTGTCATTATCGATCGTGAATTTGGTTGACACTTCTATTATAGAGAAAGGGCGAATGGCGATATTAAAATATTTCTTCTAATTAATTTCCTTTCAATGTGCATGAATTCATGCACCAGGCCTCTAGTTGTTTTATAAAATGAGTTGCTATTTTGGAAATAGGTTTTAACACCTATATGATCCACGAGGGAAATGGCAGACTCAGCAGCAAACTCAAGATACAATGTGCATGTTCCTCAGCAATGGGCCAATCCAAGTTTTTCATTTCAATACTGTCATCTCCTTCCTGTTCATGTCTACCATTAAAACTCTGGGTATTAGATTCCCCAAAAGAACAACCTTCTGAAATGTAAGAGCTGGTCTTATCACTGACTTCTATAGTGGTTAGGGATAATCACTTTTTTCTTATATATGTATATTCTGTACAAATCATAGAAAGCATACATTTCTTGCTCAACTTTGTTAAACACTGGAAAAAAATTAAGCCACTTAATGCTTATTCTCAGGTGAAATATAGCACTCACTTTCATGCTACACAAATTTATAGTGTGGTCAATATAGCTCAATTTTCATCTTTTGATTTTTAAAATACTAATGAATTAGTGCTTTATACCATATAAGCTTTGATGATAATTTGCCTCTTTAATGAATGAGAAACTGTATTGGGCACCAATATTTTGGGGATGTTCTCTTTCCACCAGATTAGTGTTTATTAACATAGATGGTGTTTATGGCCCATGCACCTCCTGAAAGGATATGCAAATTTTGGAGATATATCCTTATGTTGCATGTTTCTGAGCAGATAGCTTTTATTAGAACTTAAAGGAGTTCCTGTTTCCAATAAATAAATAAATAGGTATGATTTACTACTCTAGATCTGTAGCTTGTGTTCATTTCTAAGAATACTCATCTGTGTAATAAGATCTCTACTTATATATATACTAGAGGCCCAGTGCACGAGATTCGTGCATTGGCGGGATCCCTCAGCCTGAGCTATGCCCTCTCGCAGTCCAGGACCCCTCGGGGGATGTCCACCTGCCTGCTTAGGCCCACTGAGGCTCAATCCCCCCAAGAACTGGGCCTAAGCCAGCAGGCAGACATCCTTCTTGCAGTCTGGGACCACTTGCTCCTTACTACCCACCTGCAATGGAGGCGAGAGAGGCTCCTGCCACTGCTGCTGCGCTTGCCAGCCATGAGCCCAGCTTCTGGCTGAGCAGTGCTCACCCTGTGGGAGTGCACTTACCACCAGGGGGCAGCTCCTACATTGAGAGTCTGCACCCTGGTGGTCAGTGAGCATCATAGCGACCAGTTGTTCTGTCATTTGGTCGATTTGCATATTATGCTTTTATTATATAGGATATTTCAATGTAACTGCCTTGTGAATTAGTGGGATACTCAAATTAATGACAAGTGCTATATTTTGTTTCTAAAAAGGCAAAAGAAAGGAAAGGGTCATATATGACAACTAAGAAATTTTTTTCTAGTTATAATATTTCTATACTGAGCTTTGGAAGAGATTAATGGGGCAGTTAAGAAAACGGCTTTCTGTGAAATACACGAAAAGAAATAAAATCCTCCTTCTAAGAGACATTAGGTGTAGTTCTTCCTAGGAGGGAGTATGCTAGACTGGAAATCTTGGGGTCCTTTACAGGTTTATGATCTTTTGCTATGTGCTTCTGGGAGATGTAAATTAACTATTTTTATTCATTGTCAATCAAACACATCATGTGAAGACACACGCTATGCTTAACTAAGCTTCTTTTTAAAAAGGGAAATTTATTTTGAACCAAAATATCCCAATCACATACACAAATACAGACACAAAGGGTGAAATGATAGAAAACTGGGTTCTGTTTAGATTTGTGTCATCAGTTCTCAAAATCAAGTTAATCTTGCCCAAGCCCTTGAATGTCTTTTCTTCTTTCCTCCCAATTGCCTTAAATACAAAAAGTTGGATTTGAAATAAAATCAAATGCTTCTCAGTGCATCTAAGCTGGTTGAAAACAAAACAAAACAAAACAAAGAAACAACCCACACAGATTCGTAGTCCCCAGCCCAGGTCCCTGCAATCAGAATGCTCAGGAAGGACCCTTGTTTTCGGTAGTGTAACAAGTGGTCCAGGTGACTCAGGGTCGTGAAAGTTCAGGAAATTCAGAAAGATCTGATATTCTTTGTCCTTTAAGATTTTTAGATTTTGGCTAAGTTTCTAAGTGGTTCCTTCCTTCTGAAAATCTTTAACATAGTATATAATCCCCTAAAATCAATTTCACCTGGAGGCTGGGGGAATACATTTCTAATTATAAAATTAATTGTTGGTGAATATTCAACACAACATTCAAAGAATTAACTCAAAATTATATTGTGAAGACATGTAAAGGAACAGGAACATGCGTATGATATTAAAAATAACAGCTTTCTATAACTGCTTTTAAAAATCAGTACTGATTTCAAAAGGCTTGATAAGCACAGGGTCAGAATATTTTTTCAGACATGCTCTCGGGAAATACTCATTTGATATGCTATTCTGAGCTATTGTAAACAATTGCTTCTATATGAATTTTACAAAAAAAAACCTTATAATTCAAAAGAAGGAAGGGCACAGTATTGGTAGAAAATTGTAAATGGTTTATGAGGGTTTTTTTATTAAGAAAATTGAGAGCCAAGACACCTTCTGTTTCTAATCATGTTTCTATAACTTGGATTTCCCCCCCACAACCTGAAAGTGTGGTATGTAATCTTATACTTAGTTCTATGGAGGCATTTGTCCATGTAATAATGCATTACATTTTGTCACTTCAAGAACAGATCTATGACCAAAACCATTGCTGACGATGAACACTTTTACCTTAAATTCTGTTTTATTCCAGTAACATTATAGTATATTTAAGAAAATGCATGCTTATATACAGTATAAAGGAGTAAAAGCAAGGGTAATGACACATGTATGGACAAATACCAATGTTTTCTAATCAACAGTATGTAATTTCAGGTTTAGATCACTGAAAAGTGATTGTAATTAATCTTTCAAATAGTATCAATAATTTGAGAAGTGACCTAATAGTGACAAGATAACCTTCTTAGGTTTCTGCAAGGTAATGTCTAGACATGTGAATATATTTCTAGATGTTTCTTTATACTGGAAATACTACAGAATGGTTGCTATTGCACAACAGTATTTGCAGTTTATTATAAAAAGAAGGGCAGCAGCATTTTGGTGTAATCTCTCACTACTCATTTGGTAGCTCCATGCTGGCTGGTGTGTAATATAGCTCATTCTGGTGTGTTATATAGGGAAAATGCTAATTTTTCATGTAAATTCAACTGCCCCATCTATAAAGTATGCAGATTTACTTTTCCCATTTGGTTGACTTCAGGGAGTAACTATAAATTTTGTTAGGTAGCTAAGTGATTTTCATTTGGGGTGTATGTGAACATTTTAAAAAGAGAATTCCTGCAGATACAGAATTGATACTTGGAGTTTCTTCTAAATTTTATGTTCCAACTTATTTAAATTGCTGATTGAACTAGCTTTTGATCCCTGACCATTATTTTAACTATAACAGGTAAGATTGGCTCTACTATTTCTTCACAATAATTGTTATGCCTTAAATTAAAGATTCATGCATTTAGTAAATCTAAAGTGATCATCTTCTCAATGAAATATTTGTAAGTCTGTAGGCAAGTTATTAATAAGGTGCAGTTTAGAATGCTTTCAATAAAGATGTAAAATTATGCATGAGACACATAGTATATTTTGTAATACTACTGTTAAAAAATCACTAAAGTTTCCAGGTGACTTCAAATGTCTGCAAACACTTTCCATGTTGATCTCTAGTAGCATTCCCATCTATGACATATTAGCAAACGAATGACTCAATGTTTTAGACTGCTGAATATGATGTTTAGAAGTTTCTATTGTACCGCAAATTATTTTGAAACACATTTTTTGGGGGTAGTTAATTTAAGTGACCCTAAAAACTTGGGAAAGATGAAATTAAAAGCTTATGTCAGCTTCATTTTTAATAGTTAACTGGTGCCTTTCTTCTATGGTAATCTGATTTATATTATCATTACAATATATCATATAAATATATAATTACTATGCATGATTATTTTACATATTACTATTATTTTATATTTATAATTATTTATTCATTTCAAGTCACTCAGCATGATATTAATGGGGTATGTAGTTAGATATCCTAATTTGTTCTTGTGACTTATATGATTAGTTTAAGTAGAAGTTCAATATAAAGCATTTAGAAATTTATAAAAATTGTTTTTGTGTTACATGCATGTCCATAGATATAAAACTCAGAGATTTTCTTTCTTTCATAATATACTATAATATGGTTACAAGTGCATTGAAATTCATCTTGTTAGAATGGTAGTAATATATCCCACCAGGACTACTGTTCCTAGTAGCAATTTAAAATAATTATTGTGAGACTTGATGCTAGACATCAGGTTTGCAATAGAATTACAATGAGGGAAGTGTATTAGAGACAAAACATTGCTGGAAGAAAACTTCATAATGGTGCAATTTGGAACTAAGCCTCAATTTTACAGTAATAGATTCTCTTTATGATGGCACAAAGGAGTAAATGCACTTAGCAAATTTAAATCTATTATTAGTCACACTTTGTGGATTGCAGTGCAAAAAGGAGAAAAGAAATTAGCTTTTTAAGAATGTTCATATATAAAACAGGTTCTAGTAAGAACCATCTTATAAAATCTTGTTACGGTTCAGAAGCACTGTCAGTCTTTGTAACAGCAGGGAATTGTCCAGGTTTAAAAGTCTTTCCAAAATAGTGCTGGAGGTCTCTAATTTCAAATTATAAGTTTCTGAAGTCAGAACATATTCAACATGAGTACATTCCTTATTTACAGAAATATAGGACAGCATAAGATAGACAGAGTTAATTTGGTCTCTGCTGCTTACTGTGATCTCTCTCCTTGAATAAGGAGGTGTTTGTAGTTCACGCTGGTGCTATACCTGCCTTTAATGTGATTTCAATTACAGTGAGAGAACTCAACAGCATTAAGCCGGTATGATTTGTCACTCATCTATATAAAAGGACTATCGATGGACAATTTTGCAAAGGAAATCAACAGCAAGAATTAGGTAGGTGCTTTTACTATAAAATAAAAATACTAAAAAATCAAGCTTCCATTTTCAAGTTAAGTAAAATGTTGTATTTTTGTTTTAATTATGATACATTTTCCTATCTCATCTTATAATAATACTCAGAATATTTGATAATAGCACAATTCAGTTTTAAAATAGCATATAACACTTTTGTAATATTACTGAATATGTAGGAATGCAGCTTTAATCCTTAAGCATTATTAAATTAAATTATTATCTGAGATGATTAATATAAGTATCTATGAAAAGAAGTAGAATCACCCAGAGGAAATGGGAAAGGTTAACTGTATATACC
Organism: Corynorhinus townsendii; assembly: GCA_026230045.1. Classification (NCBI taxonomy): domain Eukaryota; kingdom Metazoa; phylum Chordata; class Mammalia; order Chiroptera; family Vespertilionidae; genus Corynorhinus; species Corynorhinus townsendii. The sequence continues at coordinate 27,756,941 of JAPDVU010000012.1, forward strand.
AATTAACACTGGTAGATTGACAGGTTAAGAAAGGGAAGACCCACATGGTCACCTGTAAAATAATATTCTATGCAGCCTAAACAGGGCAGGTTTTTTTTAAAAAATAGTACAAGGGAATTACTAAAAAAAAAGTACTTTATCATAAATTTCCACGTTTACTGCTTATATTAACACTTAATATTGCCTTCATATGGTTTTGCTTTGCTTTTGTAGCTGTCTGCAGCTTCCATTTGTTGAATGATTTGAGTACACTTTTATCCTGCCGGGATCCAGTTAGTAGTTTATATATAGGCTCAACTCTGCCAACATTAAACTAATCTCCAAAATATGTACTCTTACTTCCGGTCAAGATGGAGGCTAGGTTAACACAGTACTCAGAACCTTCCACAACCACATCAAAATTACAACTAAACTGCAGAACAACCATCATTCAGAACCACCTGAAATCTGGCTGAAAGGAAGTCCTACAACCAGGGAATGGAAGAATTCACATCAAGACTAGTAGGAGGGGTGGAGACATGGAAAGGGCTAGTCCCACACCCACATATGAGGGATAAAACTTGGGCGGTATATCTTGGCGGCAGAGTTCTTCTTCTGAGGAGCAAGGGGTCCCAGCCCCACACTAAGCCTCCCAGCCCAGGGTTACAGTGTCAGGAAGAGAAGTCCCCATAACTGTGGAATATGGGAATTAATAGAGTGGGGAGGGAAAAATAAGGGTAGATTTCATGGTGAATGTTAGGTTTTCACTTGTTCTTTAATGAGGTAATAAATGGGAAATAGGTGTGAAGGGCTTTCTAAGTAAGGATAAGAATGTAAGCATGAGAACCAGGGGATTGGGGGATGACTTCCCCAACAAAGGTGCTTTGATTCTGTCCAAAGGGAGACTCAACCTTCTTTCTCTGTGGTGTTATGAGGACTCCATCCCAGACCTAGTTTAAAGTTACTATGGTCTGCATCCCAGACCTAGTTTAGAGTTACTATGGTCTGCATAAATGGACACTGGGAAACATATTAGAGGAGGTTTCCCTTGGCCCTTGGGCTAGAAACATTATTGCTAAATTATACACTGAGTGGCCAATTATGATCTCTTAACACATAATAATCTGGCCACTCAGTGTATATCCTATATAATAAAAGGCTAATATGCAAATTGTCCCCTCGACCAGGAGTTCAACCAGCAGGCAGGTCAGCCAACTGCCCATGTCCCCTCCCCCTCCCCCTGGCCAGGCTAGCCGGACCCCACCCATGCACGAATTCATGCACCGGGCCTCTAAAAAAAAAAAAATGTGTATATATATATATATATATATATATATATATATGTGTGTGTGTGTGTGTGTGTGTGAATATATATATATATATACACATATGTATACATACACACACACACACACACACACACACTGAGTGGCCAGATTATTATGCGTTCAGAGATCATCTGGCCACTCAGTGTACATAGGGCTCATACATTTTCAGTTTACAGGAAAATTTTGGTGAGCTCTAGACCACTAGGTACTTTAGAAACCTTGAAATACAAAAAGCATGATAATCCAATCAGAGAAAATAGCATAGGAAGACCACCTTGTGTTTCTCATCCAGCTGCTGTAATACTAATAGCCTCTGGTTCATGTCCCCCCCTTCAATTCCAGTACGCAAGTCTTCTAACATATTTTTCTTTCAATGGTCTGTCATATTGGCCCCTTTCCTTCTACCTCCACTGCTGCCACTTGAATGTAGGCCCCCATCACTTCTTTTCCCGAGAACTTGACTTTTTACTTCATTCTTTCCCACTTAAGATTTGTTTTTTTCCGTACGTATGCCAGAATATGATTCCTGTGCTTGGCACTCTATTCCCACTCCATATGTTTTCTACATGGGTGATCATTTGCTCCTATTTCTTCAACAATGACCTGCACACTAACAACTCCCAAATTTATGTTTTAGTCCTGACCTTTCTCCTGAGTTGCCAACAGAAACTCAACACATCCTCAACTTGTTCTCTTTTCTCCAATATGTCTCCTCTTGTAATGCCATTACCTAGCTCTTAGTAGATCAAGCTACAAGCATTTAATATCTTTTTGTTCTCCACAGTTGCTTATGGTATTTTACTAATTCTTCCTCCAGTGCTTTCCCAAATTGCTCTTTTCATGCTGCTGTACTGCAGGGATTCCAGTCCTCAGTAATCTCTAGTTTAGTCTTCTGTTTCCCAGGCCTGTAGTACCTCCATCTAGACAACCCTCTGATTTGCCAGGATACCATAAAAAGAAGTCTCCAGTGCCTTTCCAAAGCATAGGTTACAGAGATTTTTGCTCCTTGAATCCACTTGACATTTGCAGTCTTACTTCCAACCACACTGCCTATGTTTCCTACTTTCTCACCATGATAAACCACACCTTCTATTTTTAAATAGTGCCAAGTTTATCCACATCTCTGTGCCTTTCTTTGCGAATGCAATTTCCTCAGTCCAGCATATGCCTTCCCTTGTTTCTAGCGGGCTAACTCCTAGAACTCCTTCCATTCAATCTCACAAGTCATCTCTCCTATGCAATTTTTTCTCTTTGCACCCAAATTGAATTAATTGATTGCTCATCTGCATTCTGATAACACATTAAGGACACATAGCAATGTGTCCTGACCAGCTTTTTAGGACCATTAACTATTGTGTGGTCAAAGCACAAAGCTGGTTCAATGAGTAGACTAGGAGTTCCACTGTTAAAAATATGAGTTCTGACTCCTCCAGTGCCTCGCACCATCTTTGGCACCTGACAGTCACTTAATACATGTGTGTGGAATGAACAAATGGATCAACTGTGTGGAATAATCAAGGTCTACTATGGCATTCTTTTCTACATCAAAGTTAATTTTGTAGGGATGGCAATTGAAGAACTCTTTCAAGTTGGCTATTCCTCTCCCAATAACATTTCTTCTTTGTTTTTCAAGACTCAGAGACGGGGCTCTGTGCCTCACGTAGGTCATAAATAACCTTTATTTGCATTTATATCCACTTCTGAAGCTTCACTATTTCCCCTACTTCTGCCTCTCCTACCTGTATGACGTTTCTAAGTACATCTCTCTTCAACTTAGAAACTCAAATGCTCTGCATTTCAGGCAGATTGTGTACTAGTTTGCATTCTCCTAGATCCACACCATTGTATGACATGACTCATTACACACACACTCTCTCTTATGCACCCACACAGACTAGTACATTTTTTTCTAAAGATGAAACCCTATGAAACTGACAATAGTCAAAGTTTTGGACCTACAAAAATGGCCATTTCAACTTAATTATAAACCTTCTGAAAGCAAGCTATTATGTCATAAAAGTTTCTGTGTTTTTTTTTCTCGGGTACAATTCTATGCAGACAGTATGCCAGGGGTTTTCAAAGGGAGGTCTGTGGACCTGTATGGGCTCTGAAGAGCCTTTTCAGGGTCCATAAAAATCAAAACAATTTTCATAATACTACTAAAGTATGATTTGCCTTTTCACAGTGTTGAAATGTGCACTCATGGTGCAAAAGCAATGGTGAGTAAAATTACTGTGCCTTCCTACAAACCAGTGCAGAAGCACCACTCTCCACTGGTGCTCGCTGTACTCTTCACTGCCATGCACTTGTATTAAAAAACAAAACAGAATGAAACAAATGCCAGTCTGACTTAGGGACACCTGTGAGGAGGCAGTTAAAATAATCAATTTTATTAAATTAAGACCCTGGACTACACCCTGCTTAATATTCTGTGTGATGAGAGAGAGAGCACACACAGCATTTCCACTGCACACCAGAGTACAGTGATCGTAGAGGAGGCACTCCTATGGCTGAGTTGCAGGCTGACCTGACCACCTTGGTTATGCAATACTACTTTCTTGAAAGAACAATTGATAGGTATATGGTAGATATTTTCTCAAAAATGGACAAAGTGAGACAGCCAGTTCAAGAAAAGCAACTGACAATATTTGTTGCCAATGACAAAACTCAAACATTCAAGCACAATCAGAATTTTGGAAAATTGTGTCTGCCACCACAAACTTGACAGCTTCCTAATATTTAATGATTTTCCTTATGAAACCACAGGTGATGTTAACAATTATAAATTTTTACATTATATAATGAAAAGTATCAACATTTGAAAATCTGTGTAACTCAGTGAACCAGTATTGTCCAAATGAACAATACAAGGTTACTACATGTTACATAGTAAAAGATCCATTCAAAGTCCAAGACATGGTTTCAGATTCCCCGCTGCAGCTAACCTTTAAGAGGCCACACTTGGTGAGTTTGGGGGCAGTATTAAAAAGAATAGCCTCAGTTATCTGAAGTAGAAATAAAAGTATCCCTACAAATCTGTGTAAGACCAGATACCCCCCCCCCATTTACTTCAAAGCAAAGCCACATATCAAAACATATTCAATGCAGAAGCAGATGTAAGAATCCGGTTGTATTAATCCACACATTAATGAGATTTGAAAAAATATAAAGCAATGGTATTTCTATCATTTTTTTTGTTGTTTCAGAAAATATATTTATGTCAATATGTAAAAGACTTGTTATTTATGTCAATATGTAAAAGACTTGTTATTTTCAAGTGAACTAACAAATACTTTAAGCACATCTCAGTTTTAATTTCTAACATGGTAAATATTAATAGGTATAATCTATATAAACAAAAGTTCTTCGACATCCTCAGTAATATTTAAGAACAGAAAAGGGTCTAGAGTCCAAAAAATTTGGGAGCCACTGCAATAGATGCTTAACATCTGACTGGTGAGTTAGTGCATCAATGGAATAACACAAAAGAAACAAGGAAGGTTGTGATTGCATAAGCCTCATTATATGAATAGTGGTTCACTTGTGTGGGCTGCCTCAAACACTTGGCTGTTACCAAAGTGAATGAGGACTAAATCCTACTCAATTTCAGAAAGCAATGAGGTCTTCCATCAGAGACATGTCAACTGAAGCTGTTTTAAATGGGAGCAGGATTAATTATTCTTAAAATTTCCAAATAAAAGAGGACTCACAGAGAAAATGCCTCCCTCACTTTGCACTGGTTCTAAATACCAGAGAAGATTTTTAAGAACTACTGTCGGGCTTCCCTTAAATCGCTTTCGAAAACGTGACTTATGAATACTACCACACAGCATGTTCCTGGGAGGCTGGATCGCAACTGCACAATACTGGAAAGTGGCCAGTGGACCAGCACTGGGGCTGTGCTGTCCAACACAGCTCCTCTGGCGGGCGGGTGTGGGAAATGTATGGCCGAGGAACACTCCAGCAGCTGCCGCACAGGGAAGTGAAGTGGGGCGACCACCAGGGCAGGGGGCAAGAGCAACACTTCAAAGGAACTTTGAATTACAATGTCAAGAACATGTGGCAAAGTTGTTGACTGCAGAGAACCCGCAGCAGTGACAGACTGGTCTGCGATGCCACAAATAGAAACAGAGTGGCTCTTTTTGAGCGAAGGCATTGGGCCAAAAGAGACTAGGAGGCAAACAGCAGCTGCAGCCCCCTATCAAAGGAGAATCTTTATAACATATTCTATGAGAAAAGGGTTGTTGGTCATATTCTGCTTATCTATTCAGCCACACCTGCACAGATAGACACCAGAAGCCCAATTTTGAAAAATGAAGCACTCTGATGAATAAATGGCACATAATTCCTCAGTAAGCATCTTTTTTTTCCCTGAGAGTTCCTTCACGCTTTATTTATGCCTCTTCTGTCATAAATTGCTTTTAGCCTGGCAGTCTAGTTATATTTGTGCAAACCTGCTTCTTCCACCTTTAATGTAAACTTACTAGAGATAGTTCAGTCATTTCATATTAATAATCAACCTGTGCCATGTACATAGTGGGTGCTCAATAAATACTTATTGAATAAATTAAGTCTAAAATTAGAAAGTTTCATTAATGTTGTGAAACTGTCAAAAAAGAAAAAAGAAAAAACACCTGCTGTCATATCCTTATTCATCTATTGGTCCATCCAACAAATATTTATCAAGCGCCTATCACATGCAAGGTTAACATACTAGATGATGATGATGTTAAGATGAAATAGTCATAGAAAATGAAGAGAGTTGGGAAAAAGCAGGATCAAGTCCATACACATTATATGCAAGGAGAAGAAAATACCAAAACTCCAAGGATGAAAAAGATGTTGTGCATATAAAATAGGTGTAGTTGGTAGAGAATAGAGAAAAAATGTGCCAGAGCACATGGTGTGCTCATTTATCGAGACTATTCAAGTCCACAGCTAGAAGCAACATAACTCAACTGAGAAAAAGCTTACTTTGGAATTCTCAAGAACTCAGAAACTTCATGTCTCATATAGGGAATATAAAGAACAATTTCCAGGTGGTAAGATTAGTTAACATTGGCATATATAACAGGATAGGGTTACAAACTTCCCTTTTCGAGTTTTTTCTTCTTCTAGTGCCTGATGTAAAAACTCAGAAATGCCAGAATTCCAAGAAGGAATGGACGGAGCATGGAATACCACTTAAAAGTGGTCAGGGTTTCACTCGTTCGGTTTTGGGAAAGTCACACCCCTCTGGGCCACATTTTCAGGGCTTCACCTTTAAGGGGTCAAAATCAAGTAATATTCAGATGTTGCCATCCATGCCATGCAATTTTGTAACATTTCCTGTCAGACCCTGTGCTTCACTTGGGCCTCCATGTAGGCGGCCCGCACAATGGCTCTCAATGGTCCTGTGTGTCTGGTATTCACATCTTCGTATCACCACTCAGTAGTTAGGAACTGACTTCTGTACAACCATATATACAACCAACACAAGGTTGATTATTAATAAGACATGACTGAACTAGCTCTCTCACCCTTAGAAACTGTTGAATGATCATTTAGTTCCCTTTCAGTCATATGAATGTCAGTGAAAAAAATGTAACAGGGTTTGTCAGCAATATGTCAATTTAATTAGTTTTATTACAAAGCCAAAGATTATTTATTGGCATTGTTATATAATCATGTAAATTTACATGTATTCTTTTATTTCAACAAAATAATTCTTGAGTATATATTGTTCTAGGCACTGGCCGGTTGATACATCACTAAATGAAGAGGCAAAGTTCCTGTCCTTAGAGCTCACAGAATAGGAAGTGTCATATAAGTGATTCCAACATTACATGACCATTATAATGAGGCTGGTGAGGTACGGTCCTTTTGCATGTTAAGAGCCAGAAAGCCCATCTCAAACTTTAAAAAGCTCATTAGTTAAGATAACAGAGAAGCAACAGAACTTTGAAGCATAACAGGGGATCATTCTCTTGATTTCAGTTTAGCTTTCTTTGGGTTGGCTCCGTCTTCAGACAATTCCCCCCTTGTAGAAAAAGGGAGCTCATGAGTTTCATGCATCCTTTCTGTACAACAGAAGAGAAATCAAAGCCTGAGAATGCAGTGTTATTGGCCCTGATTAGGCTGGTGTGGATCATGTACTCATTTCTGAACTAATTTCAGAGGCTAAGGGGATCAAATGCCCCAACTGGCTCAGTCTTCAGCACACTCCCCCTTACCTGAGGCACACAGGTGTGGGAGGAGAAATTTCCCAGAGCGGACACAGGGTACACTTGCCTCAGAAAGAAGAAAGTGATGCTAGACTGCTAAAACAGCACATGTCCACTAACTAGGGATACATATGCTTGACAACATGTTCAAGAAAGTGTCTTTGAGGACATGGTGGAGACTGATGATGATGCATGAGCATTTCTCAAGATTAAAAGCACGTTGACAAGAAGCTTCTAATTTAGTAAGGAGGGTAGCAAGATATGTAGATAAAACCCGAAGTCCTCCTTTGTCCTTTGGAGAGTTGTTGGAATAGAGTTCCTTTCCTATTGTGGCTTTGAAGTGGATCCCAAGGAAGGGTTGGTTGGACCTATCTGCCCTGATACAATCTCATCAGAACCTAAAGTAATGAGTTTTTGCTTACTTTGGAATGACCTTTAAACATCTATATTATCTTGTTCTAAAAAATATGTGAAGAAATAATGGTGCCTACCTTAAATTCGGGGCCTAGCACACAGTTGGCACTCAAGAAATCTTAGTTGAATTAGTTGATGAATAAATGTCTGAATGGACAAATACTATGGCAACATGTTAATGGGTAATAGATGAGATTCCTGTGGACCTGTAATGTCAATTTAAAAGCCATCACTAAACCTTGTCTACGACAAGTTGTTCCTCTACAAGTTCATACGGAGCCACCTTGCTCCCTCAGGTAGCCCTCCAGGGCCCATCAGTAGCATCATTTGCACAGCTCGCATTGTGTGTAATGAATTCCAATCTGGCATCCACCACACCTTCAGCCTTTCAGCATAAAACAAAGTGCAGCTTCCCCCACAGAGCGTCCTGATTAAACAAATTAACTATGGCGCTGCCTGCAAATACGCACACTGGAGTGCAGGAAATGAACAGATACAATGGCCAAGGCTGTATTTAATTTTAATTAAATTTCATTCTGTAGCTCAATTAATCCACATCTCCAAATGTCAGCAGGACTGAGGCAAATGGAATGACATCTGCTGCACCGCACAGGACCATAAAGCCTTCGCTGCATGCAAGGTTTCTGGAAGCGCACCAGGAAAAATGAAATATCTTTATTAAGTGTGTAGTAATGTATAGATGTCTAACTCAGAGTCTAATGAAATAACATAAACTGGGAAGGAAAATTAGACCAAGAATGTGAGTGGTTACGGGCATGGCCAATATTATTGTTCAATATCCTGCCTGGTGTTACTTATTGTTTTAAAGTTACTTTTGGCTTTATAGCTGTCTCCTTTAATATTTACCTGGTGGGCTCCCCAAATGCCCAGGTTGCCAGGTTGTTGTTGTTTTTTTAACTGACAGACTTCTTTCCTGAGAAAAGACGATTGATGAAGTAAAGGTGATCTTTCTACACAGAATATGGAAAAGACTACATTTGCTATGCAAGGCCATTTGTCATGGGAAGCCAGAGAGGTAGCAGAAAGAGTGTGAGGTTTGACAAGCCTAGATGACAATTTTTGTTCTGCCACTTATATATCAGATTAGAAGATTCAAGAAAACTCCAGCCATTATTAATTAGTGAGGTTGTTCTCTGCTTGACAATGACTAGTTTGGGGAAATTCCTGTGTAGTATTTTTAGAAAATATCAATGTGAACATTATTTTAGATGAGAAAAAAATAGATGAATCTTATTAAAATAAATTTGTTCAGCAGTATGTACCAGATACTGTGCTAGACCTGGAAATGGAAATGCAATAATTAATAAGACATGGCCCCTTCTTGGGGAAGGGAGAGAAACAAGTAAAAATAAATATAATAAAATGTGCCTAATTTATATTAAAGAGAGGTGCCCAGATAATTAGACCAGCCAGCACTTGAGGAATGTAGAAAGCCTGGGGATGGGTGCTTGCCTCCTTTAAGATGGCTCAAAAAGATGACTGACACTTGAACAAATAAATAGCAGGAAATAAATAGATGGAAAAGCATGTACAAAAAAAAGTGTGGGGAAAGTAGTTTGTTTTCTAGTTGTTATTTCAGACTTTGTTTTCTACTTCTCATAAATCTGTCTTTATGATACTAGCTCTTTTTCATATGTCTATATAAAATTTTAACTCTCTTCTAATTTTACATTTTGATTTAAATTATGTGCTTACTCAAAATAACATAATGCATTAAGAAAGATCAAGTTTGTCTATCAAAATAGAAGGTTGAATGAACTGGAGGGCTAAACTTCAATATATTAATTAAAAACTTACAGATAACAATGGCCAAAATAAAAAATTTTGACTGACAAATTCATCAAGAAAATTTTTCTAGTTCTGCTATGCTATGATATTGAATTTTAAAATCAGTATAAAGATATCACACTGACAAATGTGATAAAAATGTACAGGATGTAGCAATTAGCTTTGAACTATCTTATGATCCTATCTAGTGAATTGCTAAGTGGTTCCTAGCTTTTTAATGAATTTGAAACAGAAATAAATAATATGCCACTAATTCAGTCTGGTTTAAAGTTGACTTTATTTCTGCCAGAAAGACAGTGAGACATACTGAAATTATAATAGTCCAAATATGTAAAAGCAAAGAACTGAAGTTGTAAAAACACTTTCCTTGAGTTAATGAGTTAAATTGCCCTAATAATTAATCTTAATGTATAATGGGAATAAGTACATTAAAGCATTTCTGGTTGCAACATTTCACAATTTGTTTACATTGATTTCTAAGTATTTTATATACAAACTAGAGGCCCAGTGCATGGGTGGGGTCTGGTGGCCTGGCTCTGATAGGACCTGTTGGGAGGAGCAGATGGCAGGAGGTTGGCCCAGCCAACCTTGCCCCCGATTGGGGTAAAGGGGTTGATTGGGGGTGGGGCTGGCCGGGGGAGGGGCTGTGGGCCGATCACGATGGTGGGGGCCCATCGGGGTGGGTCTAGCTTCGGGGAGGGGCTGCAGGAGGTTGGCCAGCTGGCTCATAATCGGGCAGGTTCACTGGCCACTGTGGGTGTCATAGCAACCAGTCATTCTGGTCGTTACAGTGTTCTGGTCGCTGGCTTTTTATATATTTAGATTAGGTATAAAAAGTTGAAATTTAGAAACACTAACCTATACTATTGAATGTTTGCTATATTTTTCAAGGGCCCAGAAAAGATAATGTCTAACCATGAAGTTATATAATTCTATCAAGCACTTTAAAAAATTATTGACACTAATTTTGACTGTTTAGTTAAGATTTTTCTTATAGTCAGGGACAATGAGTTTAGAGCTCCATCAAAGTTTCTTGTAGCACTGAGGGTCCAGGAATTTAGGCAATTCATATTGATGATAGTATGTTGTAGGTGAAAATAGGTTTTATGTTAAGTAATCTTGAATGATCACTACTTGTTAAGTCAGATTTTTGATAGTAAATGATGTTAAAAAACACCTTTATAGATAGTGAAAGTTAGATATGCATAAGTGACAAGTTTGCATTTTCTTAAATTATCTGAACAATTTCCTCAGTTTTCAATTTTGTTCCCACACATGTGGGCCTCTGATTGGGAAGTCACTCCATAAATTATAGATTTCCCTATCTTTTACCCTTAGTTTTTTTCTAAGATGAGAATCAAATGGTCACATAATATAAATTAGCTATTTCAATACTATTCCTTTATTTTTATCAAAATGAAATGAATATAACATGCTGCCTTGTCAGAACTATACACATTAGCCTAAGCCACTTAAAAGGCAGGTTTAATGAGCCACTTATATTTTAGGTAATTAATGATCCTAAAGTATTAACAATAAGCTCTAAAAAGTTTACCAAATTTTCTACTCATGTATTCTTAAATAAGTACTATTTACATATTAAATGGCATAATATCTAAGTAAGCTGCTCAGGAGATACCAAGAGACTCACATGAACTATAAAAATCTCAAAAAGAGATCAGCAAACTTTAGTGTGAAAAAGCAAATTTCAGAGAGGTTTGAACATCTACTTCCTGGTCTTGATTTTGCCCTCTACCAGACTCATTGCTGGACAACCCATTCAAACCCAAAGAACAGTGCAGGGATGAGTGTGGCACAGTGTGTACAACAGCATGGGAAGAGCAGGGTTTTACATGGAATATTGTAATGAAATAGAGTCACAAATATTAAAAACGGGCTAGACCTTAGAAATCACCACAGACCAACCATATCACCCATCATTCCTCCTCCCTTTCCTTTTTATATTTTCTATCCTATTTAATTGATCTTACTCCATCATATCCCTTCCCTCTGCCTCCTGTACTCACCCTTCTTTCCTCTTCCTTCTTCCCACCTTCCTTTGTATACCATTCCCACTGAATGCCCATCCTATGCTAGGCATCATGCTGGATACCAAGGGAAGCTCATTAGAAACAGTTATCTGTCTTCAATGAGCATATAACCATCTTTATAGGAGGGCCAGCACCTAAACAGGTAATTGTCATGCAGTGTGATATTTATAATGGAAGTGATATTTATAATGGACTTGAAGGGAAGCTGAGGAAGGGCACCTAAATTAGCTGGCTCTCTGGATGAGTAATTTCTGGGATGCATTTTTTTTTTTTTTTACCTACAAAACTCGTGCTCCCAACTTTATTTATAAAAGTTTGGTTAAAGTAACATAGTCTGTGCATCTATTTCACACTGTCTGTGTAGTGATAGACAACTGATAAAAACTTTAACTGGAATATCACAAAATTTTAAAAACCATTTTCAGATTATTAACTAGCTCTTTTTATATACAGAATCGGTAAGTACACATATCTTTACATATAAGTATGTACACACACACACACACACACACACACACACACACATCTTTAATTGCTACCTTAAGTAAAAAGCTTGAAATCCTATCATAAGTGCTCAAGAATAAGGAAGTTGCATAGTTCCTTCCCTTGGTTAATTTGGGGAGAAGTCCAATATTTCAGGAGATTCAGGTTCATCTTGATTTATGTGTTAACTGAGATGAAAAGAAACACAATCTCAGAATTTTAGAATTAATACAAGAAATTAATATCATTGCAAGAATCAGCAACCAAGTCTGCTCATTCACATCCCAAGGACATGAGAAAAGTGCAGAGTGGCAGCATACACACATTAGCGCTTTGGGAATGATAGAATGTAGTGGCCTACTGGTGGTTGAAACAAGGTCAGGGACAACCTGGAGAGACACCCCGAACCTCAGGCTCCTGTGCTTCTGTGGCTGATGGGAGGGGAGCCTGAGATACATCTTAAAGCATGAGGAAGACTATCTAGGAAAAATGGACAAATGTGTACCAGGCAGAGAGGAAACCATGAATGGAGACCCAGGGAACAGAAAGCATCAGACAATATCTGTATGAGAAACTCAGACTGCACAGCCTCATTTGGTGGCCTGGGGAGTGACAGGATTAATTTTATATTTTAGAATGTCATGCTGGCAGCAGAGTGGAAAGTGGATTTAATAAGAATAAAATGAGTTCTGAAAAACAGTTGGGGACATTTTTTACCAGATTCCAGGTGAGGGATGAGTAATGCCTGGTGATCATAAAATAAAGAACATTAAACAACAGGCTTGGTAGATTCAGAATCAAACCCCAGGTTTCTCTACTCACAGTTCAGAACTCTCTCCACTATACCAGAAATACGGTTTTTTATCCTGTGGTGAAACGAAAACATTTTTGTTGTAGCCTCTGTAAATCCATAAAGGATAACAATTTGAGGATGACCAGATTAGCGAGCTCTGGGAACTCAGCTGCAATTTTTTTTATGAGGAGCAATTCACTATTAATTTACCATGAGTATTTGGCACAGCATGCTCATCTCTTGCCCATATAGATGTGCCATTTGAGGGGGAAGGAGAATGCCAACCAGAGCCTTTGATGTTATATTCACTGTTACCAGATATTTGGAATCCACGGGAATATAAGCCTCTTATTTCCACCATGAGAGGTGAGGCCTTCTCCTGGTGTAATTTCCTTATGCATAACATCTCAGCGCTGCCACTTCTGATGCCCAAATCACCTCCCTACCCCCCACTGCTGGTACCACTGCAACATCGCAGGTAACGAGGTAAGAGCACACTTGAGTTCTTTACATGCCAAGATGAGAAAAATTAATTTTCAGAGCTAAAAAGATGAGACTGCTGGTGCAGACAGTCACTAACCACCACCAGCTGCTCCATAGATTTGGAGTTTGGAAAAGGGAGCCCATTTGAAAATCAATAACCTAACTCCAGGACATGAGAAAACAAGCTACATTCATGTTATGAGCAAGATGATGTCCAAACCATACTAAACATTGTATCATTATACAAAAATATTGACAATTCAGTTTGTGTACACATATCCTTCTAAATATCTCAATGTAGGGAGAAAGCCATAAATGACAAAAATATTGTTTACTTTAGTGGATGAATAAATAGACTTAAAGTAGGCATTTATGGGATTCATTTACAAGACGTCAGGTTTACTAGAGCATGGGGTCATTTGCTAGAGGTGGGGGAGAATGTGAAATCTTAACTACATACAATCATCCTGAATTCCAATAGGAAGTCAAGTGATTTCACACATACACACACACACACACACACACACACACACACACACACACACACGCCATACCCAAAAGCTTTTCCTTGTACTTTATGTCATTTAGAGTACAGAAATATGAATTTTCTAAAAGGTGGCATGAATGAAGAGTATCCTATATAATAAAGAGCGTATATGCTAATTAGACCAGATGGTGGAACAACCTTCCCAGATGACCTTCCGGAATGACCTTCCAGAATGACCAGTGTGTGTGTGTGTGTGTGTGTGTGTGTGTGTGTGTGTGTGTGTTGGGGTAGGGGGGCTGCAAGGGCCAAGCCCCTTGCATGAATTTCATGCGTCGGGCCTCTAGTGAAAATATAATTCCTTAAATCAAATTGCCTCTCCCTCTCAACTACATGGGTCCAGAACAAGTTCTCAACTTACGCTGCACATAAGAATCATCTGGGAGGCTAATGCCCAAGGCCCATCCTGGACCCAGGAAGTCAGAATCTCAACCTCAGCACTATTGACAATCTAGGCCAGATAATTCTCTGTTGTGAGGACTGCCCTGTGAGTTGTAGGATGTTTATCAATATTCCTGGCTTCTATCAATTACATGCCAGTAGCAATCCCTTCTGCTCCAGTTGTGACAACCAAAACTGTCTGCTAACATTGACAATTGTCCCCGATTGGCGGGGGGCGCAAATTAGCCCTTATCCAGAACCACTGTTTTAAGGGGGAAATCCCCCTTCCTTCTCCCGGTGACTCTTAGCAACTACTATGTGGACACCTCCCTGTGGTCTCCATGGTTTCCTATGTTGCTCTCTTTAAAACTGGCCTCACCTTGTTCCATGTTCTCCCTACCTTCCACCTCTGACATAGGATTCTATCAAGAAGTCTTCCCCAGTGATCCCACCCACCCTGACTTCCTCTTCCTTCTGTCATCTCAGTATGTCTGCCACCAGAATGTGAGCAAGCGGCATCCCAAATATTTTTGTCTCTTCTGGTGGAGGACATTCTAAATCAGACTGTTATCCACCGAAGGAATGAAGACACTGTCTGCTTAATTTAGAATCATAGACTTTGTTTTAACCAGTTAACTGCCACGCGTCCAAAACGGAAACCATCCCCACACGCCACGATATTTTGAATTTAATTTAAAAAATCAATTTGCAATGAATATTATAAAAGTAAATATATTACTCACAATTCGGGTGTTCTTAAATATTTTCAGTTGAAAATTCTCACGAAAAATGATTTTAAAGTTGGTCTATAGACACTTATGGCAGGCAAATGGTTAAAACAAAAGGTTTTAACCATTTGCCTTCTTGACTTTACCATCTCATTGCACTTCTTGACTTTACCAGGCAATATATAAGACAGAGTCAGATACAACTTAATACAATATTGTATCTCCCAATTAAAATTCCAGTTGGATACTTTTTAAGGAATTCAAACTTACTTTAAAATTTATATGGAGGAATAGCCGCACACAGATAGGTACACCTTAGAAAAGAAGGACTTGCCCTGCCAGATATTAAGCCACACAATAAAGCCATAATAATAAAAGTCATACTGAACATGCACAGAAATAGCCCAACTGAAGAATGGAACAAAACACAGACCTCAAAGCAGACTCATGCATATATGTGAATTTACTCTACATGAATAAAGCAGAACCACACATCAATTTTAGCACAGCAGAGGAAATTATCAACTAGGAAATTTTATTCAGTTAATCCTTTTGATATGAAATATTTAAATTCAGTTACTGTTTGATTTTCTCAAATAATTTCAACTCTTAATTTTTGTTTTGTCAGTTTCATCCTCAAAACCAAGTTGCCTTTCAGCTGGTTGCTTCATAAAATGCAACCTGCTACTTTATTGTAAGAAATGTTTGTACGAATGTCCAGTGACAAGCAAATAACTTTGACTTAATTTTCAAATGTGTAGCCAGTTTCAAGGTAAACAATTGTGTAGTTAAAAGAAAAGGAAATAATAAGGAATATTTTCAGATGAAAATATAAAAAGTACAGAGTACAAAAGTGACACAAGGTGTAAAAATTCTGGGGGTGGAAGGAGGGTGTGTAAAATGCAGAAGAAAGCACCTGAAATAGAAGCTAAGGAATGCCATAAAATAAAACGATTCTCAAGAAAGCAGAAGAATGCAATAATTACCCCCAGAGGATCAAAGCTTCAAGGAAATAATGTAAACATTCAAGACTAAAAGGCAGGAGTAGGAAGAAATTCTAAAATCAGAGACTTTATCTTTAAATCTGAGCTGAATGGTTACTACATTAAAAAACTCTTTTATTACATTTTAGATGAGTAATAATGCTGCTCTTGATTTATTGAATATCTTTATGCTAGTGATTCCAAAGTGCCCTGAAAATACCTTGTGATGGATATTATTTCCTTTTAACAGGTGGAGAAATTGAGGTTATGTAGAACTTTTGTGACTTGTTCATTGGCACAATTAATCAATAATAATGCTGAAAATAGAATTTCAATTTCTCTGCTATCCAGTATAGAGTTTGTTTTCCATCTCATGTTAAATGATCCATAATTAACTCACTATAGGAATAAAGTAGATTCTTAAAGAATAATTATGAAAGTCATGCCTTGGTTAAGATTTATGCTTATGTTATATAACTAATAAAAGCATTAAGATACCCAAATATTTAAATTTTTTTTTTAGAAAAACTTAATTTGTTATTTAAATAAGACCAATTGGAGACTTGGCAAAATTTCAACAGCAATTAGCAAATTCAAATATGTTTTAACTTAAACATTTAAAATCTATTTTTTATTCTCTAATAATTTATTTAATTGTCTTCTTAATAAGTTCATGGAAAGTCCAATTAGTATTTTAAAAACAATTGCTTCCAAACTAAAAAATAACTTCATGCATAGTTTATGCCTTTTTAAGTTTAATACACCTTTTTGATATAATAAACATTCACAAGAAGAGAGTGGTTACCAATTAAACGCAAACATGATTACTGAATACCTAAATTGGCACCACATAAATACTCTTCTGATGTTCTAAGTTTTTATGGAATCTAATGATTATATATTTTTAAGTGAGGGATCCATCCATTTATTCAATTATATACTGACTACAAATAATTGATCCTTTGCTGATTGAACAGTCTACTGATGCATAATTATTCATTTGGATCTGACATAAACAGAAAACAGTGACATTAAAAACAACACTCCCAAGTAAACTTATATCATAAAATTTATATGAAAATTACACATTTGAGCTGAATTCCCTATGATAAATGAATGAGACATGAATCACCAGTCACTTTCCCATTTGATATTTTTCTCTTCTCAGACCTTTCATGTTCTCAAATTTTACCGTTTCCTAATATCTAATTATAACTGATTTGTCTTTAATAAAGGTGTCACCTTGAAAGAATTATGTTCTGAATTATAGAAAGATACTGGCATGCTTGAAAAGTCCACCAACATCTTTGCCTATGTCATTCCACTGTGAGTTGGTCCAAATAATAATTATACCTTAACACACTGTGTTAGAAATCCTCTATAAGTGCCATTTCTATAGCAAAAATTCATCAGTGCCCCCCTCCCTTCATTCCTACTGAATATTTATAAAGTACAAACTTTAAAAAAAATCTTTATTGTTCAGATTATTACAGGTGTTCCTCTTTTTCCCCCCATAGCTCCCCTCCACCTGAATCCCCACACCACCCCATGCCCTTACCCCCCGCCACTGTCTTCATCCATAGATGTAAGATTTTTGTCCAGTCTCTTCTCGCACCCCTCACACCCCCTTCCCCCTGAGAATTGTCAGTCCACTCCCTTTCTATGTCCTTGATTCTATTATATTCATCAGTCCATTCTGTTCATCAGATTTTTTATTCACTTGATTTTTAGGTTCATTTGTTGGTAGGTATGTATTTGTTGTCATTTTGTTGTTCATAAATTTTATCTTTACCTTTTTCTTCTTCTTCCTCTTCTTAAAGAATACCCTTCAGCATTTCATATAATCCTGGTTTGGTGGTGATGAACTCCTTTAGCTTTTTCTTGTTTGTGAAGCTCTTTATCTGACCTTCAACTCTGAATGATAGCTTTGCTAGGTAGAGTAATCTTGGTTGTAGTTTCTTGCTGTTCATCACTTTGAATATTTCTTGCCACTCCCATTTGGCCTGAATAGTTTCTGTTGAGAAATCAGCTGACAATTGTATGGGTACTCCCTTGTAGGTAACTAACGGTTTTTCTCTTGCTGCTTTCAAGATTCTCTCTTTGTCTTTTGCCCTTGGCATTTTAATTATGATGTGTCTTGGTGTTGTCCTCTTTGGATTCCTCTTGTTTGGGGTTCTCTGTGCTTCCTGAACTTGTAAGTCTATTTCTTTCACCAGGTAGGGAAAGTTTTCTGTCATTCTTTCTTCTAATAGGTTTTCAACATTTTGCTCTCTCTCTTCTTCTGGCACCCCAATAATTCGGATGTTGGTATCCTTAAAGTTGTCCCAGAGGTTCCTTATACTATCTTCATATTTTTGGATTCTTTTTTCTTTTTGTTTTTCTTGTTGGGTGTTTTTTGTTTCCTCATATTTCAGATCTTTGGTTTGATTCTTGGGGTCCTTTGATCTACAGTTGAATTTCTATATATTCTTTATTTCAGACAGTGGATGCTTAATTTCTGACTGGTCCTTTTCCATTTTTTTTTTGGCATTCTCATTAAGGTCCCTGAAGGTCTCACTAAGCTCCTCAGAGGTCTCATCAAGTTTCTCGGCGGTTTTTAGAAGATTCTTGAGTAACCTTATAAATGTGGTGTTGAACTCTATGTCCAGTAGTTTGCTTTCCTCCATTTCTTTCATTCGTGACATGTTTCTTTGTCTCCACATTTTGGCTGCTTCCCTGTGTTGATGGAGTGGTTTTCTGTGGTAGGTGACCAGTGGTTTAGCCTATCACCTGAGGTGGACACTCTTGGTGCACCCCTTTGTGGGCTGAGTGCAAAGTCTTGGTGTAGTTAAGCCTTGATTGCTGTTGGTACACTGGGAGGAATTGACCTGCAGGCCAATTGGCTGTGAGGACCCAGTGTGTCTATAATGGAAGAACTGCTGTGCTGGAGACACACTTATGGGGCAGGACTTGCTTCAGTGGGGCTTTGGTGCTCACTGAGTCTGCCTCTTGAATGTGTCACCTATGGATGTGAGGAGCTGAAATCTGGTGTCTTCTCACACTGACCAGTAGATATACTAGTTTCTGGATCTCCAATGGGATGCAGGTCAGTTACTGTCTGAGGCCACCCAGCAGGAGCTACAGTGAGAGCTACAGTTTTCTCCTCTTTTGCTTGGGGTTTGGAGGTTTTGGAGCTGTCTGACCAGAGATGCAGTTTGTTAGGTTAAGATGAGATAGGGCAGACCATTTATATGCAAAAGCCGCTGCATGGAGCTTGGGTGGGTTTGTAGATTGTGTGAGGAGGGGTCTCAGGGAGTCACTAGGCTAGGGCGTGGCAAACAGCGATGGTTGCCAGTCAGCCGTCTCTGCGTCTCCGCGTTTCCAAGTCCCCGCGTCCCGCACCCCAGCGCAGTAAACAATGATTGCTGTGCACACCTCTGCAAGAAAGCCACCCTCACTTTCTGACCTGATGGCAGACAGTCCAGCTTCTCCCGATAAGAATTTGGGTCCCCAGCGTCTCCCCAGAAACTGGAGTTCAGAGTAATCGGGAGCTTGTCTCCCTTCAGGTTGAAAAAAGCAGCGCACCCAGTCGCCTGCCCAATTCGCGCACCTCCGTACCTCAGCTTTTCCGTGCTGGTGCACATCTCAATGCTATTTTCTCTTTCCTTCTAGTTGTAGAAGTTCCACTCAGCCAGCTTTCCCGTGGTTCTGGGTGACAGACGTTTTGTCTTTTAGTTGTAGTTTTGAAATTGTTGTGCGAGCCAGCAGTTTACTTATGCTGCCATCTTGGTTCCTCTCTCCAGTAAGTACAAACTTGTAGCTTGTCATTCGATTCTATCCACAATCTGGATTTAATACAACTTTCTAGTGTCAATATGCACCAGTCAATTTTGAGTTGTTCTTCTTTAAATACATCTTGCCTATTTTTTGAACCTTTGCTTGCAAAGCTATCCTATCCTATATAATAAAGAGGTAATATGAAAATTGACCCTCATGCCATTGCACAAGATGACCACCCCCATGTGGTCAAAGATGACCACCACAAGATGGCTGGCAGGAGAGGGCAGTTAGGGGCAATCAGGCCAGCAGGGGAGTAGTTAGGCATTGATCAGGCTGACAGAGGAGTGGTTAGGGGGTGATTAGGCTGGCAGGCAGGCAAGCGGTTGGGAATCAGCAGTCCAGGATTGTCAGAGGGATGCCACAAACTGGCAGTCGGACATCCCCGAGGGTTCCCAGATTGGAGAGGGTGCAGGCTGGGCTGAAGGACCCCCCTCCCCACTTGCATGAATTTTGTACCCTGGGCCTCTAGTGTTCTAATAATAGCTCTTCAAACGGTCCACCTTAAATGTTACCTTCTCTGTGCAGTATTCCTTGATCAACCCATTCACCTCTCCTCTCTCCCATTTCCCCTGCCCTAGCTGCCCCCCTAACTCTGTAGAAACATTTCATGACTTTTACTAAATGTATTATGTATTAATTCCTGTATGGCTGATTGTGTACAAGTTTTTGTTTCTCTTGCTGGACTGTGAGAGTCCCGAGGAAGGTCTTTATCCTGGCATGCTGGTGTTTCACACTCACTGGTGGTCAAAACATATTTGTTAAATAAATGAATACAGGAGAAGAAAAAAATTAGAGGTATTATGCAAGATAGTCAAATTGGTAAAGTAAATACAATCAAAAGCTGTACATGTTATTTACATGAACTTATAGCTCAGTCTGGGTATTGAAATAATTATTTACTTCTCCAAAGAAAAGAAGATAATTTTAGAAGATAATAAACATATTTAAGGCAGGAATTTTTGTTTATTTTGTCCACTGATATATTCCAAGTACCTAAAGCAATGTCAGGCATACAATAGGCCTTTAATAAATATTCATTGCATGCATGAACAAATAAATACCAAAAATTGTTATTTTAAAATATGTTCTGGCTTTTATATGCTCTTTACACTTATACTCACCATAAATTTCCTAACATTCCAGTTAAAAAAATCTAGTCCAATTTCATTTCTTAAATATATCTGCTAATGTCTCTATCTGAGATATTAAGAAAAATACAAAACTACATGCATTGAGCACGAGGTTCGCATACTGAAATACTTTATTGGAAAGAGAGAGGCCATTGAACTTTTTGAGCAGATAATTTGGTTTCAGGTTGTCAGTGATGAAGAGAACTATTGTCTATATGTCGACGTTATGAAAGGATTGAACTCAAGTTTGTCAGCATGTTAAAGTTCTCTAGCTCAAGTAGAACTGAGCTGAGAGAGTTATGAAGACTGAAGAGTCCACTAGGTAATGACTAGTCATGCCAGAGCCAATCCACTTTTGATCCATTTCTCATAGCTCCCAGATAAAGCAGCCCTGTAATCATAGGCTTAGCCTTCCTAAACACAGCACAGAGAGCCACAATCAGAAAGAGTAAAGAAAACGTGAAGCTGGGGGTTGAGGTGGGGTTTAGTCTATCCTGCAAGTTCTGAAGGAAACTTTTCAAATAAAACACTGCATAGGTCACATGTCAGCCAACACCAGGGCAAACCCACAGCAATTCAGAAAGCAAAGATGAAAACTATAATCAAATTCTGCTACCTGAGCAGCACATTGACTAATGAACTGATAGCAAAACACAAACCCCTAATCAAGAAGCTGGAATGCTATTAAGGACAAGGGTAGATCAAGTGCAGTGCCAACATGGCTACAAAGTCAAACCAAGCAAAATATTGAATGCTGACAACATTAATTTGTTTCTTTTCTTTCTTTCTGTGTAACAGACTTGTAACAAAGTGGCATATCAAGGCTCATGAACATCATATGTGTGTGTGTGCATACATATATGTATGTGTGTGCATGACGTATATTAACTACTGCTTGTAATACAAAATTCTGTTCAGATAAATTTCTCAATAATTGCCAACCCTACCTCCTATAGGTCCTTGCTCCTTGATATGTGATATATACATACAGTGACCAAACACCATGAATGAGTAATATCTGTGTGAGTGTCAGTCTCCCACTTGGGACTATAGGCTCTCTGAAGCCAGGGACAGGTCCTACTTACCTCTGTATCCCATAGTACTGGCACCTAGTGGTGCTTCACAAATCACAGAGAGAAGAACACAAAAATTGATGTAGGCAGTGCTTAGTTGAAATCCTAGCTCCATCTGTGGAGGCCAGTGGCCTGATGCTACGGTTAATATAGCATACAGCAGGGAAACTGACAACTCTTTGTCCTGCTTCACCCGTGACTCTGACACCTAAAGCATGGCGGCCAGTTCCACATGTCCCTATGCTCACCTTACACCTGGAGTTCCAGGATTTCATTTGTCCAGAATAAGACTTGGCATAGGCTCCAATTTTACTAGCCTTGTATGCTCTAGAAAATAACCTATTTTCTCTGAGCCTCAGTTTCCTCATATGTTAAATGAGAATAATAATGCTTATACGTTGAATAGTTATCATGGAGATGAAATGAGATCATGTATCTAAACCCTCTGCCACCAGCTCCTGGAACATAGAAGACCCTGAATAACTATTATGAAACCATTTCTACCAACATCACCTCTAGCTACAAATACACAGGTCAGTCTTCAGATGACCTCTGGCTAGAATGCTAACACACACCAGTCTTTGCAGACACATCCAAACCAAGGTCTGCAATGTTGTCTTGAAATATAAAAGGCAACTAGCACATAATTAGATGCTTAAATGCAAACAAACATTCTTTCCTAAATCCTGGCAAGCCAGATTTTATACCTTCACTAATTATCACTTTATGAATAAAAATGGGGGAAAATTCAGCTGCTGGATCTTCCTTCTGTTTGGAAAATAAGTATAATTATTCTGAGGCCTCAAGATATATGCTCAAAAGCTTATTTGTCCAATCAAGACTTTTAAAAAATTTACTATATGTTCATACAAGACTATATTACTCATGTTGAAATTTCAAGTGTTGAGAAATGATGAACTAAAATAAGGCATTTTTCTCTCTCCAAAATATATTTAGAAGCCAAAGAAAATTATTATATTAAGGACAGCTTCATTCTGAACATCTTAATGAAAAACTTGGTGAAATATCTGCTTCCCACTCACCAAGTTTCTATAAAGGTGTGCTAAACTTAAACATTTCATAGTCATCACTAAATTATAAATGTTAGAAATTATCTTATTGGTGGTGCCAGGCCAAATGGAAATTTTGCCTGTCACTGTGCTCCTGGAGTTACTACTCCAGGAACCCCTCAGACATCTATGTCCTTGGGGGCACTATACCACATGGAGCATCCTGAGAATGGTCCTACTCACTCATAAGTTCAGTTTTATCAATTTTAACCAAGATCACAAAGAGGAAGGTTTAAAGGACACAACAACCTTCATATTCCTTGTGAAGGTTGTTTCTGGAGAAAAATGGCTAAAGACAATTGAGTTAGCCCAACTCTATTTCACCCAATGATTTTTAGAAGGGGGAACTTAAAATGATGGAAATTGGGAGAGCTCTAGCTGGAAGCAGGAAATGGAGCAGTGAGCCCAGGGTTAGGTGGTTTAGAGCATTTCTCTAAGTCCTTAATTGTCAACCATCCCCAGCTCAGATTTTTTTTTTTCTCGTCTCTGATTTACATTAATTTCCTAATAATAAAAAGTATTTAAAATAGAATTGGGGCTTCTCTCAAGGGAAAAAATGATAAAATAAAAATTAAAACATCAATTCCAAATAGACTTTCAGGTATATTTACAGGATGGTTATAAGAAAAGGATTATGGCCAAAGAATATAGACACTGTAAGAAAAATTTGAGTTGGAGAAATCAGGTGTCTATTTAGCTAATCTGAAGAGAGATATTAAGCTGTAGAGCTCTAGCTCCAAGTCTTTTTGATGCACACCTATTTGGGTAGAAATTTAGCTCAAAACCTGGGATGCTTTCCTATTTTCTATTTGGTTTTATCTGTCCACAAACAAATACACATATGTTTGAAATGTGAAAATAGCTTAAATTCTGTACCAGCTTTTATAAAAATAATGGAAACTTTTGTAAAAACAGTTTTAAACACTCTGTTTGCCAAGTGAAACAATATGCCAATCCTGTCAAGAGTTGTGGAACCTGGACTGTTCTGACAGTCACCAGAGATTATCTATATCATAAAAGGCCTGTGGTCGGGACACCGTGAAGGCGTCATGACCAAGTACCAGACTCACCGGGAGGTGCATTGATGGGTCCCATGGCAGCCGCAGTGGGCGGGACTTCTGGATCATCGCCAGGCGCCAGCGTCCGCAGAGCGAGCGAGGCTTCACGGGGCGGGGAAATGGCCCTGATGGCAGGGTAGGCCTACGGGACTCTACACGTGCACGATTTAGCCCTAATTCTATTTTAAATACTTTTTATTATTAGGAAATTAATGTAAATCAGAGACGAAAGAAAAAAATCTGAGCTGGGGATGGTTGACAATCAAGAATTTAGAGAAATGCTCTAAAGTACCCATCCCTGGGCTCACTGCTTCATTTCCTGCCTCTAGTTTAAATATAACAATGATTACAGTCCTATCAACTACTTCTTACAGTTGTGTGAAGGCTTCTGAATTAAAGGCCTACTCTACACATGAGCTGAATTGGCAGTGAGTCACATTTCCTGGGATGGCCCTCAATGTATAGGTGTAATGCTTATCAAACTCCTTAATTGACTGACTGACATTAGGGAACTTCTGTTGCTGTAGATGGAATTTAAGGCCTTTGTCCTTGTTCCTCTATCTTT
Source organism: Corynorhinus townsendii (assembly GCA_026230045.1). NCBI lineage: Eukaryota > Metazoa > Chordata > Mammalia > Chiroptera > Vespertilionidae > Corynorhinus > Corynorhinus townsendii. The sequence continues at coordinate 27,781,835 of JAPDVU010000012.1, forward strand.
TTCTGTACCCTTTGGGTGTAATAGTGCATTTGAAAAGGTCATTGGCTAAGAACAGGAATACTCCTAGCAGAGGTATTTTCTATAACGTTTCTTTCCGTCGCTTGCTAAAAACAGTACTGCAGAAGACAAGAGTTTTCATTATTTCTTATACAACTCTAATAATGTAAACATAGTTTTAGGAAAAGATAAATGACCATTGTACCAAAAGAAAGGAAGAGTGACTGTCGTTTGAAACTTAGTGGAAGTACAGATTGGTAGTTACAAAATTGTCACGGGTATGTAAACTACAGCACAGGGAATGTAGTCAATAATATTATAATAACTATGTATGGTACCAGGTAGATACTAGAAATAGTAGGAGGAATACTTTCTAGAGTATATCATTGTCTAACCACTATGTTGTACACCTGAAATGAAAACAAATTAATATTGAATGTAAATTGTAATTGAAAAATAAAATTTAAAGAATAGACAAGCTTGAAAAAGAAAAAAATGGGAACCTCTAAAAAATTAGCACATTTGTATTACTAGCCTTTAAAAACCATTTTATTCAACATGGAAATAAGTCAGAGAACTTAAATGTTATGTATTCAGCTCAGACATATGGAAGCCCAGCTGCATGTGGTCATTGCGACACTAAGTTCAAGCGTAGGATTATAGCCACTCCAATTGTTCAATCTGGCTTCAGGTGCGGTTGCTGTCTCCCACTCCTGTGCTATGACATATCGCTGTGTTTAAGCAGTGGATTGAAAATAACTTACAATAGCACAACAAGGTAGCACAGTGAGAGAGAGATGAAAAAACAGAACTTGTTTTACTATTTCAATCTCTTCATCTCTATGACCACTTGGAGCTTTTTTTGGTGTTGAAAAAAATTTTAAATGTAAAGATGTTTTTTTTTCTAAAAATATATCAATGCAATTAAAAAGCATTTATTACTCTTTTTCCTTATATGGTGCTGAAATATTTATAATTCATATTTTTATTGACATGACTATATGCTCAAGGTTTAATCATTTGAAATTTTGGGGAACAAAAAGTTCACTATATATGTATGTTCCCCTCCAGACATCACCATTCCTCACTGTTACTATTCATTTCACTTTATGGTTGTTGCTAGAAGTAATTGTGTTGTTTAGAACATGGGTGTGAAGAATGATGTCCTCCCGGTGTCAAATGTGCTCAGTATGCCCCTGGCTTACATAGGAACTTCATGCCATTTACTGACGTCATTAGTTTCTTCTTTCTTCCACGCTGCAGTTATGATAAAACTGCACAATTTAGAAGACTAGTGGAAATTGCTGATCTCTTCAAATTCCTGTCAGCTCAGAGGAAGCCGCAATTAAGACTGCCTAGAATTTCGAAGGCAGTGCTTATTTGTGTGGAATTTAAGCACTTGTCGTTTTGGGACTGAAAGAACTCATTTGAGCTACCACAGGGAATTTGCATTTTATTTTTGAGGTTCCAGGTTATTTGTTGGATTACTTTATCCTTCTTTTTCTTTCCCCACTCCTGTCTCAGATCTCATTTTTGTAGGTTTCTGTCACTTTCGCATTAGAAGGATTCTGATGCCAAAGTTAGATGCCTTTGAGTATTTTAGTTTTTGAACTCATGATATACCTCCTTCCAGAAATATCAGCAGTGAGATTCCTTTGAATATGTTCATATCACATGTGAGCAGCGGGAGAATCAGCTGGCAAGGTAGTTAGTTGTGAAGATATAAAAAATGTGTCACCATAGAGAAATATTTGGTATGACCCAACCTTTCCTTTTTTATTGGCTATGAGGGCATGGAAGAGGTAAGGGAACCGCCATATTACACTGTGTAGGTGAACAGTAAGCAGGTAACTCAGTTGTATAAACTCACTACTTTCTCTTCAGCATATTGCACAATTACCTATAAGGCAAAGGCTTTATTTTTGTTTGTTTCCATTCAGTTTTAAGAGCACCTCTTTCCCTCCACCCCCATTTAACTGATCAAATTTCTACAAGCTAACCTATACATCATCCTAATGACTGGGCACAGGCTGGATAACTATATACTCATTCTTAATTTAATATGTATAACTTCTTCCTGTTTCAGGTTTATATATGATATTACTCAAATTCACATCTATTAAATTGTTAAGGTGAGTTCTACTCGGCCTCATGATTTGAAATTTCTAATGTGAATTTTATTTCAACACTTAAAAGTTTAATACTATAGACAAGAGATATGGGGCTAATAATAATTATTAACTTTTAAATGGTTTTGAGGAGCCTTAGTAAAAGGAGAGAATTTATATTTGAAATATATCAGAATAAGGAATAGGGTATCAGCACTCATGAATTTCTTAACTAGAGTCATTAACTATTTCAGCTTATCTTGGTAAAAGTTTCTAAATATTTGTATCTTTTTCTCATTTGGAACATGAAGGCATATACCTTAAACAAAACTAACTTTAATTTTTTAAGGACAATTGACCTAGACAAAATAATAATAATAATAATAACAATTATTTTTATTATATCCTCACACAAAGATATATTTTTATTGATTTGAGAAAGAGAGAAAGGGAGAGAGAAAAACATAGATGTGAGAGAAAAGCATTGACCAGGGGATTGAACCCCAACCTGGGTATGTGTCTTGACCAGGAACTGAACCTGCCACCTTTTGGTGCACAGGACATGATATTCCAACCAACTGAGCCACACCGGCAAGGGCTAGACAAAATTATTACAAAACAGACAATTGGGGTCAAATTCTTATATATATAATTTCCCTGAAACTTCTTGTTATATTTCACATATGAATAACAGTATTATTAAAAATTTAAGTGACAAGATTGGTAGCGTGATATAGCACATATTACCAAATAAAATATTTTAACCAGTCATATATTAGAAGATCATAATAGTGTTTTGTATATACTTCAAAATAATTTAAGTGTTAAGATAAAAAATGTCATACACTAAAGTCAGATAATCCCCGTTTTTCTCCCTAAAGATTAACATTTAATTCCTTTGTAAAATTGTACATACATAACATTGGTTTAAATCATATTAAAATGATAAAATCTAGCTATTCATTTTCATATGATAAGGCATTTCCTAAGACGTGAGAAATAGCTCCCAATTATACATATTTTTAATTTGTAATTTGATCTGAGTCAATTGCCCCATTAATGATATAGTGTACATTAATTTATTTGAGTTAAATTTATTTATTATCAAAGTTTTAAGAAAATTAATTATTTGGGGGTTTGTAGAGTTGTTAAAATGTGATGGTAATTTATTTATTTCAATTATATTTTAAAGACAATGAACACAAACATATACTCTCACTAGACATATACTAAACTACAACAGGAAACAGCAACAATTTATTATTTAAAGTTTATATAAAACTTTCCAAAGTCTGTAAAGAATAGCAAGATCTGTTTGCATTTGCCTTTATAAAGGTGAGGCTCAAAGGCCATGGCTAAACAGAATGATGACTATGGTTTTCAGATCTTGCTAATTGTTCTTCCAGTACTTTCCTGTTATAGGTGAGCAAGAAAACAATAGACAGGTAGTCCAATCTAGAGGGAGGGAGAAGGAAGGCAGAGGAAGGCAGGGGACTAAAGAGGGGGAGACAGTAATGCTCCCTCTGTTTTGATGGGTTGGGTCCATGAATTCAGCTGCCTTGAAGTGAGCTGAAATGCACTTGGCTTTGGTATGGATAGATTTTTACTTTTCCTAGAACATTAACAGTGGGTAATAGGAAACACATAGGAAACATGGCTTGTCTAGACCTACTCTAGAATTACATAGTTTTTCTGAACCTCTTTATTAATAACAATTTTGCACAGCCCATTCCACTTCTGAAACTCTCCATAAGGGATCTAGGATTGAGTTTATGCTATTTCCTGCTGAACTTCCAATAATGAGGGAAGATAATTTATGGATAGAAAGAAAAATAATGTAATTTCTATGCAGATACCAGAGGTAACTGTTGACACTCAGTTTTATCCTTAGCCTCCAACTTAGCATCAGATAGACAATACAGTTTTTCCAAACAATGCAATGTTGATTGATTAGTTGGAAAGGGATGAATGTGATAATGCTGAACTATTCCCAGATCTAATAGATGGAATGTATTTATCACATAGGTATACCCACAAAACAAAATTGTTTACTCATCTAACATTGAGTACCTAGACCTACAATAGATACACAGTGTGAACTTAGGGCTTGTGCCCTTGAGGAGCTTACAGTCTCCTTGATGAGATGAGCTTGTACATCCTGGTAAAAGAGGAAGCATTATGAAGTAGGGACTCCAGCTGTGAAGCTATGTGCTCACAGGAATCAGAGAATGGAGTGATTTCTCTGGCAGAAGTTATCAAGATAAATTTCAAGAAAGAAGAGGGCATGTGAATGGGTGTTAAGAGTGTTTAGCTTTATGTGCGCAAAAAGGACAAAGATTTTAGGAAAAGAACCAAATAAAATCAAGTATAATGAAAACACATTATGACCAAATCATGCTGATTATATCTAATTGGTTTTCACAGGGAAAGCCTAATATAAACCAGGTTTTGATTCTATTTCCTCTAAAATGAGCATTAAGATGAGCTAGTTTCCTTTAGGTCCTAATTATTAGAACACTTCCCAAACTTTGTTAATGTGAATGGCATTTGTAAGCCATACTTTGAACACTATTTCACAGAATGCATTTGTAACTGTAAGGAATAAAAGGTGATTGTTCATTTTATCTGATTAGCAGCTTCCCTGGCCTCCACAGCAGTGCTCATCTGGCCCCCACTTCATGCATGAGTCATGCAGATTGAAGTTGACTCTCAATTACACCAAGTCTTTCTCTAAAGATGACAGTCCAAATACAGTAGAGATAAAATACATCAAGGTTTAAAATAGGCCCGTTCAGCCCCAGTGCCGCTTCATCATGAAATGATATAATTCACTGATGCCTCAGCCTAGCCTAACATATGTTCTATTCACAGCCCGCGTCACTCTTCATTTGTAATTATTTCCCTTTTTTTTTCTTACCCTATCTTGTAATACTTTGCTTGGTTGAAGACAAATACTGAGAGGCAAAGAGTATTATCGTATGATGACCTGTTCCAGGGTGTTAAACCCCTGTCAAGGTTTGATTTTAACATGGGGTATTGATGACAGTACATCAATTCAGGCATCATGTCCTGAATTAGACTATATTAATTATCACTTGAGTGCAATATGCATGAAAATGCTGTTTCATTGACTAAAAGGATCTGACTGAATAAAAATCCATTTCTCATCTGGTTGCTTATGGATAAAGACATTTTTTTGCTCTTTGCCTTGGATTGTTCTTTATTAAATATGATTTTTATATGATTGTATGAATAAATTGTCTTACCCAACAACAGAACTGGATAGTTTTAAACAAAAAAATTTAATGGGTTGTCTACTCTTGGCAAGTCTCTAACAACATATTTACAGCTAATAATTTAGGCAGATTATTTATAATAATACTGCCAAAAAAGTTCTTATTTTTAGAATTTATGAGAAAAAGATATTTTAAAATTGTTGCCTCCTTCACTTAATGAAAATGAAACTTATAATTATTTTCAGATGATGGAAGAGCAACAAGCTCTGTCAGGTAACAACTACATTTTAAAATAAAACTAACATTATCAACTTCTCAAAAGAAGACATTGATAGACAAGTTAAAATTACTAAACTCAACTGACACATAATTGCATATATGCATATTTGCTAAGGAAACAATTTGGTAACAAAAAGGAAAAATAATTGAGGCCTAACTATTACCACACAAAAGCTCTAGGTACTTTCAGTTTTTAAAGAAATATGTTGGGCTTAATATAAGAAATTTCTAAATCTTTTCAAGTTAGAATATATCTCAAAACTTTTCCTCACTATATCTCAAATCTAGCATAAGCCTAAATTTAAAATATGAAATTAGTAATCTTAAACCCAAACTTCAGCCAAAAAAAAACAGAAAAAGAATATATTTACTAAAACATATATTATTATATTTAGTCAATTAAGTCAGGTCATATACTTGAAATAATTTTCAACTGCAATAAAAACAAACCATCTCCTCCTTAAAAAATAAATTGAAATGTTTCTGGCATTAATGCCAGCATTTATTAGTAAATGTGATTCTATAATTTCTCCCAAAAATTGCCTTTTAAGTAAAAATTTCACAAAAGGTCAAGTTTAAATTTTGGAGTGGAAAATTTTTTTAAATTGGAAATACATATTTGTTTCATTATAAAGAAGAGCTGGAATCCAATGAAGTAGAATGCTCAAATTTGGCAAGTTAACAGAGTCATCAAAACTAAGACAAATCATTCCCATTGTCTTTTCCACTAAAGCTCACAATTCCAATGCAGTTATTAAAAGCATTAAGTGGATGATGATCCTAGCCGGTTTGGCTCAGTGGTCAGAGCGTTGGCCCTAAGACTAAAGTTCGGGTCTGGTTTCGATTCCTGGTCAAGGGTTCTGTTGCAGACTCCATCTCCAGCCCCTGGTTGGGTCGCGTGTGGAAGGCAACAAATTGATGTGTCTCTCTCACATCGATATTTCTCTTTCTGTCTCTTCCTCTCCCTTCCACTTTAAAAAAACCAATGGGAAAAGTATCATTGGGTGGGGATTAACCACAGCAATGGAAAAAGCATTCGGTGGACGGTAGCAGAGAACGCTGTGGTGATCTGTCCATAGAGAAGCTCGCTCCACCCCCCCTAACTTGTCCCTGATAAAGCGGGACAGGAGCGCCCAAGGTGTGCCACACACACAAGTCACAAGGTTGAAACCTGGTTACAACGAGATTCATTAAAAAGGTTATATTCTAATGTCATGGTTTTAGAAAGCAATTGATTTTTTTCACCATGTTCTTTGAAAGGTAAGCATTGAATACTGCAATCAGAATCAGATCAGACCCAGAAAACACGGCCCACATGATACACATTTGTTTGGCCTAGAAACCTCACCTTTGCTTCGAGTTATGAATTGTTAAGTTTACATAAAAATCTATTGTGTCAGAAGAAACCTGGATATATTAATGAGGCAAATATTTGGTGTTGTAGAAAAAGTACTGGGGTAGGAATTATAAAAGTCATAGTACACTCCTGTCACTGCCACTTATGAGTTTTTTGAAACCCGGACAAGCCATTTCTCTGAAACTGGAAAAAATAATGCCTGCTTCCCTGTGGCATGAGTGGGATCATTCCCTGATGATGATAAGTCATTGCGTACGTGCAGGGTAGTGCTGCCCCTTTCAGTCTGGGAAGAGAGGAGATAATACGAAGGGAGACCTATGCCAACTAGAAAGAGGTAACACTGGAAGACGCTTATTGGTCAACAGTGTTTCTGATAAAACTGTTTGTAGGTCTGAAGACTTGCTGAATCTCTTTTAACTGTGTTATTATTATTTCCCCTCTCAGCCCAATTTCACACATTCCCTTTTTGCTTTGTCTATGCTTTCTGATTGGTCAGATAATGACCAAAGCGAGCCATTCAAGGATTTCTTTGACAACTGTACACACACACACACACACACACACACACACACACACACATACACACATACACACAAACACACCTGGCCTCGAAGGAAAGAAATTTTCCAATGTTAAAATAATTATATTTAGCCTGTTCGGAGTGGCTCAGGTGGTTGAGCATCACCCTGTGCACTGAAAGGTTGCCAATTCCAGGTCAGGGCACATACCTGAGATTCAGGTTCTATTGCTGGTGGGGCAGGAATGGTTCCCTCTCACATTCATTCTCTCTCTCCCCACCCCCCCCTCCTGCTTCCTCTCTTTAAGCATGCCCTGGGTGAGGATTAAAATAAATAAATAGATAAAGTAATTAATTAATTAATTGAAATTTTAAATTAATCAGTTTAAAACTAAAGGCATTTCAGAACCAAAAATATTCCACTTACCCTTTGCTATCATATTCTGAATTCATAATTCTATAGTTACCACAAGACCATAAAACCTTAAAAGCAATAAAAACACAAATACACATTATTCTGCAATTAATAATGTAATTTCCTTTATTCTCAAAATCCAAACCCTCATGCACCTAGGAATAACCAATTAAATTACATCTCATCTTATGCCATAAACAAGTTTTAAACACATACACTAAAATAAAGGCTACACAGATACTTGGGTGGTGAGTGCTTGCCCTCAGGGGTGGGTGTGGCTGCACAGGGTCAATCAGAAAAAAGGAGACATGTAATACAAATAGTGATAACAATTAGAATAATGTATATAATATATATATGACCATATGACAGGCTTTATTTAGATATAAAGAAATAGGAATATGAGATTCAATTGACAGTTTATTTCCTAGAAAAGTTAAACAAAAATAAATAAATGAATAAATAAGTAAATAAAGGCTAAGTTTAAATAATATTCTCTGACTGACTACTTACTCCTCCAATACAAATTTTAATTTATAAAACTAGAAAATAGCCCTAACCGTTTTTGCTCAGTGGATACAGCATCAGCCTGTGGACTGAAAGGTTCCAGGTTCAATTCAGGTCAAGGGCATACACCTTAGTTGCGGGCACATCCCCAGTAGAAGGTGTGAAGGAGGCAGCTGATTGATGTTTCTCTCTCATAGATGTTTCTACCTCTCTATCCCTCTCCCTTCCTCTCTGTAAAAAATCAATAAAATATATATATTTTAAAAGAACTACAAAATATAACAATTTCTGTTGTATTAAGATAAAAATATTGTATAATCCTATCTAATAAAGAGGGAATATGCTAATTGACCATCACTCCATCACAAAGATGGCTGCACCCACAGCTGAGGCCAAGTTCCCATAAGGAGCCTTAATAAGCAATCAGCAGGGACCTGAGGCTACACCCTCCCCCACCCTGCAGGGCTTGACAGGGGACCTCAGGCCATGCCCCCCATTCTAGCACTGGGCCAGGGGACCTGAGGCTGTGCCCCCTTACCCAGCGGGGCTTGACAGGGGACCTCAAGGTGCACCCCCAGTGCTGTGTCGGAGGAACTCAGGTCGTGCCCCTGCCCAGTGGGGCTTGACGGGGGCCTGAGGCTGCGCCCCCCTCCCAGTGCTGGGCCAGGGGACCTGAGGCTGTGTCCTCCCCACCCGGTGGGGCTTGTCAGGGGACCTCAGGCCATGTCCCCCACCCAGCGGGGCTTGACAGGGGATCTCAGCCCTTGTCCCCCACCTGGCGGGGCTTGACAGAGGACCTCAAGGCAAGTCCCCCCACCTCAGTCTGGGCTGGGTGACCTCAGGCCATGCCCCCTGTCCTGGCACCGGGCCAGGGGACCTGAGGCTATGCCCCCTGCCTGGCAGGGCTTGACAAGGGTGGGACTGGCCAGGTCTGGATCTAGCCCAATTGGGGGGGTGGGGCAGCTGGGTCTGGGTCTCACTCGATTTTGAGGTGCATGTGGGTGGGCGGGGACTTGACTCTGGGTCCTGTGGTGAGCCCCAGACTGACAGGAGGAAGGTTTTCATATACATTTTACTAATTTTCTTTCATCTCTGACACTTCTATTATAGAGAAAGCGCAAATAGCAATATTAAATTATTTTCTCTAATTAATCCCCTTTTAATGTGCATGAATTTCATGCACTGGGTCACTAGTAGAAAATAAAATTTTAAGTTTTCATGTCACTTTTTTACTTTAAATTATTCAAAATTTTATCTCTACTTATCTCTAAAATGACCGATATTTCCTGATTCATGTACACGGGCCCAAAGGCTTACAGTTAACTTATAAAACAGAAACCTCCCTCCATCCCCTACCCCCTCACACATACACACCTCTACCTTTCTTTAGGGCTAAAATAAAAAAACACCTCATTGCCCGCTAGTGAAAATGGCCCATCATATGACTATGATACCATCGAATGCAGTGCTTCACAGTCACTACAATGTAGGATTGACATATGACATTTATAAAATGTCAGCACCCCTCCCCCAATTTTCCAGTAGGATTTCACAAATAAAATGAACTAAAGGCAACCTGTGTGCTCATTAGCTGTGCCACTTCTGATCCGTTATGTCTATTGACAATGAACCACTGTAATATCAAAGTACAGGTGTAAAAAATAATAAGGCAACTGCTTGTGTAACAAAATCTCACTAACTGAGAATTCGCAATAAATATGCAAGGAGGCAGTTTTTTACTCATTGAAACTGTGGCCTGTTATATCAAACATAAAACCCAAGAAAGTGTTTTGACATTGCCAAACGCAATTAAAATTTGTTTTCATGACTATCAACACAGAGAGAGGCTCAGTAACTTTTTTGTGCATGTAAAAGGTGATTATACAAGTACCAGTGGAAGGATTCAAAGATATCAAGAGATTCAGACAGTGCCAGAAGCAAAGATAACATCTAACTCTGCAATCATTTTTAATTTTAATAAGTGATAGCATGTCACACTGAAAATTATTTTAGTAAACTTAAAAGCTGCTTTAGACACCGCCTGCCTATTGGAAGCCTATACGCATTACTACCTCTCCATGAACCATGCCCCACCTCTTTAATGACCCCAGGATCTTAATGCTTAAAACATCCATAAAGGGAACATCTTAAATTGTTAATAAAGCAAAATAACAATTTGAATAATGTATAATATATATATATATATATATATATATATATATATATGACCATATGACAGGTTTTATTTAGAGATAAAAAATAGGAATATGAAATTCAATTGATAGTTTATTTCTTAGAAAAGTTAATTACATCACTAATTCCCAAATCAAGAATATGTTTACATTTTATTGCCTTTCAGAGTCATCCAAACCAATAAGTATACAACTATAACTACAAAATCCTCAACTCAGAAGATGATACATATATTGAAAAAAAGTCTGTTTGGTTTTTATATGCCCTCATCATTTAAGAATTAACAAAATGATTTAGTATAATGAATTGTCTAGGAAATTCCAGAACCACATAAAAATGCCATGGAAGTAACAGACACATTTTTTTCACATGAATGAAATGTCCCCTTAGAACTTTCACAGCATGTTAAGAATCCTGACCAGGTTGGTAGGTTTACTATTAAATTCTATCATTGTAGCCACCCAGCCTTCAGTTAAAGTTGGAAATAAAGCTACTTAAACTCTTTCCTTCTCAGTGATCTTTAATGGATCACTGAGAAAATAGAGATATTAAAGAGAACTTATCAAGATGTCGTTAACTATATTGACATTAATTAATCTTTAAGTATGGATATTGCAGCCATTACTCCTCTACCTAAGAATGGTAATTGCCTTAATAATGAGGGAAGAAAGCATGATAGAAAGAACACACAGTCCTGGTTTTCAAACTTTAGTATGCATCCAAGTCATCTTCAGAGAGATGTTATATAGACACCCAGGCCTCATGCCCAGGCATTCTGATTAGGTACCTCCTGGCCTGGGCTTGGGCTTATGTATCTGTAACCATCTCTACAGGTCACTCTGATCAATACCAACACTTGCTACCCTTTCCCTCAAGATGCTGATAAAGAATTGAAAATGATCTTCTCAGGTCAATTTTCTAAAAACTTGTAGTCTGCATTCCCCTGTTCACCCCTTATGATATTTAAGTGTAATCTTCCTTTATTGAAATAAATAAAAGGTACCAGTAAGTGTAGAGGGCTATGGTTTAGGAAAATGAAGAAAAGCATAAAAAGTACTCCATTTAGAATACTGTACATTTTTAACTGTCTTAGTTCTTCCTTATGCCTGACAGTGCCTCTTCTCACTTTCATCTTGGCTCCCCATTATGGTCCCTTCACTAACTCATCCTTGTCAGTCCGATGCATGAAGGTCCTTCAACTGCTAGTTAGCAACTCAAAGTTCAAAAACTGTGTTTATCCTCACTGTGCCCCAAAGCCCAAGGAATCAAAGGGATGTTCCTTCCTGCAGAACATGAGACCCATTGTGATCTGGTTCCAATCCACCTCTCCAGCCTACTTTCCTTGTACTATAGCCAGGTCATCTCGTGATCTCCCCATATGCCAAAAATGGTTCTGCCTTTGGATTTTTGCTCACATCACATGCTTTATGCTAATGACCATCCCTGTAAATTTTTGCCCGTCCTGAACCAGAGTTCATCCTCCAAATTCCTGTTCAAATTCCACTTCACTCTGGATTAGACTCTTTCCCCTACTGAAAAGAGACACTTCCTTCTGGATCCTCATAGAATCTCCATTTGGGACTTAATACATATTATATTTTCATTAACTTAATTTTTTTTTCTGCCAAATATGGTGACATGGAAAGCAGGATCTCCCCACTCCCATTTTTTAAATTTCCTTTAGTACTTTTTTGAAATCATACTTTCAGGAAATTCTTTTTGATTGGGATTATAGAGTCACTTCTTTAGGAGGCATACTAAGAATCAAACTGTTGTTGGTAGACTAAAAAAGCTACAGGATCAAAGAGCATGGGTCTCTTTCACTGCAGATGAGCAAGGGTTTAATCATTTCATGGTAGAGTGAATGGATATTTTAAAGGGTTTTTCAATATTAAATCTTTCTGCATCACCGCAACACAGAAAAATTCAGGTGTTACTCATAGTAAAATAAAATTAAATCTGACAAACATTCATCAAGTGTTTCTGCAAAGGGCAAGATACTCTGACCTCAGGTACTGGAGGGATAGTCACTCCTTCAGAAGCTAACAGAGTGCTTTATATCTCTCACACTGGGAAGTTCTTTTCCATTCTAAAACTAATTTAAGTAAGAATTTAAGCACCCATGTGAGAGAGAATGATTAGCTGCAGCCTCTTCTTTCAAGTAGCTTTGAATCTAGTATTGGTTTCAAAGATCAAGCAGCCACCCAATTTACTGGATGAAGTAAAGGGAAGTTAGTAAAATTCCAGAAGGAAAATGAAATTTATTATGATAACATTTAAAGCATACACTTCCCTGATGAATACAAAGAATGCTTATGTTTCAAGGTGGGATTATTTATTCTGTATTTGTTCAGCCAGCAAACATCAGAGTGAATACCCATATTTATTCACTCATTCAACAAACATGTGCATGCTTGGCTTTGTGCAGTGTTTCTTTCAATCTGGCCTGTGATAGAGCTGGGTGCTCAAGATGAAGCAGTCTTTTGGCCATCCCTCTTTTTGGTGGGATGGTGTTGCATGAAAATCTTTTCCATTTAGCCTCTTCTCTGATTCTCGCAGAGAGAAGTCTTTGCCATGGACCATGCCACTGACATTGGACATAAAGGCAACATACACCATACCAGCAAATATCCCACTGAAAGCTTAAAACTGGCCACTTCCATTCTCAGCCACAGCTGGGGGCTCTCTCCATTCACTCTGCTCTGCTCATGTTCTTGTATTTTGCCCATTCATGACTCTCACCACTGTATTTAGGCTCCTTTTTGGTATAAACAATAATGCTTTACGTTGTATCATCCTCAGCAGTTACATAGTGCTCTGTACAAAGCTATTCAATAAATTCTAGTTAAGATGGTGAAAAAATTTAACTGAAAATATGGTTCTACATGTGGTTGTTTTAGAGATTATAGTGTGGCATATAAAGATGCATAAGACATAGTTCTTCTCCCAAGGAATTCCCATCGTAGCTGAGAAGATAAAACACATTCTTGAATAACTGTAATACAACATATGAAGTGATAAGGGTCAGAGAAGTGGTGCTGAGGAAGTGCTGGGGGAGTCAGAGGAGGAAGAGATTGCTTCCAGCTGCTCAGCGTCCCATGTTCTGCTTAGGGCAGTGAGGATTGTGGGACAAGAGACATAGTGCTGCAACTGGATATACAAACTCACTGATGGGATGAAATGAACGCACTGTTTCTGGTTAAATAACAACTAAATGATGCACATATCAAATCTGAAATGAGTGGGGTACTCTGCTATGCTGTCTGTATGTGAGAGATATTCCTGATGCAGGGGCGTCTGGGAAAGGCTTCATGGAGACACTTAGCGTCCAACGCTCAACAATGGACAGAATGACTAGATTAAAAAGGGGGATTTGAGACATAGGATGTCTTAGAAAGGAAGATGAAAAAAAAAGGAGATGCTATGCAGTTGCTTCTTTGTAAAAATCAACCAATTGGAGCCTGAGTTATGGCTCATCAGTTCCTTCCAATGAACCCTAAATAAGGAGAGCGAGGAGAGTGGGCAAAGCCCTTGTGGTATAAATAGCAGAGAAGGCTTGAGTTGCTGTTAGTGGACAACAAATACCCTTGGATGTCATTAGGCTTTGACTAGGGTGCGTGATGGTGTGCCCTCTGCTCCCTTGATTCTGCCACCTCATACGAATCTGTTAAAGATAACTTCCTATATTTAACTCACTTCTGACCTCTGACTTATGCCAGATAATTGACATATTGTGTTAAACATTTATGAAACTGGATAGAAGAGTCCTTTTTTATGAAAGATTAAAAAGTGCAATAAAAGAACTCGAAGAAAACTAGCTATGCATACTGAGGTATTATGTATCAGGAAAATTTCAAGGCATTCCTATTCCATCTTAAGAAAAAAATAGATAAAATGTTTGTTTCCCCTGTAAATGTTACACTTCACTCATTACAGCTTCCAGGTGATGAACCCTTCCATTTTCAGAATATTCTTCTCACTGAAATGGAATCAGACAGTTCTCAGTCTATCTTAGGCTCCTATTTTGAATGACTTCAAGATGAAGGCAAAATTTTTTTTCTCTCCTCAGTTTTATGTTTTGTTATTGAGATATTTGCAAATACCAGAGTTCTTACTGAGTTTAATAAATTTGTTTTTATATATGCCCCTGCTTCTAAGTAGATTTTTAAGCAATAAATTTTTGTTTATATTCAAATCATGTCATTTTTATTTTGAATGGACATAAAAATGTAAAAGTAACATGGTGGGAAAACAGTAGAACATGGTCAACTATTTAGCATACCAAAATAAATTATGTGAAAGTAAAATTACTACAGAAGTAATTTTTCTTATCAATAAGCTGTATTACTAAAGTTACCCTGAGAAATGAATGTAGTAAAAATAATCTGACAAATTATTGAGTAAGAAATGCTTACATTGTAATACTTAAAACAACAAAAAAATTAAAAAGAAAAGAAATGCTTACAAACTCTATTCTAGTGTTCTAACAATTAGGAAAGATTTTCAAAATCCATTACATATAATATATAATGAAAGCTTCTAGTTTTGTTTTGAAAAGCTTCTTGTCATTTGTTTATTTCATCAGAAAAATCAGACAACCATACGATTTTTATAATGGGTTCCTTAATTGCACTTAATATGACTAACTATAGATGGAAGACACGTAACATCCATGTATTTATACCAAAATATCATGCAAACTGTGGTGCATATTAAAATAACGCAGCACCTACTTTTGTTTTGTAAAATTGTAGAACATTTGTAAATAGCAAGGGTGACCTCCAGTGTGCAATAGGTTTATGCCATTGCATTTTTTCAGTAACAGAAAACATGCATTGGCCTACTCTAATTCTCTTACAGTGCTGAAGATTAAAAGAAAGGGAATGTTCTGTGTCAAAATGAGTTTGCAAGTTTAAAGCAATTGCTTTGTTTCTTGTTTGTTTGCTTTTAAAAAATGCTTATGATATTGCTTAGTACCCCCAAAAAAGCAAAAACCATGGGAAAAGAATCTATGGCTAATAAAAGTAAGAAAACTATTATATCTATATATATCTATATATATATCTATAGATATATATAGATATAGATATCTATAGATATATATACCTATAGATATATATATACCTATAGATATATATATACCTATAGATATATATATACCTATAGACATATATAGGTATATATATATATATAGATATATATAGATAGATATATATAGATATATGATCTGATTGGGACTTACATTCATTAAAGCTTTAAAGAATAAGCTGAATTTATATCTTAGTGAGAATACCAAAAGGGCATTCTTTAACTGCGACATACCGCCATGCAAATAGTGAACCCACCTGATAAAATTTCCATACAGTTACCAACACTTACATCAAATAACAAACTAACACCACCAAAAATCAAACTTAAAAAGCTTTTTAGAGAGTCTTCAAGATCAAAAGCTCTTCACTGTAGATAAAATTTCTTTTTTATGGAAAACTAATGGCTTGCCACATTGTATAATATAATTTCTATTTGCCTCTAATCTCAACACAATAAAAACTATTCACATGAAAAGAAAAAGCATGATGCTTTCCTTGCAAGCCAATCCAGCATCACTCGCTGCATCTTTTACACTGCAAATAATACAAATCATCCAGAACTACCAGGGAATTTTTCTCTGCATATTTCATTTTCATTTATTTACTTGGCAAACAACCTAAACTTTGGGGAAATGAGGTTTCTTTTCAAAAGATTTTGTTAGTAAAACATCAAGTTCTGCTTTCGCTAACCAGACCACACAAAAGATCTAATTATATGGCTGCCCACCAGAGCTCCTGCCTGTCAGAGTCAGTGTCACTCAAGCTCTGTCACTCTTTCCATTCGGCCTCTCTGCTTTCAAAGGTCTAGGCCAGGACGGTAAAATTTGCTAGAGGCTGACTCTTAGCATAAAAAGTATCAGGCTGAAAATGAGTTGCTTTTTATGAATATTCATAATAATTAGCGTGAACTTCTTAAGTTCCTAGTCAGGGAAAAGTGTACATAACTGCATGTGATCAGGTTTGTTTATATAATTTATAACATACATGGTGTATGTGTATCCAATGTTTATTACTAATTAAATATAATTAGTGAATTATTTAAAATTCACATTGGTGATAATATGCTGTAATTTTAATAAACTTTGAAATTCCCAAGTATAATCTAAGGAACTATAATTATGCCTTTGGCCTTGTTATGATCTATCATGTCATGAGTCTGTGTGCTACCTGCTACAAAATGTTGGAGGCGGCCCTGACATGACGGACCCTAATGGCTCCAAGGAGCCATTATCGTCTATTGTGTCAATATTTTGTGTGCTAAAGAGGATCCACAGAAGAGTCCTAAACCAGACCTTTGCATATCAGACAGTAATGATGACTCAATCTATTATGTCAATAATATGGTATAAAAAAGTCATTCACTTGAATGTATACAGTCACAGTCTGTCTAGGCCTGTTTTGTCAATGACCCACTTAGAATATTCTTTGAGTACTCTTAGAAGACAGAATCTTTGAAATCTTGCTTGAATATTTTTTTTCATTTTAAAACTTTGCTTTTAAATATCATTTTAAATGTGACAAATTAATATTATAAAAAAGATTGGATCAAAATTAAATTTACCTAAGCAAATTATTTTCACCCTCCACTCAAGTCAAAATATATTCTCTAGGGTCCTCCAAAACATTTTAGATAATTTTGTAAATGAAGAAAACACCTTTTACTTTTCTTAAGGAAGGAGACAAATCAAAATTATCAAAGCAGCTTTGACCTTAATTCATGCCAATACGAGAGGCTCAGCATTGAAAAATATGTAAGTACTACATTCTGTAATCAAAGAAAAATTAAGGTCACATATCAGTCTATTTTTATTTGAGATATCATAAATACTTTTGAAAAAATGATTTTTAAAAAATGTATTAGGATTCTACTTTGAGACATCAATTTTGGAATGTTGAATCTTATATACTAAGAATTATTAAGAGATACTTAAGAAAGCAGAGGTTATCTGTAAAATAATAGGTAAGCAAGAAAAAGCATGTTATAGTCCAACTAACTTCTTTTAAAGCTACATTTTAAGACCAGGAAGAAGAGAGTAACTTTTTGGCTTAATAAATTGACTTCTCATTCTAATTATTTGTTAAAAACCTGCACTGGCAAAATGCCAGCTATTTTCATGCACCAAGTTTAGGATCAAGAATTTAAAAAATAAGTATCAAATGCCTTACATTTAAAATAGGAACTCTAACAAAATATCTCCTTTTGTAATTATGTACCAATAGATTAAGTATCATAAAGGTAGATATAGTGCTTTTTTGTGTGTATTGACTTTTAAGAAATAGTTTCTCAGATGTGTCAGACATGCCTAGATTTTTAAGTAAGAGAATTTTTTTTTTTTAAATCTTGGCGCTGTTCTTATAAAGCAATGTTTTGGCAAAGTCGGCAAGTTCCTTAAATGAAGATCTTTTTTTTCCCTTCCCTTCTGGGTATCAGGAGACCATTTTAATTCACTCACCAGCTAAATTCTCAAAGGGACTGGTGTATATGGTAACATAGGAGCCAATATCCTAGCTATCAGTTTTCATACAGCCTAGCTGGACCTTTACATTACGGCTGCCCCACGTTTATTGTTCTTTCATTGCATCTGTCAGCATTTCCTGACAGCGCATTATGGAGCACATGGCTACAAAGTCAGTATCAATCAGCCCACGATCATGCAGATATAAGTAGCAGACTATTGATAATAGACCTTAAATCAGATCATCATGGTTAAGCATAAGATTCTTAAAAGGCAGCAATCTCCCAGGAACTCCTACTTGCCTGTACCTATTACAAACCCTACAAACCAGTTTCTACACCCACCACCTACAACTTCTTTGAAAGAAAAAAGGGAGTATTAAACACATACCATATCATATATCACCATGTAAAATGAAGCATAAAAGCAAAGATGGCAATTAATATAACTTTTGCTCTGTCTCTTTAAAAACATGCAGAAGTAATGCAGACTATCTCCCTTTACACTAATGAACAGAGATACCTCCTCCCTCAAGCCCCACAACACATCTCTCATTGATAATAGCAGTTTTGTTGTGCTTTGGAAATGTCTTACTTCAAAAGCATTTCAACTTGATATGGCCATTTAACAAGAAAAGTGATAGAATTCGCAGAGTATAGAGGTATGCTACACAAAACTCAAGGCACCATGTTAAAAACAAAGGCATCTAGTTTTTCCCAGACATAAATAATAAAACAAGACAGGAGTTGCATGCAAATTTAGTAACATAAAATTTAAGGTAATAAACAGAATGGAGGCTGGCCTCTGGTTTAGTATTCCTTAGTTATCACCATAATTGCTGCATGTCTGTCATCACTAGCAAGAGAAAAAAGTGTCTTTCTCAGCTGCTCCCCTGCTTGTTTTGTTCGCTGTATTCTTGTAAAGTGGGAGAAAATAAGTGTCATTTAATGAATAGTGCTATTCTTTGTCTGACAGCTTCATATCTGTTAGGTGTAGGAGGCCTAGTACTTTCTTTTTCTGATAATGTTTTTGACAGTGTGCTAAATTCCTCCCCCAAAAGGCCGGCGTGTATATTCTGCTAAAAGGGGCTTCATCTATCCTGAATGGGTGCCCTCTTTTAACCCCCTTCAGCTTCTGTTCTTACATTAATTGAGCTGATCAGATTGAGCATATGAATTTGTCTTTGATGTATTCGTATGTTTAGTTGATGTTGCTCTCTCATTGGCAGCGGACAGAGCTCTCAGACAAATAGGACTGTTGCCATGGTAACAGGCAATAGCTAGGGATCTCTTGAAAAATATTTTTTTTTCTCAAAATTCAAACTAGAAAATTCTCACTGGATATGGTTCTCAGTCCTAAACGTGTCATATCTAATGATGAATGCAATTAGGAATCCCACCAGTGTTTTAAATAATAAATTAGCCTAATTTTCTAGGCCTGGCATGATGACATACAAATACTAAAAAGGCATCTTCTTTTTTAAAATCCATGACAAAGGACTTATTAATGACTTTTGTTCTTAGGATTTCAAATTAAAACGGATGGTAGGCTAATGATAGTGCTTTCTATCTGCTGAAAACCAGAGGCCTAGAGGTAAACTTATTATTTCTTTGAAAGAAAATACTTCAAGCTGCTCTGATATTTGGTTATTTCATTAAAAAAGCAGGTGTAGAAATCTCCTATAAATGTTGAAAGCTGTAGCAGTTGGTAAATCTCAGTGGATAAAAAAATGCCCATAGCCATTTTTAATTACTGAGCATGAAAAAAAGGATGGATGGTAAACATAAGTTTTATAGATCACTATCATCTTACAATTGCAGTCTTCAAATTCTTACTATTTTACTAGAAATACAAGGCAAAAATAGAAATACTTTAATATATGATATAAATTGTAATTATTTTTAAACTTAATTTATTCACGATTATACAATCCAAGTTATATTAATTATTCTTTCCCCAATGTGGGGCTCAGGGAACAATGAAATTCAATGTACATTGGACAGTTTCAAGGATCTGACCTAATGTGCAATCACATTATAAGAGTGTTATTAAAAGCAAGCTGGATATTTCTATTCTGTAAACTATTTTTTAGCATATTTCAATTCTTTGGTACCTCTTACTGGGTTATATGTCAAGATGCAGAATTTAGCCTTTTGATATAAACTGACTGGCAATGGTACTACTTTCTTTAATTTTGAGTTAAAACAATCAATTTAATAAGATCAAACAAATCCATGTATATTGTGGGTTTGTCTGAGAAAATCAATCTTACTCAAACTTTAAAATGTCAGCACACAAATTAAATCCAAATGGAAATGAGTGTCTATAATACATGAGTATTCCCTTGTTAAATATGGCTTTATATCTGTACATATTAAATAAAAAGTTTGTGTTTAGAGCAAAAGATAAAAAAAGCTAACCTTAGATTTGCAGTTACTAATTGCTACTCTTCTATTATTATAACTGTCTATTTAATACTTTTGTTACTATGGTCTAAATAAGATATGACCAATTACTGATATAAGTTTTATTCTAGGTTATGTTACTAAACCAGTTGCAATATTACTTTTTTTTTTCTCAAAAATTGAAGTGTAGTATTTTCTAAAATACCAAAAGAAAAGAACAAAAAACACCTTCCTTGTTACATGGAAAACTGCATGGGGCTAGCAAAGGACATCTATGCTTCTATTGATAAGCGAACATTTCTCCCCTGTTCGATTTAATTAAAAAAAAAAAAAAAGCCCACAGTGTAGACAGTAAATCCAAATCAACGTCTGGTTCACGTGAGAAGCTGTAGCCTCCTGAAGCTCTCCTGGAAGCTGAGCACACACCTGGGAGGTGCAGGCATGCACATCACCTCACCTGGCTATCTTAAGGGTCATATAGAAACAGTCCACTCTGAGGAAGGGGGTTATACTCTTCTTCCACAATAAGGCTTTAGCTGTGTTTCTAAGTTGGGGAAGTATAATCTTCCTTGCATTCTTTCAGAGAGAATAACAATTTTTAAAAGTTTCCTTGGATGTTTTTTAAATTCAAGGTAATTAAGTCTTATCACAGGAAAGCCAAAAAATATCTTGAAAGCTTCCCTTTATCCCCAAGGCTAACCACTCTAAAAAAAAAAGTGCCACCTTAAAGTTAATAATTGGTTATGTATCTGCTCAGACCTCTTTATATTCAAGCCATTTTGAAAGCACTTCATTTCATTTCTCCTCTACCTTATGACCATGATAAAAAGTCATATGAGAAAGGAAAAAGAGAATAAAAAAGTTTTTCTATTTTTTTTTCTATTCCTAAATTAGAGAGTAAGACAGGTAAAGTAATTGTTTCACCTCTCTATCATCAACAGCACAACACTGAAGCAGGGAGGAAGTAGATTCAGGTGGTTCCTTCCCGAACAGTCTAAGAGTGTGGAAGTCACAACCCTCCATGTGCTCCCAGTCTCCCATGGGGTGGGAGAAACTTCTTTGATGTGACTAATGATCCAGAAGCAGTAGCGCATACTCCTCACTGGAGCACCATATTGTCATGCTGGGTTGTAAAAGGAAAGCCTTGCCCATAGTGTTTAAAATATTTTGAAAATACAAAGCATGATGAAGTCAGTTTCTTCTCTTGCTCAGCACTGCACAGATCTACTCTAAATACAGAGTGGCTCATTGACTAGTGCTCAAGGCTTAAATTAACTCCAGAGGCATCCGGTTAGCCAAAATGAAAGCTAAACATGTTGCCACTGAAACCTATGCCTCATTCCCCAACCGCAGGGATGTAACTTAAAGACAGTTTACCTCGGAAAATGTAAGGCAGCACAGAGCAGTGGAAAGAGACCTAGAGCTGGAGTGGAAATGACAAGGTCAGACATTTTTCACTAGCACCCAGACCTTAAGTGACCTTCCTGAGCCATTACATCTTCATTTATAAAATAGGGATTTTTAAATATCAGCCCTCCTGCTAGGATATTGTGCAGTGAAAGTGAGATAACAGATGCAAATGTGCTTTAAAAAATATATATATATTGTACTTGATTCCTATTTTCTCTATACTTTAAAAATGAAATCAAGCAGATTAATTTTGCCATGTAAGTTATATTTTTCCTTAAAATCTCCAAATGTATACTCATCATAACTTAGTTTTATAACATATTACATTAAATTATAAAACATTAATTTTTAAGATTATGTTAATATGGAAAGTGTTTTCTTTAGAAAGTATTTAACTTACAAATGTCTAATTCCTATATGCCATTTTTTTCTGTGTTGGAATATGCTTTTGAATTCATAAATTTATAAAGTAAGAGAAATTAGAGATAGTCCAAGGCAAAAAAGAAATGTTCTATGATTCAACAAATTCTAATTAAATAAAATAATAATCTAAAATAATTTATTTTGATATAAAATTTTTAGTTTTCACATTTCTGAAAATGATTATCTGAATTATCTATTAAATTTATCATTACTAATTATGTGTATTGTAGATTATACATAAAGATGTGTGCTATATCTATGTACATATAACAAATATAAAATATGGCAAGATGGCTATAAATACAGAAAGCAGTCCCTCAAATGTAAATTATATTCTGAAACTTTGTTAGTTAGTAATTTGCTTATTAAAACGGAATATATTTTATAGAAATAACATTAATATGATATGGTGGTCCCCAACTACCTTAAAAAAAACCCATTTGACCATAATTTACCACAAGATTAATCACCAAGCATGGAGACTTTGCTGGAGAAAACACACATTTGCCCTTGCTGGTGACCCAGCTCTTCCACTGACCATTGTGGAGTTGCAAAGAGTGGGTACTACCACAACCTGGGCTCTGACAGCACAGAGAGCAGACGCCAATTTAGAGGAAGAACCAAACTTGATTGACCAGGAACAGGAATAAAAATGAAGGCAGAGAGTAGATATCCCATTTTCTGGTATATAAGAAAGGGTTAGTAAATATTGGCCAAAATATATTGAACAGAAGATCTAAGCAGGCTGGGACCTGTGGGAGGTGCAGTAGGTGGAGGAATTAGGACAGGCCTAGCAATGGCGGTGCTGCAGCAGCCTTGGTAGGGGGAGCAAGAGGAGAGGCTGAAGAGTAATGTTTCCTTCCTGACAGTACCCATTTCTTTTCCCCACAAAGTTTATCTGGGGTTAATCCTATATCCACCCAAGAGCAAAATGAAGAGCATCATGAGGAACCTGGGTATAAGGCAAATGCATTTCTGTGGATGGCAGTACTTGAGTTGATACTGAGGGAGAAAAGAAAGGGAACAAGTCAAAGTGTGGTGACTGAAAAGGTGAGACAGGGATCCCCAGAGCCATGGGCTGTCTGTGAACATTTGTGATCTAAGTGATAAAGGAAAGGGCTAAAGGCACTTGACCACTCCCTCCCCTCTCTGAGAGCCTCACTTGACTCTCAGGACACCACATTCTCCTGTTTTCCCCTCCTCCAATGACCATTCCTTCACCACTGACCTAACTAGATCTTCCTCCTCCCAACTTCTTGATGTTAAAGTGCCCTGGGCCTCAAAAAAAAAAAAAAAAAGCTCAACCTTTACTAATCAAGGAAATATAAATTAAAACAACTAAATCATACTTCATCTACCACATTGGCAAATATTAACAAGATTGATAATATCTTGTGAAGGTTTGATGGTAGCTGAAAAAGATATGTGGAATCAATCAAATTGATAATATCCTGGGAAGGTTTGATGGTAGCTGAAAAAGATATGTGGAGTCAATCAAAATGATGCTAATCAGTTCCATCATGGCTTATAAATACCATCTGAACTATGATCGTGGCCACAATAACGTCAACTCCAATCTCTCCTTTGAGTGTTCCATATTACTATATCCATCTCCTACTCCTCCTAGATGTCTTAAAGGCAACTCAAATGCACTACGTGAATTCTTGATCACTCCCCAACCCCCAAAACACAATCCTCTTCCTCACCTAATAAACCACACCCTTATTCACACAGTTGTTTGTGCCAATAGCCTGGGGAATATCCTTGATTTGTTCCTCTCACAACTCATACTTAATCCAACAGCAATCCTCAATTTCTATTTTTATGTGGTTTAACTCGGTATCTTCAAAATAGAGGACAAAGTCCAACCACTTCCTACACCCTCCATCAATCTAATTCTGTGTAAACCATTGTTGCAGCATTCTAATTTTTCTTTTACACTCTTTTCACCCTTGCATTCTCTTCCTCTCATAGCAATCAGAACAATGTTTTAAAAGTATAAGTCACACTACTCTTCAAGCTCAATACTCTCCAGTGACTTCTTATCAGACAAAATGAAAGCATTCCTATGTGATCTGGTCTCTGGTTGCTTCTTTGCCCTCCTCTTTTCTCTCTCCCCTCACTCATTTAGCTCCAGTCATAATGGTCTTTGCTCTTCCTACACCATTTGGAGCTTGTTTCTGTCTCTGAAAAGAATGGAATGTGCTGTCTGATGTGCTCTTCCCCGGAAATATCCACAGCTTCTCCCTGAGGTCAAATACACTTCCTCATGAATGCCTTCCGTGGCTACCCTTCCTGTCCATCTAAAGAGTCACCTACCCTCCATACCCATCTATGCTTTAATTTATATCATAGCCTTTATTACTACCTGACATTACTTTATATATTCATCAGTTTACTATCTATCATTTGAGTGTAAACTTGCTCTCTACTGCCCCACTCTGAGCCTAAAATAGTCCTGATCCAGAAGGTAAATGTATGTTAATTGTTCATTTTGACACAATGGGAAAAATAGTAGTTAACTCATATCAACACATAAAAATCATGTTTTACAGAGGAAAAATGTTATGCTACATAGCTTTTAATCTATCTTTCAAAATATGATTTGAATGATTATTTTTCTTATAGTCATTTTCAAAGCCAGTTGAATTTTTCAAAAGCAGTTAAGACCTTTTTTTCCCCCTCTCTTTATTAAGTTATTACATATGTGCCCTTATCGCCCCCATTGTCCCCCTACTCCCCCCCGCACTCATGAACTCAACCCCCCCCCCCAGTGTCTGTGTCCATTGGTTAGCCTTATATGCATGCATACAAGTCCTTTCTTTGATCTCTCCCCCTTACCCTAACCCTCCCCTACCTTCCCTCTGAGGTTTGATGGTCTGACCGATGCTTCTCTGTCTCTTGATCTGCTTTTGTTCATCAGTTCAAAGTAAATACTTTCTAGTATTTTATGCTAGGAGAAGAAAAAAATGAAAAGACTGACAAACTCTTTACTCTTATATTTTTAAAATGTGTTCTGAGATTTAACAATTATATAACTCTTCCTACAGAGATTTTGTTAAATAATTTACTCCTTGACAGTTTGTGTCACACTGTTTCACACTATATCTGGAGTTATGAATGAAAATGTAAGTGGCCTAGAAATTCTAAGCGTAGGTAAAATAGAAATCCCAAGGGTAAATAGTTTATTTATATTAATGAGTTAAATAACAAAGTTATTGGCTATCTATGAGAAGTGTTTTGAATAAATGCTAAAATCCTTCAAGAATTATAAAAGTGAGCATTGCATTTTATTTATACTATGAACTTAAAATTAATGGCATGAATACTACTAAAAAAAGCTAATAGAAAGTGCTTACTTTGTGTCAGGTACTATTTATAGTCTTTTATTTGATAAATTCATCTACTCCTTGTAACAATTCCAAAATAGCTCCATTATACAGGTGAAAACATTAAGGCATGGAAAAGTTGACTGTGCAAACCTAGAATGTGGCAGAGCTAAGAACTGAACCTAAGTGATTTGGCTCCAGAGCATGTAAAATTAGCTGCTATGGAATTATATTCCAGGCTGTTGGCTCATGATTCTGCAAGCAAAGTGTATTTATGTTAGCAAAACAGAGGTTTTTAAATGTAAACTGAAATGTGTACAATGCCTAGAAAAGTAAGATTTTATCATACAAATTAGGTTACAAATGATTGCAACATAAAAATCCATTATTAAATTTGTTTCTTACTCTAAATTCCATACAAACTATGGACATCTTACCAAAATGCACATATTATTTAAAATTGATTTCTACATAATTTGAACAGGTCAAAAGCCACAGAAAAAAATTCTAGAGGCATGTTAATGATGAATTCTGCTTCTTGGGTCTTTAAAGACTAGAATTTTGTTGCCTTTTCCCCTAATTTCTAGCAACTTTGAGTTTGTTCTCATTGAAAAGTAGAAATAACAGACCTAAAATATTTCAGGCTATAAAACACTTTTCAGAACAGGATACTACATATACAAAAAAACCATTAAGAAGCACAGATTTCTTAACCATCTACCTTTCAAAATCTTAAATTTCGGTGCCATCAATATGTTCTTTGTACATAGCCAACATGCAAAGACCAAAAAATTTGCAATAATTTAGAGGGTGTTCAAACAACCAAAACTTCATCAAGGTTATCTATACAGGGTGTCCCCAGAAAGGTATACACACTTTAAATAGTTATTAATTCCAATGGGTTAAATCTGAAAGGAAAGAAACATCAGTTGAGCTATCAGCTGTTAAAGTATTTATACATTTTGTTGGACACCTTATATATAAACTAACGGCCAGATATGGCCATCATCTAATTAACTACATAAGCTAATAACTTTAAAAATCACTATAAACTTCCTACATGCCATTGTCCAACACGGCATTCTACAGGCATGCTTTGCACTCCAGCTGTAGCTGTAAAATTACTGAAACTGTAATTCTCTTAATATTTAAATAATATATTAAAATTTAATTTTCAGCACCTGGAAGAATCTGTTTGTGTGCCAGCAAATGAGATAGCTGGGCCTGGA
The DNA here is from genome assembly GCA_026230045.1 of Corynorhinus townsendii. Classification (NCBI taxonomy): domain Eukaryota; kingdom Metazoa; phylum Chordata; class Mammalia; order Chiroptera; family Vespertilionidae; genus Corynorhinus; species Corynorhinus townsendii. Next base: position 27,808,786 of record JAPDVU010000012.1, read on the forward strand.
GCTCCTAATCATATGGGACTAAAAAACAACCTATCACAAATAATTACTAAGCTCGGGCAGCTGTAGTCACCACAGTAGTCATTTAAAAATCAGGTCAAAGTTGCTTGAACTCGTTTCCATTTTCAAGATACCGTGTGCATAAATTCTATAATGTTTATCTTTTTATATTTTCTGCATTTTTTCAATTATTTTTACTGGAAATGGTAGATTGGGGTGGAAGAGAGAGTAAGGGCATCTTGTGAAAAAAAAAAATATATATATATAAGTTGGGCATGTTAAAAGAAATTAAACTGATTTCTTAGGTTCTTTAGATGACCGATATAATTTTCTGGTCCAAAACCATACGTATTTGTTAAATCTGTCTACAGGAAAGAGTATATGTTCTGTAAATATGCAAACAAAAAACAAAGTATTTTCATTGCTGTGTATATACGGATTTCCACACACATTGTGTGTGGATAAAATGGGTCTAAGTATAATACACACATATGTCATTAATAAGATGTTCTTCAATGTATTCTCTCTATATATTTTTCAAATCATGATGCCATATGGTCCATGTGTAAAAGAAAATTTAAAGCTTTTCAATTATTAAATTGAACAAATTGGACCAGAGAATTGAAGAGTCAAAACATTTTATATTTTATACATTTTTACTTACACCTAAGAAAACAACATTTTAAAGAATGTCTGATATAGACATAATTCCTAAGTTCACAATCCTATCTGGTATTGGGTAGGCATTACATTTCTCCTCTTCTATCTCTCAGCATTTCTAATATACTTACTGAGAAACAAAAACTCAGGAGAGCATGGGACATCTTAGGATTTTCCCCATCACTTTAATGAGATTCTCATTGCTTTATCCCAAAGCTCCAGATAAAAAATATAATTATTTTGAAAAGCATATTTAGTAAAAGGATGGCAATGGCAATAAACTACTCTCAAATAGAAATTTTAATTGCTTTGTGTTATTTTTAGATTTCATATTATTGGCTATGACAAATGGTATAAATGTCTGTTTTTGGAAAGCATCAAATGATATCTTACACCTGACATTTCCAAAGGAAATAAAGATTTTTTATTAGAGAAAAAGATGGGGATAAAGGGATAGGGAAAAAATGTACCAAGAATTCATACACTATTATCTTCAATCATTTTGATGCAAGTCATTCATACCACCACCATGCTAACAAGACATCCAATTTACTAAACAATGAATACTGAAAATACATTTAAAAGGTACAAATGACTGTCCAAAGAATGACACTGAAAAATATTAAGTAACAGCTCTACCTCAAGATAAGCCTCACCATTAAAGAGTTTTAATGAAGAGAGCCTTCAAAGGCTAAATCAGGAGGCACTGATTAGATTGCCTCTAACTTGGTGTTTTGACACCTTCGTCTTTCGTAGCATTATATTGTCTCTGTGCATCTCACAAAGGAAGCATTTTACTGGGCCCACACAAGAACAGGAGACAGCAATGCTTATAAAAGAGACTGTCAGGGTGTGAGCCAAAATGGGTCTCATTTGGATTTCAAGTGAAGGAAACTCCTAAAGCATTTCATTACAATGTATGCGAACCTCTGAAAAGAAGGATGGATTGGGATTCTCTCCCTATTAATTTATTGAAATGGATTCAGTTTTTTTCTTGTATATCAAGAGAGACCATGTGTTTCAAGCAAGGTAACAATATTATAGTCCCAATAACCAAATATGCTATGATTCAGTAAGCCCTTCTGTGAGATAAAGAGAATGCAATTTTCCTGATAATTGGGATTTGAGTTTTCAAATAAATCCTACAATAGCATGGTTACAAATAAATATTCTTTGTTACTATCAGTTTTAAAGATATGATCAAGCTGCTAACAATACAGGGACTGATTCAGTCTTTGTTACCGGAACAGGCTTTTTACCATTTGGAATCCTATTTTCTTCCCTCACTACTGTCATTCACATATTGACTTTTTATTTCATTGAGGAATTGTGTGTATGATGTAATTAGGATAACACCAATGAAAGTCATATTTTATTAAAAGATAGTAAAAAGAGAATGAGACAAAGTCACAGCATTTAAAGTACTGTATTGTATACTATATACCTTCCTTCATAAGAATATTGTAGTCATCAAAATACTCCTTAGGTAATTCATGGTTTAATAAAGTACTTATATTTGGCTTGATTCATCAACTTTATTAGAATGATACCCACCATTCAAAAATTTTAAGTCCATAACCACAGAAAAATTCCATGATCTAATGCTCTTAGACATTCTAAATAATGTCATAAACCCACAGGATTACAAATATAAGACATATGCTCTCATTGCTCTTTAACACCATTAACATTTAGAGATGATTGATTATGTTATACCAATAACATTCAGTGAATTCAAAGCTGATCTATTTTTTATGTAAATCATACAACCTGCTAGTCAAATTAAAGGTTAAATATACATAAAGTCTTAGAATAAAATAGAGATCATCCTTCACGCAGAACATGGACTCACGATAGACATACTCAAATGTAATGGGAACTACAGATTCACCGGTTGCTTACTAATTAAATCCAGAAAAACAGCATGAGAATGTCCTCCGTATGTTGTTATACATTTCATTCCAAATGGGAATAATATATCCACAGCTAAGTAGAATTACAAAATATAGCTAGAAAACACAATTGGAAATAAATGTACATTTACAAACTTGGAAAGAACCCTCTGTAAACAAATTCATATTCATCATTTAAATTTTCCCATGGATGTGACTATAAAATAGGTGCAGTAAGAGTACATGTAAACCAAATACCCAGATGTATATATACATGTTGATGTATGTATGTGTGCGTATATTCCATAAGCAACAGAAAACTATACACAAAAGATTCTAACAGCAAATCTCAATTAACTTTAGTATATGCTTATTTTTATAAGAAAGTTTACACATCTCCCTGCAGTATATACAAAAGAGAATTTTTTTGATGAATTGTAATTAAGTTAGAATGATGCATGTTTCTTATTTTTATCTTGACAGTTCTTGTATTCTCAAGCAGAGCATATTATATACAATTATACAGCAGGTTACCTGTTGAATAATGTATTTCAAGTACTTAAAATTACTGGGAGTTGCCTAAGACCTACACATGACCACATATGTTAGCCTTAATTTTCATCATTGCATTTCTCCAACTGAATATACTTTATAATCTACTGACAAAGCTGTTAATATCAGATTTTTTAGGACATAACAGGTAATAATACCATTGTTATGATATCAACTTTATGGTATTCTGAATAAAACTGACAAGTATAAAAATTGATATATAAATAAGTGATATACTTATGTTAATTCACCTTTTAAAACATATTATGTGTTGCTCTATTTTTTTTGACAAGGCTTCCATTCATACTGGAGACATGTTAAAAAACATTATATTTTCTCTCAATAAGGAAAATTACTTTCCCCACTATCATGCTTGTTCTGTCTCAAAGAAAATCAATCATCAAATGCTTGCTTCCAAGTTTTACTTGTTAAACTGCCAATTTATGCATACAGTTAGGCTCAGCAGAATTTAACTCAGCACCATTTCTTTCATTATTATAATCTTGTACATTTCATAAGATATCTTAAACTTAGAAGGTAGGAAAAGTTACAAAAGTTTATATGTGTTTCTACACAGCATTTAATATTTATAGTTAAAATATAGTGGTTCAATGTAGTTCCAAACCATGTTTTAAAAAAAGAAAAAAATATATATTTCTGTGATTTTCTTCAAAGTAATAAAGGACTGATTGATCCCACTGACCAAGGCAATTGAATCGGTTGTCTAAATGGTAGTAACGTCAATGTCAGATGTGTGGTTATCTTTTCATCTGGGCCCATTCTTGAATGTAAAAATCAGATGTTTGAAGGACATTTCACTGACCTGTTATGGCCTCTGTGACTCTCAAACACAATACTAGTATTCCTTATATAAGTGCCACATTTTGGATAAAAACCATTTCATCAGTGATGCCTTTGCGACATCTGGCGGTCCTTAGGATATATAAAAATTACTTTTTGTTTCTCCAAATCTATTGGTACTTGAAATTCCAGTCCAAAAGCCTTTGATACCCTCTAGCGGGGGCACAAAAGCACTCTGGCCTGTAAGCTAGGACGTGGACTACCATGAATCCATATGGTGCAAAAGGTCACAAATCTTGAGATGTGGTGACATCATGACAATAAGACACTTTCTAGACAGAAGCTGATCCATTTTGAATATAAAAAGAACCCTGATCACATGTTCCCACACATTTAAAACTATAGAGAAAAAAGAAATATGCTAAGTGCTCTACACAGAAGCTGAACACTGTGTTTGAGGATACCTATAGTTCTCAGACTTAAATACTACCCTGAGATTTCTAGCAAGACTGTTTTAAATTATCTAAGAGTCCTGGTTTTCTATACTTTGATATTCAGCAAATGTTAATAAGCCACATTGCTAAGTCACAGGTGCATGTTTGTATGCAATCTTTAGTTCATTTTAAAATTAGTAATATATCCATACTCATCCTACATGTTTTTGCCTTTATTTATATTTCCTTTAGAGCACAGAACTTTCATATTACTTTATGCAGTGAAAACACTACCTTTTGGATTTTTATTCTTGTTCTATAAGCAATTCAGTATTAGAGAGGGGGAATAATTATTTCCATCTTTCCGTCAGACTCTACAGATATGTTTGTGTCCACATTGAGAAATCATGACTTTGTTAATTCTTCACTCAGTAGGGTGAAATTATATGCATTCTACAGTTGATTATTCATTTATGCTGAGTCTTGATAAAGTACCACACTTGATGGCAATAAGATCAAATTTAACCAAGTGGGATTTATTCCAGGGATGCAAGGCTGGTACAATATCCGCAAATCAATAAACATTATACATCACATAAACAAACTGAGAGAAGAAAATCACATGATCATATCAATTGATGTAGAAAAAGCATTTGACAAAATTCAACATTCTTTCTTGATAAAAACTCTTAGCAAAGTGGTAATAGAGGGATAATACCTCAACATCATAAAAGCATTATATGACAAACCTACAGCCAACATCATACTCAATGGGTAAAAATTAAACCATTTCCTTTAAGAACAGGAACAAGACAGGGATGCCCACTTTCACCACTCCTGTTCGACATAGTACTGGAAGTACTAGTCACAGCGACCAGACAAGAAGAAGAAATAAAAGGCATCCAAATTGGAAAAGAAGAAGTAAAACTATCATTATTCACAGATGACATGATATTGTACATAAAAAACCCTAAAGATTCCATCAAAAAACTACTAGACTTAATAACTAAATTCGGCAATGTGGCAGGATACAAAATTAACCCAGAAATCTATGGCCTTTTTATACACCAATAATGAACTCACAGAAAGAGAAGCTAAAAAACAATTCCATTTACCACTGCAACAAAAAATTAAGATACCTAGGAATAAACTTAACTAAGGAGGTAAATTACCTGTACTCAGAAAACTACAGGATATTGAAAAAAGAGATAGGGAAAGACATTAACAAATGGAATAATAAACTGTGTTCATGGACTGGTAGAATCAACATCATTAAAATGTCCATACTACCCAAAGCAATCTATAGATTCAATGCACTCCCCGTTAAAATACCAACGGCATATTTCACAGACCTAGAACAAACTCTCCAAAAATTCATCTGGAATAAAAAAAGACCCCAAATAGCCACAGCAATCCTGAGAAAGAAGAACAAAGCTGGAGGGATCACAATACCAGATTGCAAGCTGTATTACAAAGCCACTGTTCTCAAAACTGCCTGGTACTGGTACAAGAACAGATATATAGACCAAAGGAACAGAACAGAGAACCCAGAAATCGACCCAAGCCATTATGCTCAATTAATATGAGAAAGGAGGCAAGAACATACAATGGAGCAAGTCAGTCTCTTCAATAAATGGTGTTGAGAAAATTGGACAGATACATGCAAAAAAAGTGAAAGTACACCATACACAAAAATAAACTCAAAATGGATAAAGGACTTAAATGTAAACATCTTAGAAGAATGCATAGGCAGCAAAATATCAGATGTATGTCATAGCAATATTTTTACCAATATAGCTCCTCGGACAATAGAAACTAAGGAGAAAATAAAAAAATGGGACTACATCAAAATAAAAATCTTCTGCACAGGAAAAAGAATCCATCAACAAAACAAGACAGCCCACTGCATGGGAGAACATATTTGCCAATGTTATATCTGATAAGGGTTTAATACCCAAAATTTATAGGGAACTCAGACATCTTAACAAAAGAAAGATAATCAAATAAAAAAATGGGCAAAGGACCGAAACAGACACTTTTCGAAAGAGGACATACAGAAGGCCAAGAGACATATGAAAACATGCTCAAAGTCACTAATCATCTGACAGATGCGAATCAAAACAACAATGAGGTACCACCTCACACCTGTCAGAATGGCTATCATCAACAAATCAACAAATGACAAGTGCTCGTGAGGATGTGGACAAAAAGGAACCCTCGTGCACTGCTGGTGGAAATGCAGACTGGTGCATCCACTGTGGAGAACAGTATGGAGTTTCCTCAAAAAATTAAAGATGGAACTTCCATTTAACCCAGTAATCCCACTTCTTAGGAATATATTCCAAGAAATCAGTAACACCAATCAGAAAGAATATATGCACCCCTATGTTCACAGCAACACAATTTACAATAGCTAAGATTTGGAAACAGCCTAAGTGCCCATTAGCAGATGAGTGGATTAAAAAACTGTGGTACATCTACACAATGGAATACTGGGCTGTTGTAACAAAGAAGGAACTCTTAACATTTACAACAGCATGGATGGACCTGGAGAGCATTATGCTAAGCCCGTGGTCGGCAAACTGTGGCTCGCGAACCCCATGCGGCTCTTTGTCCCCTTAAGTGTGGCTTCTTCAAAATACCATGGCCTGGGCAAGTCTATTTTGAAGAAGCGGCATTAGAAGAAGTTTAAGTTTAAAAAATTTGGCTCTCAAAAGAAATTTAAATTGTTGTACTGTTGATATTTGGCTCTGATGACCACTTTAAGCGAAATGAGCCAGTCGGAGAAAGATAAATATCACATGATCTCACTCATTTGTGGAGTATAATGAACAACATAAACTGATGGAAAAAATAGATTCAGAGACACTGAAAAACATCAAACCCTATGAGGGAAGGTGGGGCCCGGGGGAGTGGGTAAGAGATCAACCAAAGGACTTGTATGCATGTATATAAGCATAACCCATGGACACAGACAGTAGGGGGGTGAGGGCATGTGTTAGGGGGTGGGAATGTCTGGGGGGGGGAAAAAGGAGACATGTGTAATATTTTAAACAATAAAGAATTTAAAAAAAGATCAAATTTAAATGTACTGTTTTGATTCTCTATTTTCAAACTTCTTTTCAAATATTTATCTGAAAAGCTATAGTATTTTGGTTATAATCTAATACTTTCAAGAGGTTTCCCAGAGAATAAGAACTCAAGTTTTTCAGATTTTGTTTTATGATCAATATTTCATATGTATCTTATTTCTGATTTTTTGAAGTGATTAAGAGTTTACAGACAGTAACTATAATAATGGATTCACGTCTGACACAGTACTAAGACCATATTTATGCACACATTACTGAGTTACACTCATAGGTATTTTTGTTTTATAACTGAATCAATTTATTTTTCTTTTATAAAGAATATATAAAAGCTGGCCCTGTAGAAATGAGTTTGAATTTACATGCAATTGTAAAAAAATTCATGAACATAAAAATTTCTCAGGTGTCTTCCATTAGTTTCACATTGTTCTTAGACTAGCAATAAGTTTCTTTGATAGTATTTATAGATTGAAATTTGAAATGGACATAGATACTTATCTTCTAAAATTATTCCATGTTCTTCACTTTAATGATATGGAATCCTACAGAACAATAAACAGCCTCTGTTTAGAAGTTGATATTGAATTCTCTTGGTATTGTTTAAAAGGATCTTATTTAATTGAGTAAATAGTGTGCCATAAAAAAATGCTGCTGTGCATTATTTTAAAAAATAAGAATAAGATTAAAAGTGTAAAATAATTATCACTATATTATTTACTAATATTTTAGACTAACAGATGGTTTGATAAATAATAAAGTAAAAATTATAATGTGGTATAGTGAGTAAAATGAACTTTACATATAAAAATAAACATTACAATGTAAGCTAGAAAAATGGTCACAGATATATCTTTACAATAATATGACTTAAATCTTTTCAAATGTTAAAGCAATAATTTTAATCAAGGATAACTACAATATACAATTCACCTATTTATAATTAGATACAACATTAGCAAAATATATTTCTCATGACTATAATATAGATATAAAAAGTAAAGTCATAAGTCTAAAGTAAATGTTATTATTCTCCTGAGTATGTCTTTTAGAAATAGATTTGTAGGATATTATGAAAAAATTTTACTATGCACCTTCCAAGGACCACAAGAAGAATATGAAAATATATTCTGCCATCAACTCTCAATACAAAGAAGTGAAAACTTTGCCACCTTATTTAACCAGTTAACTGCTACATGTCCAAAATGGAAACCACATGCCACGATATTTTGAATTTAATTTAAAAAATCAATTTGCAATGATTATTATAAAATAAATATGTTATTCACAATTCATGTGTTCTTGAATATTTTCAGCTGAAAATTGTCACAAAAAATGATTTTAAAGTTGGTCAGGGCTGCCAGTTAGGGAAAACATTTTTTTAATAGATGCATGTGGCGTGTGGGGAAGGTCCACCACTTGCATCTATAGACGCTATGGCGTACAATGGGTTAAGTATTTATTAAAGTTATTTTGTTTTTTGGAGGCCATGTTGGAACAGCAAAAAGAGGACATATAAGGATTCAGAAAAGTAAGAAAATAAAATAGAAATAAGCAAACAACTAAAGATAAAAGATGGAAGGCATTGAAGAAAATCCAACATAAGCATAATTGGTACCCCTAAAGGAAAGAAATTAAACTAATGCAGTGTGGAAAATATCCAAAGATATAATTTAAGAAAACTTAGCAGAAATAAAGTAATATTTGAATCTACAAAGCAAAAGGACACAGGTCTTTGGGAAAACTGACACAGAATGATAAAAAATAATTATTTCACTTTTCAGGTAAAAATATCAAGTTGCTGAAGGAAGAAAAGATAGGCTGGATCCAAAGCTATGTACTGAAATAGTAGAGCTATGGCTACAAAGTCTTCTGAGAAACAAAACATTAGCCAATAAGTACAGTATGGGGCAAAAGTAGGTTTACAGTTGCTTGTATAGAAAATAATATAATTAATAAATGATAATATAATAATAATAAACTCTGTGTTTTGTGTACTCACAACTTTAAACCTACTTTTGCTACACCTTCCACACCCTGTACATAGCCAGTTAAGCTGTCATTCAAAAATAAAGGCAACAAAGAATATTTAAATGTGCAATATTGAAGAATGACAACTATCATGAACCCATCTCAAATAAACTGCTATAGACTGAATTTCAGATGAGAGATAAATGGAAAAACCATGATCAAAGGATTACAATGAGAACTGAATCCATTTAAATATACAACTAAAGGGTTTAATCCCTTTCAGAAGGAATTAAGGCACTGGGAAGGCACTTGAGCATCCTATATTGGCCCCTCTTGCCTTTTGTGCCAAGAGGGACCCTCTTCTCACAATCCAATTGCCCTCAGCTGTTGCCTGAGCTTTCTGTTCATGTTGAGCTTGAATCCTTATGGGGGCTGGTACCATGGATCTGTCTCACACCCAATTGTGTGAGCTGGGCCCTCACTGGAGAAGAAACCCGAGTTCCCTGAGATATGTGATCAGCACTGGGACCCCTCCAGCAGGCCAGGGGTTTCCAAGGCAGGTGCTGGGCGTGGAGGCCACAGGGGCATAGGCTACCAAGGAGACAGAACTGAACCTCACATCACGCTGCTTGGCCCCAGAGGATGGCTTGTTAGCCAGAGACAGGTAAGATTCCTCAAGAAAGGAACAACCTAAGACAGGCACAGTTGCAGAGGGGCCATCAGGAAAGAACTTGGGGGGCAACAGAAGTGGGGCACAGACCCTCACCCCCCCCAACATTGCAGGGGTTTGAACCCTCGCCCCTTCTGAGGGAGGTCTCCTGCACCCATGGATGCTTCGCGCTTCCCACACCCAGCTCAGATCGGGACCCAGGCAACAGAAAGAGACTTGGCCCAGCTCAGATCGGGATACAGGTGATAGACAGAGACTTGGCCCAGCTCAGATTGGGACTCAGGTAACAGACAAGAGACTTGGCCGACAGCAGCTGCCCTATATCTAAATTCAGCCTAGCACCAGGAATGCTCAGGGCCTACTCAAAAATGCAAATAATCCTTCCCACTAATATTTACAGGGTAAACTAAGATTGTTGGTAGAGTATTAAATTTGGCAGTAAAATAGTAATCAAGTTTTCAGATTAATTTAAATAGGCTAATTGAAATAAGTGAATATTTAAGTAAACTTAATTGTACTGGACAAAAAGCTGTTCTTAAAGTAATAACTAAAATTTCTATTGGTAGTTCATCTCATGGTAAAATTCCTGAACATGCAATGAACCTAAAGCAGTCATATTTTTGGGCAAAAAAAAAAAAATTTAAATTTAAAGTTATCAAGACTGCATTATAAAATTTACAAAAACCTCCATTAATAAAGAAAAAAGGGGGGGGATAGTAGGGTAATATCATGTAAGGAAAAATATTCTATAAGTAAATTACATCTAGAAAATTTTTACTTTAAAAAATTAATTTTCATTTGTAATGCTAACAGCAAGACACCCATGAAAAACACACATGGTGTCTAAATAAGACAAAGGAAAATCATTTGGGCAAAAGTAAAAAGGATCCCAAATCAATTATATAGAAAAGATTCCTTTATTAACTTTTGGTTGAGAATATGTTTGTATATTTTCAGAAAACAACTCCAAGACCGTGTGGATTCCTGCAACAGAGAGGAATTGACAGGTCTGCTCCAACCATGAAGAGGAAAAACAGTCCAGAGATGGAAGACGCTGACAACGCCTTGCCACGCGAGCAGTCAGCAGCTGTGCACCGCTGCAAGTTGCCTAGGACCAAACCAGAGAGGGTCGGACCTGCATTGCCACCATGTGCCCACCATCCAGATATCATTGCTGACATGTACACATAAGGAACTGTTTGACATTGAAACAGGGACTCAGAACTGTTGGACATTGAAATTGGGACTCAAACATTTTTTTGTTTGTTATTATATGTTTATTTCTAGTCTACAGAGGCAAGATTTTTTTAAAGGAAAGAAATGGGGGGAAAATAGATACAGAGGCAAAGAAGCACTGAACAGACTGTCAAACTACATCGGGACGGCAGGGGAGGTTGGGCGAGGGGGGCTGTAGGAGATCAACCAAAGGACCTGTATGCATGCATATAAGCATAACCAATGGATACAAGACACTGCGGGGGGGGGGGGGGGGGAGGGTAGGGGGAGGGCAGGCAGAAGGCATGTACTGATGTACTGGGGGGTAGGGGAGGCCGGGGGGGAGGTCAATAGGGGGGGAAAAAGGAGACATATGTACTACTATTTGTAATACTTCAAACAATAATAAAAAATAAATAAACAAACAAACAACTAAGATTAAAATAACTATGAGAATTATGGTTCAGAAACAATGTCAATGTTAAAACCATCATGATTTATAAATAATGTAGGTAAAATGTCTTGATAAAAACTGAGAAATAAGGTTGACTTAAGGAGTACATTTTCTTTATCTTCTATGTTGGAGGTCAAAAGGTACCCTTAAGAATAGAACTGCAGCAATCCTACTTCTGGGTATTTAACTAAAAAATAGGAAAAATACAAATTAAAAAAGATATATGGATTCCTAAGTTCATTGCAACATTATTTACAACAGCTGGTTAATTAAGTACATGTATATTTAAACTTATAACTATTAACAGTAAAATAACCAAGACAAATAACATATTCAATTAAAATTAGGCAGTAAAGAGTATGAAGGTTAGAGAGTAAAGGAGGGAGAAAGTTGTAGATATTAATTTCATCATTGTTCATTGTGGGAGTCAATAGATAAGACTAAGAAATATGATTAAATATGTTATTCAAAGTTATAGCTGCTCAGAGTAGTCATTAAAAGCAGCAAACAGCAATTTGTAGGGGAAAACTTAATGGCTTGAGGACATGAAAGGGGGGCCTTCCTTTTCACTATCCATCTGTTTGTAACTTTAGATTTTTACATTACATTTATGGCTTCACTTATTCACTTAAAAAAGATAAGTAGTTTCTAAAAGTTGAAAGTATCTAACATATATTCAATATGAATCTTAATAACAAAATGCAAACCTGATCATGTTAATCCCCCATCCATGCTCACCCACTAAAAAAAATTATTTAAGGTTGCAAACCTTAAGGCACTTCAAAACCTACAGAATTTCTCTCTATGACTCATAGAGAATTGCTTGCCACCATGCATGCTTTATTCCTTCCACTTTGGGTGCTTCCCAGTTCCTTAAAAGTTCTGTGCTTCCTCTTGCCCCTAGGCCAGTGGTAGGCAAACTCATTAGTCAACAGAGCAGCAAACCGCATGTGGCTTGAGAGCTGGCAGTTTGCCGACCACTGCCCTAGGCCTTTGCTATTCAGACAGGCCAATGAGCCCCAAATTGCATCTTGAGTTGGTAAGTGAGATGCATTTCAGAGTTAATTAACCTAGAGTACATTAACGTTTTCCATAGGAAGTGATACTAAAACTGAGACCAGAAGAATGAATGGTATTTAGCCAGTGAAAGTATGTGTAGAATAAGAGGGCACCAACCGAAAGGCATTATAAGGGAAAACGCCTGGAAATAAGAGAAAGCAAAGATTTTGAGAAACTGAGTTTCATCCTGGTAATACAAGAATGGTTTTAAGGTGCCTAGAATGGTCAAATTCATAGAGACAGACAGTAGAATGGTAGTTGCAGAGTCTAGAAGAAGAGAAGAATGGGGAGTTATTGTTTAGTTGGTACAGAGTTTAAGTTTGGGAAGGTGAAGATGTTCTGGGAATGGACAGTGGTGATGATTGTACAATAATGAAAATGTATTTAATACCACAGAAGAGTACATGGATGGAGAGGATAATGTTTACAAAGGATTATGGGGGATGCTTCAAGGGTGTTGGCAACGTTCTACTCCTGGACATTGGTTACCAATGGTGGGTAAATAAATGTTTGCTTTATGACAATTTATAAAGTTTCATATTTAAGTTTTGTGTCCTTTCCTGTTTGTCATACTTTATAATAAAATGTTTATAATAACATATACTGTATATGGCATGCATATTCATAGAAAACAAAATATTCACATTGCATGTCATTACAACTTGTATTTTGCCAGCAGTCTATAATGAAAAGGACTCAGCTTTGGAGTTAACCACAGGCTTTGGACTTGAATTCCAGATTAGCCATGTGTGGACAAAGTGTGCGAATTCTTACTTCTCTAAATCTATTCTCTTATCTTGATAATTAAGAACATGGCAAGTATTTTATAAAGTTTTGAGGATTAAAAGTTCATGTAAAAATACACAGCATGTTGCCAATCAAGTATTTTCTCCCTTTTAGAAGACAACTTTCCTCACATTTTAAATCTGTTATAATTGGATAGTCAAGAACATTTTTGTACAGAACCAGCTGTGAAGAGTATAGATCAAGTTGAAAATTGCCCCAAATTAAGTTATTCTTGACAAGTTTTAGTTCATTCTTTCATTTTAATAGATATAATTTAAAAACAAAGAAGACTGAATTTATAACTTTGTTGTGGAAGTATAAAGTTATATTTTAAAAATGTAAACAGACAATAAAGTTATGAAACAATACCAGTCAAATATTTTTAAAGAGCTGGTTATCAGAATAATAAAAGAGAAAATTTACCTTTTAGGAACTGATACTACTTAATATTTTTATTATTCCTTTTGTATCCAAAGACAATGGGAATCTTTCATTTTCTATATACTAGTTATAGGAGTTTAACTGTACATTATACAAATGCATCCAGTTTCATCGAAATCTACTGTTAAATTACCCATATAATTATACCAGTAGAAATCACTATATATTTTTATTATTAATTTTATTAACACTTGACCAGTAGGAGTCTGGATGTATTTAAATGCCATTCTCAGAGGTTTTATTATGTCAAGTAAAGAGAACATTTTCTTTTTCTTTTTTTTGAGGGGGGTATATAATTACTAAGTTAAAATAATAACAAAATTATTAGCCACTAACGATATAGATAAAAAATAAATGGTCATTAGGCTTACTTAAAAGTATATTTTTCAATAATTCCAATGACAATCTTTTTATACATATTTCCATTAAAATGAAGCCAATTCAGTTATATAGGTCACCTATAACGAGACTTGTGACTTGACAGCCCTCTCTTCTAGTCTTTGCAAATAATAGAATAGTTGCTAAAAATTATGTATTTGACATACATAGTAAAAAAGGGTGGTACAGGGGGAAAATTTATGAAGATGCTCAAAACAAATGTTTTGAGGCTAATATAAGCATAGAATATTGTATTGTATAAATAAAAATTTTAAACACATGTTTTAATTAGAAATTTTATCTTTTTTATATCACTAGGGGCCCAGTGCATGAAATTCATGCACTGGGGAGAGGTCCCTCAGCCCAGTCTGCCCCCTCTCACATACTGGGAGCCCTCAGGGGATGTCCTACTGATGGCTTCCCTTTGCGGGGGACGACCGGGCTGATCAGGGGAAGGCACCAGCCCCATCACCCCGCTGCTGCAGCCACTGCCAATCACCATAGCCACCAAGGTATTTTCATCAACACAGACTCCAGTCCCTTCACCATGAAAAAATGAAAACTTTCTTTAGGCATTTTCAAGATGTGTCTTTCATAGGATATGACATTTCTTTTTTTCTTTTTCTTTTTATCCTCACCTGAGGATATGTTTCCATTGATTTTTCCCCTTGCCTCTGATCGCAGGCTCAGCCCCTTCCCAAGCCTAAAGGCTCCACTTGTACAAATGCACATTTTCCTTTGGTAGGTCTTGAGTGGGGCCCAAGATTCTGCATTTCTAATGCTGCTGTTCTTGGACAAGCTTTGAGGAACAAGGTCTTAGAGAACCCATACAACTTATAATTGTACCATGCTTAACTTATTTCCACTGCTCAATGAGCAAAAATGTGCAATTCAATGTGTTTAAAGTGAATAAAATGAAATTAAAGTGAGGGGGAATATATGAATCATTTGATGTTATGTATTAATTTCCCTTTGTACAAAAATAAAAAATACAAGTTACTTAGAAGTTACAAAATAGATCTGGGAATGTCAAACTTACTCAAAGGGATCCCATATATTTTACTGGATTTCACTGAAATCTTCCTCACCCCCAACCCATACATAAACTACATATTCATTTGAAAGCTTACTGTCATTTTTTTTTCAAGATTCCTGACCAAACCACACATTAAAACTTAAGGTTTAAGTTGACTTCTTTAATGATGTGCCATTTTACAAAAACACCACAAAACTAAACAAAATAAAGATTATCATTCCTTAAAGGTCAAAAGAAAGAGAACACATAAATCAAAGCAAATTAACCTGCAGTAGAGCATTTCTTTTAGTTAAAAAATATAGTTTACATAGTCCTTCCACTAAAAGATTTATAGACATTTCCTTATGAACGAAACATTTCTGAATGGTACAACTGAAGCTAACACACATGCTAAAAAGCAGTTTTCATGACTGATAAAGCTTTGACACAGGCAAATGCATCCTCCACCCTTTCATGTAGCACAAGAATAAATTTTTCAAATCAAGAAGAGTAGTAAATAAGCATTAAGAAAAATAAAGACACTATTACACTTTTACAAAATAAAATAAGCAACATTTCAGAGAAAGTGTGGAGGCTAGTTAACATTTCATTTTGTCTTAGAGACAAAAGAGTTGGGATTTTGCTGTGTTAAAATGTTTATGGATGGGTCTAGTTTGACAATTTAGCCTGTCGGATGTGACTTTCACAGTCTGTTGGCAGCTTGTAGGCCAGCCATCACACCTGTGACTCTGTGGTTGATTAATGAGTCTTTCAGCTCATTGCTACCATCTGAAGGAGGGCAATGGCCTTTCTGAGCTTCACTGGTTTATTCGCTTTAAACTGCAGTCCTGCTGAGGTGTCTTCCATAAGAAAACCACACCTGGTTAAAGCTAATGAAAACCTCAATATGTCATTTTCTAGACACATCAAGAAAGCTTGTAAAACTAGACAAAAGATGTATTCAAGTAACATGAATGTAGTTTTGTCATAACCTGCCAATCCAAAGACCAACACAAAAAAGCTTTCCTCAGTGACACATTTCAGTGTCGACTTTTAGAGTGATAATTCGGACTTCTCTGTGCTATAAGAGGGTTTCTACAATGCCAGCTCATTGTAGAAACCCTCTTATTTCCATCAAAACTAGAAAAGTTCTAGTTCATGGTGAGCTATCCATTAAGCTTTAATTATATATAAATGATTAATCCAATCAGGAAAGCCTGAGCCTTGTTTCAAGTTCCTCACCTTTAGTTGGTCCACTTGAATGAAGTGTGTCTGGTGTACTTAAAACTTTTTAAGTGCAAGGCAGAACTGCAGCTGCTCTGTCCCTAGTCCTATTCTGGAGTCTGAAAAGCCCTTTAAAACAAAAACACTTACTCTTCTCCCTATCCTCTTAAAATAAATTGTGAACTAGAAAAGAAGGGGGTGGGAAGGAGTGAAGGAAGGAGGGAGGGAGGGAGGGAGGGAGGGAGGGAGGGAGGGAGAATGGATACTGGAGGCCTACTGCAAGAAGTCTAGTATGGGGCAAAGTAATGGTAAACTAAGGAAACATGAAAGATAGAAACCTTGTCCTCTTCAGGGCTTCACACTATGGCTTCATTTTTGGAGTGCTATGAATTTTCAAACTTCAACAGTCCTTAACTAAATACTAAAATTCATTTTAAAGGTAAATATATGCTATTCTTTACTTGGGTCCTGGACCAGCATCCCCTCCAGTAGCTACATATACAGTACAAGGTTTAGCTACCTTTAAGTGGCAGAGGGATTCCCGACACTCCCAGTACTATCAATAAATGAGCAGTAAAAACCAAAAGTTTCCATTCTATCAATGATCATCTTCTGATTTGTATAGTAACAAAACTGTGTGCCACTGTATACACAATCAGGAGCAGTCCTCTGCAGTAGAAGGGCATACTTGCAAGACTTTCTGGGCAGTTATTCAGATGTCTACCACCATGTTTGAAGGCTTCTAAGACTGAAATTGACTGAATAAAGAGTGAATACTATTTCTATACATGTTACCCAGCACATAAAAAGAAATGTTTTTCTTAATTTTGCCATGGAATAATCTGAAAATAATTGTTCATATCATTATAATCATTGCTATAGTTTCAATTTCTCATTTGATACCTGTTCTTAGAATGAAGGAATAAAAAGTATTTAATTGTCTACTACTCTTTTTAAAATTTTTATTTATTTTTAAAGTTATTTTTTATTGTTTCCATCATCATTTATCCCCTTTATGCCCTTTCCCACAGCAATCACCACACTGTTGTCCATGTCCATACTCCCCTTCACCTCTTTCACCCAATCACCTTCTGGCAATCACCAGTCCACTCTGTGCAACAGACTTCAATCCTGGATTAAATCACATGGAAAACTTTGTAAAAGTACCAACTACTGTACTCCACCCCAGAGATTTTTATTTAATTTGTCAGTTGGAAGCCTGGGCATCGATAGTTTTTTTTTTTTTTTTTTAATTCTCTTCCCAAATAATTCTAATGTGCACCACAGATCAGGTATAGCTGGTCTATATAGCTAATCCTCATTTTTATTTTGCTGACCTAAAATAATAAAAATATTTATCCTATCAGGGCAAAGAGATTTCTCAAATTATGTTGGAGAATGAAATTGTCAGTCTTTGGGATTCTTAGATCTTTACTGTGGTTTATAAGAAAATAAGCTAGACCGCTAGGAGTCAGAAATGCTAGGTTTGAATCATTGCTCAGTTACTAGCTCTGTAACTTCAGTAAGTCCCTTAAGACAAATGTTCTCTCAACTATAAAATGAGAAAATTAAGATTTCTTCCAGCTTTAAAAGCATGTTCTTAAATAATTTCCAAGACTGCAGAATGCTGTCCCTAAATGCGAATCAGAATGTGATTTGATTCTATATACTAAGGTAGGCTTTGAGCCAGGATGAGCAAATGGGAGTCACTTAATTATGCATCACCATTTTTTTCTCATGTCTGTGGCAGACATTGCTAATAGATCACAGCACTACTGGAAAAACACTCCTCTCTTGGAATTAGCCCTCAAGATAAAATTATTTTATATTTTCAAGTTAGTGCTTATTAGCTGTGGGAGGAATTCAGGACATGCCACCCCCAAATACACTGCTTTGGTATATTGATTAATTAGTTCTGAAGGCACTTGAAAAACAGCAAATGCAGAGAGAGGTTTTCTCTGAACTCCCTTTATCTGCGTAAAGACAGATGCTCCAAAAACAACTCAGCGGTTACATAAATCCCCTCCCTGAGAGTTTCAACCACCAGGGAAGCTGAGTCATCCCAGGAGAGGAGATTAGATGTTCACACCAGTCCAAACTTTGTCACAAACCATCACACCTCCCATTATTCTTCCAAGGACCCATTCATCTTTCCTAAATATCACTTACTCTCCCCTAAGAGTCCTACTACATCCCTTCTCCCCTTGCCTCATTAATATGGTATGTAAGTTTTCAAATCTCACTATTTTGTGAGATATTTCATTTTTTTCCTGTAATGCCCCTGTACATGTATATTAAAAGTATTACTACCTGAGCGTTGACCTATAAGCCAGGAGGTCATGGTTCGATTCCTGGTCAGGGCACATGCCCAGGTTGTGGGCTCAATCCCCAGTGTGGAGTGTGCAGGAGGCAGCTGCTCAATGATTCTGTCTCATCATTGTTTCTATTTCTCTCCCCCTCTCCTTTCCTCTCTGAAATCAATACAAATATATTTTTAAAAAAGCATTACTTTTTCTCCTGTCAATCTGCCTGTTGTCCATATCTTTCATAGACCCACTTTTCTAATCCGGGGGGTAGAGGGAAAGATTTTCCTCCTCTGCACTGTTCTATTTAAAGAGTTGATATAAGAGGCTAGTCAGCAGAGAACTAAAAAGTCACAGAAAGAATAAAAAATTAACACCGTTCAGAAGCAAGGACACCACGACTGGCAACATGTGAATCAGGTCCTAATGAGGGAGGGTCTACTCCTACTTCCTAAACAAACTTTGTTGCCATAACCTAAGCTATGATGTCAATTTACCTCATGAGAGAGAATGACCAATCTGCTTGAAGTTGTATTTTTCACAATAAGTTGGTAAAATAAAACTCTGATTTTGCAAAAGTTTGTTGTGAGTTTGGTTATTGTGAGTCAACATTCCTATATGAAACCAAATTACCAGACTTTCAAAGCTGAAAACTGGATCACAGACTAGGGTGGAAATGCCAACAAAATCATGTCCAACCCACGAGATCAGCTGGTCCTTTAGCAATGAGGCATACATACAGTGAAAAAACACTTGAAAATACAATTGTTTTAGATAAAATATTTCCTTATATAAACTAAAAAAAGGGGAGCTTTAAAAAAAATACCAAAACCTTTCCAGTTTTGCAGGGTTTTTCATATGTAAAAATAATTCATATAAATGTTACAATGATTTAATTAGGACAAAAGTCAATGCTCTTTGAGGGCAGGGCCCCCATCTCAGCCAGTCCTAGATGCAATCTCATGCTAAATCCTGTACCAAAAGACAGCTAGTCACACCATCTGCTGCCTCCAGGGAGCTAAGCTGCACACTTCAAAGCATGGCAACATTCCACTATAGCATAATGAAGAAAATGAAAAACATATTAGCAAACTGAACACTTTGGGGAAATTTCATTTTCAAATCGTGTGCTGTTTTGCTTTTAAAGAAGTAAAATTATTAAATAAAATGTGTGAGAGGACGCAAATATTCTTCCTTGTAGCAAAATTACGAATGTTTCTACTTTGTGAAAAATAACATTATTTCCAACGAATGTACTAAAATCACACATATAATCCACATTCTCAGAGCTGTTAGGAACAAATAACTATAGCTGAAATGTATGTACTTTTGCTGAAATAAAAATTTAGTCCTAAAATTCTTGTTAGATTGTTTGCAAAAGTGGGAAAAATGAACAAGTCTTTATGATATCAGTCCACACACTGTCTTCTCCAGAGACCCCGGGGGCCTATAAGTTTAGTTTGGGGCCATCTCAGGCCAGCCAGTTCAGAGCAACAAACATGAAATCTCTGACTTGGAGGTGCTGTTACCACTTGTGGCCCTTCCCACCTCTGTAGGTAACCGCATTCAGAGAGAAAGTGAAGAACAGACTGTGCAGCTCCAGAACAAGCTGCAAGTACACTGAGAGACGAAGAGCAGGACAAATCAGGTGCACTTCTCATTCCTGACCAAGACTGGTATTAAACTAGCACATCTTGCCTGAAGAGCCATCAATCATGCACCAAGAGTGCTTTCATAAAGGCACATCTCATCCGGAGCCATAGAAGGCAAACAGAATTTTAGCGACAGACTAGAAGGCCATTTGGTCTATGAATTTCACAGCCCTGCCATGGCTTACACATGCCTGAAAACCTTCAGGCTCAGATGAGACCAAGGATTCAAAAGGAAGAATCTGTAGCTCTTTCAATATTTTCCACTTACAGGCCTGCATAGGACAGTGGTCCCCTTATCCTCCCGCCACTCCTCACGCAGTTCAGCATCCAACTTTGTCCTAAGCAGCCTAACATTCATTCACTGGGTCTCTGTGCTGTAAATAGTACTGATTTCAAAGTGGAAAATGCAATGAAGAGATCATTACTCTAGCCAAAATAACCTGGATACAACATACTATCTCTCTTATGTTGTGTCAAACCCTCTGTCTAGACCACCTCTCACCTTGGCTACCTGGCTGAGTCATGTTCAACCAACACACAGCTGAAGTATCCCCATCTCCTGGGTATGTTCCCTGACTGTTCCTGCACTGAGGAGTTAGCTCTCCCTCTTCTGCGATCTTCCACTGTACTTCCATGGTAACTAGCATGACCCTCTAGGATAGCTATAACCACTGACTTTTTAGTCTGTCTCCTCTACCAGATTCTGTATTCTTGACAGCAGGGGCTGTGTCTCGCTCATTTCTTTATCTGCTGTGCCTAGTGAATGTTTGAGGGGTGGATGAATGAACAGTCACAGAGCCTCCTATTTACTCAAAGTCTTGCTGGACTGAATAATGGGATAGAGGTATTCTTATAAGCAACACTGTATTTTGTGGGTTACATAATACTTTACTTTCATCTGCTAGCAAATGTGTTCTCTATATAATAAAATAACAAGAGTCTGGACTGTCCTTTACACAAAGATTTCTTTTTCCAGGCAGTCCTAACTATCTTTCTTTACAGATCTGATTTGCTGAAATGGATAAGTAGATGTTTATGACTTGCTTTGGGCTGTGTTAGATGAACACATACAGCAAAGACGTGATCCTGAGGAAAAGAGCCTTCTGGGCAAATGAGACAGGTAAACAACAAAATCGTAATCAGGTTACTGACTCCTTTCTGAAGACAGACCAATTCTTTTATCCTAGGGCTCTATTAATAGGTTTTAATTCATTAACCTGGAATATCAATTGTTTGACAATAAAAGATCCACCAGCTTCCAGGTCAATGGCTAAATCCTGTATCTCTTTGTAACTTGAGACAATTTTTTATTTTATAGAAAACTTGAATATTATATTTTTCTCTGTTATTTTTTAAATCACAACATTTATCCTGATAAATTTTTGTTTAAAAATTCTATTCAGAATGATGAATTCATGCTCAAAGGATATTTGAAGGTTTAAATGAGAAAAGAAAAGGTCAGCTTTGTAACCTCAGGTGGGTGGAATCATAAGGTACATGGTGAAGCAGAGCAGGAGATCAGTAACTTTTACTTTACACAATGTTTGCATTTAAATTCTAATGAGCACTAGAGGTAATTTAAAATATTTTAATAAAGTTTTTAGTAAGTGAATTAACAAAGCCTCTTTGTCTTAGTGATCCTTTCCCTGCCTCAGAAAGGTCTAAAAGCAAATGAAAATCCTTCTGAAACAGGACATTTAGACTGGGAGGCAAAAAGCATGACCTGTCCAGCCCTATGCTTTCACCACTGTGTTTTCTGGGTTAAGTGTCAAGCAAGAAAAGCCTGAGATGGTTGCTCTCCTTGTGCTGAGAGTCTATGTGAGGAGACAACCAAAAAACATTAGTGAACATCACAAGATAACACATGCTGAACATTAGCATGTGTAACGGTCTATAAATGCCCTGGGACTTGGAAAATGTGGGCTTTTTGAGAGCTAAAGGACTGGAGAGGACCTTGGCGGTGAACCTGAACAATCTTGGAAGGCCAACTTGGGGGATGACAGTCTGAGGGATGATCAAGTTTCATCATGAATGCTGGCACCATCTACTCAGATCCCATGCCTAGATGCTAATTTCTGAGTAATTCAAAATCCAGAACTGAATACAGGACTTGGTGCACAACAGGCTTTTTATGTTTATTGATTAAATGTCAAATATTGACCCTTCTGACCACACCTTCCCTGCTTTGGGCTCAGGAATAGCAGACATCATTTCTAAATTCAACTTCTGCCTTGAATCCATTCATCACACACAGCCAACTGATAAAGAGTGCCCTAGATGTCTTTTTTTCTCAGTTCTGCTTTTTCTCCCTTGTCCTCTCTTTCCCATGTTTCAGTTATCAGGATGCTTGAGCTGTGTCTTCCTATTTTGTCCCTGGCCTCATGTTTACCATTATAACTATTCTAAAAGAGAGGACTAAATAATAGGCAAAAGCTTCTGTATAATATTTATAGACCATTCTCTATATTTCAGACCTTGTGCTGAATATTTGCTAGAAGTTAACCTTTTTGACCTGTCCACTCACAATAATAAAGGTGCTGCTATGACCTCTTATACAGCTAAGAAAAAGGAGGCTTAGGTAAACTGGTAGAGAAAGATTTTAAACCATGGGTTATTATGGTCCAGAATGGACAAAGGGATCTGTGATAAAGGAGGCATTTGGTGAATGGGAGGAGGAGAAGGAGGCCTTGAAATTGGAGGTGAGTTTGGATTTAGTGCTACAGGCAATGGAGCCACATTGCAGTTTTGAAGCAGAAGAGTGGCAAAAAAAAAAAGATATTTATAAATCTCTGTATTTCACTCTAGCTTTTACTCCTTGGATTATTTGGTAATTTGTAAAACAAGTTTGCCTGTGTCTTTTAATGTTCCACGTTTATTCTATCAGCATCAGGAAGTAATCTACACATTCATGGAGTGTGATATGAAAAAACAAAACAAAGAAAAATCTGGAAGTAATAGAAGAAAGGCTAGCTAAATTGTGCTGCATTAATTTGGCATAATGATGTCACTGAGAATAAAAATTATGCCTTCCCACGGATGAATGGCAAACCTAGTTTTGTGAGAAATGTAGAGCTCCAATTGTAGGTATTGATACTCCCTCATCGTGATTGTGCAAAAGGAGGTGTGTGCTGTGTATATGTGAAGAGAAGGAGGAGAAATGAAGAGCTGGAACAGGATGGTTGGATTCAATTGTAAACATACCATTTCTGTGTTTTAAAATGTTAGTATTAATTTCTATTTGCATAATAATGGAACATTTAAAAACTAAAAACCCCTTAATCCAGCAGAGATAAATGATTAAAAGTTAAGGATAAGCAGGATATCTAGGCATCAGTGGATGAGGACACAGGATTTTGAGAGTGGACATTAGGAGATAAAAATTAATGGCTGGGAAAAATGTTAAGAGGGTGTTTGGTGTCTAACAGTATATAAATGACCAAAAATGGAAACTCTGCAAAGTAATTCAAGGTTTCTAGGTTGAAGCTAGAAAAATGCTAGTGCCATACATTGAAATCTCACAACTCTAAAAAGGAGGCAGTTTCTAATTAAGATAATTACGGTGTTAGAGATTCTGTATAAATTGAGAGTTATTACATTAAAATATTATTACAGTGAAAAATCCAAGTGTATGTGATCTGGAGTCTTATTAAACAATTAGAACTAGAGCTATGGATGACTCAGGCATAGATTTAGAGGTTCATATTGATGAGCCTAATCCATTCTGAAGACATGCATTATCTTGCTAACATAGCATTTTTAAAGATAGAAGTTGGATGTTTTTACCTAAGTATGTACTCACTTTTCCCTATTGTATTATACTTTGTGGTTGCAATATTTACTTGTCCAGCCCCTAACGGCATTTGATTATGATCCCTGGAATAATCCCTTAAAGCTGTTGAAGTGAGTGAATTGGCTGCAGAAAAAGAGGTGGGAAGGATATAGAGAGTGTTAGAATGGAGGACCAAGGCAAAGGAAACCTTTGCAAGATTTGAGGAAACAATAAATCAGAACATCTGTCTTTAATAGGAATTCCAGAAACTATATAAATGTAACTGGGAATGGGGGCAGAGAAAATAATCAGTATTACAAGGGGAAAAAATCTCCAAATCTGAAGAAAATCACAATATTGAAAAGCTCTACTCAGTACCAAGAGAAACCAAAGACTTACACACTGACATAACCTCATTTCAAAATGACCAGGAGGAAAAAAGTTATTTTTTAAAAGCTTCCAGAGAGATGACAAGGGGGAAAAAGAATCAGCCCAGCATCAGATTTCTCACAGGCAGAGTAAAACACAGGAAGATACAGTTTCTTTATAAAGTTAGACCGACTACAAAGGATCAGCACAGGGAATCTTTTGGAGTGAGTTTGATTATGAGGATTGTTAAACAAAATTATGCATTTGTCATAATTCAGAACTATACACCAAGAAGAGTGAATTTGACTTTATATAAAGGTGACCAATAGAAGAAGTGAAATTAAAATTTTGCTAGCAGAGCTTGAAGGAGAGGGGAGAGTAGGAGGTAGTGTAAGTTAAATTCTATACTAGTATTTTTCATTGCAATGAATCAATAATATTAAGTTGATAACTTTTTAAATCCTCACCTGAGGACATGCTTATTGATTTTAGAGAAAGGGGAAGAGAGGGGCAGAAAGAAACATCCATGTGAGAAACATCAATTGCTTGTCTTCCTGCACGAGGTATCGAACTCACAACCTAGGTATGTGTCCTGACCAGGAACAGGACCTGCAACCTTTCTGTGTAAGGAATGACACTCCAACCAACTGAGCCACACTGGCTAGGGCTAGGTTGATAAATTTTTAAAAAATTAGCTATGGTGAATTGTGCTGCTATGCAGATGAGTAGATTAAAAAACTGTGGTACATCTACACAATGAAATACTACGCTGTGGTAAAAAAAGGAGTTTTTACTGTTTGCAACAACATGGATGGAGATGGAGGGCATTATGCTAAGTGAAATAAGCCAGACAGAGAAAGATAAATATCACATGATCTCACTCATTTGTGGAATATAATGAACAACATAAACTGCTGAACACAAATAGATCCAGACACAGAGAAACATTAATCAGAACGTCAAACCTCAGGGAAGGTAGGGGAGGGTGGGGAAAAAACATTAGTGGTACAGCATATCCCTTATATTTTTCAACCAAAATAAATAAAAACAGAAATGGTTCAAATGGTTACACTTAGAGTGGGATTTATGTGACTTGGGAACTGAAGAGGGGAACTTTTACATTTTATATCTTATCTTCCTGTACCATTTGAAATAATACATGTGTATTATTACAAAATAAATTTCAAAATTATATTCATACAGATAATTTGAATACAAAAACATCTTGATTTTAAAAATTTCCCCCCAGATTTCACATTATCATCAGATTTAGAACTTTATCCTCAATGTACATAAAGGTGAATTTCATTTACAGTATAAGAAAATACTATAGGTATTCAGACTAATGTCGTATACAGGACACCAGAAGTACTGTGATAAATAATAAAAATGTTATAAATATTAATGTATAAAACGAATATTATTAGTTACTCAGATTTGTTATAATATTTAATTACATTTAATAGACATTTTAACTCCTTTTATAATTTTGTCATAGTAAAAATATCTCCAAAGAGATAATTTCCTCTCTTTCTGTTGATGTGGGAACATAAGCAAATTGAGATACAGCATGATGACCTGTAAACCTGAAAGCAATCAATGGCTTTTTCATCTTCAGTCAAACTGAATCAATGGGCCTATGACAGCTACTCTTGGTGGAGCCCCTGCTAAAACTTTTCTGGAAAGACATCACAGATGTTTTGGGGTCTGAACAAGATTTGACAGGAGGAAAAATTAAAGAATAGTTCTTGAAAAACGAATGTACTCCATATGAGCAAATTTTTAATAGCTTTTGATCTATTGCAAGAACCCCAAAGTGCCAGTACATGAATGCATAATTAGGCAGAAGAAAATTCATTACAAAGTGAGTTTTGGTTTAACTTGACAAGCCAATAATTCTCCGGTGGCTGCTATTGAGAAAATTAATATACCTTCCTTTCATCAAAATGTTGCCAATTTTGCATTTCTGTCAATAGCATTTAAAATATTTATTTAGGTTGTCTGATTTCTACCTCACTGACGTAATAGAGACCTTTATTTAAATCACATTCCTGTTAACTTATATAACACATGCACATAAAATCTCTCCATGTCTAAGAATCACTCACTCTGCATCCCCACCAGGGTAGCCATGGAAATGCACCATGCACATCTGCTGCAGAGAGCATGGTGACTAATGGCCCCAGCTGTTATTCCTCTGCTTTTCCCATCACATTAATGCTCAGGCCATGCTTCTCCCAAGCTGATCACACAGTCAGTGTCTGAGTATGTTGGAGGTGCTAGTGCCAGCCCAGTCCTGAAGGACATGAGACTCCTCCAGTGTGTGACTTTAGCTCAAGGCATTCCATTGGCCTTGTCAAAACTTTCTTAGAACTACCCTGCTATCTGAGACTCTTCCTAACCCAATCCCCCACCCCCTTTGACGGTGTGGATCTGTAACTTGGTCTGAAGGGTATTTTTGTTTGTTTGTTTATTTTTGGCCTATTATCCCTTCCTACTCTTTATCATTTAACTCCCCCCAAAACAAACAAACAAACAAACAAACAAACAACCTCTCTGTCTTAGCACTGGCTTGGAGAATGTGAACCAACTCATGCACTTTGAAGAAATGGTAAGCATGACACTCCTTCTACCTAAAGAATACCTGGGCCACTGTCGGCAAAGAGAAAGAATCACACTAGCCCTTTTGCAAATTAGGGACAGATTTAGCTGAGCTGCTAAGCTTCCTTGGGAACATTTTTTATAACTGAGATGTGGTTTCCCTTCCTCAGTCTCTAGCCATAGTCTCTAACCCAGCCTTCTCTCTTTTAAGGTATGCTGTCTCTCTACCCCGGCTGTTACTAATATCCTAAAAAAGCTCTCTGTTCTTGTCACTCCAATGTACAAAGGCTTTGGTGTTTCCCTCAAATCTAGGGAAGTCCAAACTTCTTAGCCCTCAGGCCCTCCACAATCTAAAAAGTCAACTTACCTCTCAAGTTTCAACTAGAAGAAAGCTCTCTTTCTTCAAACTTAGATACAAAAATACAAAGGACTGGAGATGACAGAAACAAAACTGAGGTTTGGGAAGGAAAATGGGGAGATTTATACAGGGTGGGGCAAAAATAGGCTAACAGTTGTTCATATGGAAAATAATACCATAGTTAATAATACAAGAATAAACTCTGTTTCTCATACTCACAACTGCAGACCTACTTTTGTCCCACTCTTCCTTAGATGGCTGTATTGTCCTGATAAAGTAGTGGTGGGAAGCCAGTTCCTAAGGAAGATACAGGGAGTTAGAGAGGAAACAGATGTTGTGACAACCAAAGTAAAAATTAAAAATGAATTAGGATTTTGTGAAGCAGCACTCAAGGACCCTTTGAGTTATATGACATTCTCCAGCAAATTGTTACTTTCTTCTAAATGAACGCCTTTCACAAAGTAAATGCTCCAAAATCCTTGTTGAGTGAATACAGTAAGCAAAGGTCTGGAGAAGCAGAAGAAAGACGTGGTTAAGAACATGGTTGCGAGCCTGAAGCTGAGCAGCAGCTCCTAGAACTCGCTGCCTCACCAGGAAAAGGATGGTAACATGGCACTGATTTTATTAGGGTATTGTAAGGTTAATTCATTATATCAAGCCAGCCATGGCAAGTGTTCTCTCTATTTGCCGTCCTCATGATCAGTATTTTTATAGTGAATATAAAGCTAATAAAAAAGTACAAATTTCCAATTCTAAGATGAAGATGTACAGCATGGTGATTACAGCTAATAAGGCTGTATGAAATGGAGACATTACTCAGCTTATGATGGGGTTACATCCTGATAAACCCATTGCAAGTGGAAAACCTACTGAATATCATAGCTTAACGTAGGCCACCTAAAATGTACTCAGAACACTTATATTAGCCTATAGAATCATATAAGTATCATAATGTATAGAATACATTATGAGTATCAGTTGTTTACCCTCATGATCATATGCCTGATGGGAGCTGCAGCTCACTGCTGCTTCAAGCATCATGAGGGAATATTATATCATATATCACCAGCCCAGGAAAAGATCAAAATTCAAAATCTGAAGTATGATTTCTACTGAATGCATATCACTTTTGCACCACCTCATAAAGTTGGAAAAAATCTAAGTTAAATCATTGTGTGTTGGGGATCACCTGTATTTCAAAGTTGCTAAGAGACTAGATCTTCAATGTTCTCAACACAAAAAATAAATGGCAACTATGTGATGTGATGGTGGCGTTAGCAAGATGGTGGTAATTGTTTTGCAATATATGTATGTCAAATCAACACAAACTTTTATGGAACATGTCACTTATATCTAAATAAAGTGGTAAGGGGGAGGAAGCCTTGACTAGAAATATGGTGTGGTAGATAAAGCTCCAGATATGGTCAGGAGACTTCATTTTGAGTTCCAGATGTCATTTGAGATCAGTGACCTTGGGCATGTCATTTAATGTTTTACAACCTGTGGTATCTGTCTCTCTTACGGAGCTGAACTGAGGGTCAAAGGGGATTTGAGTGAAAGTACTTTATGCACCATAAAGGATAACATAGACAAGCTGTCAAACGAAACCAATACACATGCATGGGTTTGTCTCATTCATGTACTAGCACCCTAACCTGTGGGAATCCTGAGGATCAGGGTGTTAAATGTACACATCTCAAATAAGCCTTCAATGATCTCTGTGCAGAACACACACTGCACTAAGACTTCAGGACAGGAGGGGAGGCCTGCTCCTGCTTGAGAAGATGGTGATGTGAGGAAAGTCACTAGTCTGAGGCCTTTTGGTGGAGGGGGGAAGAAAAAGATTTTCTAAGGAGCTGAAGCATGAATGTCATGGCATATGTAATGGTCCTGAGGTGTGTATTCATAAAATCAGCTTCCCCTTTCTCTGAAACCCACCTCTGCATAGCTGGCAGCCTCTGCTACATCAGGAATTCACTGCTGTGAGCAGCACAGTGCTAATGGCAGCACTGCCTGACAATGGTCATTGGAGAATGCTGTGCGGGCAGTTACAGGCCAGAGGCAGTCTTCTCTACTCTCCACACACCACATGGTGCACACACTACAACCTGATAGAGCATAAAGTCACCTCAACAATTATTACTATTAAAAGCAAACAATCAACTCTACAGATTAATGCCTCTTTTAAAACATGTTTTCTAACCCCTGTTTCCTCTCAGACATATGGTTATTGTCCCCTGGAAAGGTCCCAAAGTGATGGCCAGGAATCTGCCACCACCACCCCTTATGCTGTTCCTGCCATCATGTTTAATTATGTTTGCTCAACTCGAAGCCAAGTTCATATGCAGTATATTTAGATGGTTTAAAAGCATAGCATTCCATTGTATTCACAGATTATTTTCAACACCACAATTCTTGGGAATTAGTCTGGAATAAATAAGGTAAAAAGGAAAGGGACAACAAAAATTTGTTCCAGTGACAGAGAAAACAATATGGAAATGGCAATCTGGAGATTTGCCCGAGTGAAGGAAGATAGAGGTTCCTCTTGGTGCAGGCTCCTGCAAATGCAATCACCGTCTCATTCACAAGGCTGATTTGAAAGAGGGTGAGAAAGTAAGCAAGAAACTAATAGTACGAAACTGTGAAAAGTTCCTTTATAATTTCAAAAGATCAAAGCACAGTCTTATGTAGCATTAAAGGTAAAGGTGTGGAGCTGATGTATATGTTGATTTTCTGAACCTCTAAGAAGCCTTTTTTTTTTTTAACAATGGCAAACTTTCTGAGTTGAAAAACATATCATTATTATGTATCTTTTTTTCCTGAGGTCTCAGCAACTGTATATTTCCTCAAATGTCTTGAATAAAAAGTCACAAATTTACAAAGGCTTGCTTGAATACTTTTGTCAGCTAACTCCACCTTAAAATGTTCAACTTGCATTTTTAGTTTCGTTTAACAAATACTAACCCTATATTACGCAAATGCCAAAGAACTGAACCAAGGAGTAAAGCACAGACTGTTGCTGAAGAGGTTATGGCTTGAATTGGATCAATTAATTAAAAATAAAGACAAGTGTTTTGTGCTTTGAATCTGAGCCAAACTTTACATAATAATAATAGGCATTTTAACCAGGCAGAGCTTAATTAACCTGATTTTCACCCAAATATGGGAAATGAAGATAATGAATATGCATGCAGATAATGTTTTACTTGAGATTATTCCAGGGTATACAACTGGTACCTACATAATTATTGATCAAACATCACATTTAGAGAAAGCCAACTCTGAGCTCATCTGTCAGGAGCTGACTTGTTCTCTGAATTCTTATTCTTCATTTGTTTGTTAATTAATTCAACAAATATTACTCAGAGCCTATTATATGCCCAAGGGATGTTATAGGTACTGAAGACACACAATAAGATGGGCTCTGTGCTATTCTTATGGAGTTTATATTCTACCCTGGGGGTTAGGATGAAGGGAAGGATTCTCTGAGGAGGTAACGTGCCCCACATGGACAAGCCAGCACTGGCC